>CM019153.1:41981574-42011574 GCA_009733165.1 Naja naja
TATCACTGTCCCTCAGATGGTATATTGTCCTTTTTCCAGTACTGTGCATACACAATTCTGGCCACAGTTGTTATATGTAAAATGATATATTTGTCTTTCTTGGTATATTCTCCTCTTATTATTCCCAGTACAAAAACTCCAGGTCTAAATTCAATTTTTTGTTTTGTTATTTCCTCCAACCAGTTTTTAATTCTACTCCAATATCTCTTGGCTTCTGGGCATGTCCACCACATGTGGAAAAAGGTACTCTGATTACTTTTACATTTTCAACCTTCTGGGCTTCTAGTTGGGAACATCTTTGCCAATCTAGTGGTGGTGGTGGTACTACTTTATTTTGGAATGGTGCAAGTTAGCTCCAGTATATATACAGTACAGGTAGACCTCAGGTTACAACCACCATTGAGCTCAAAATTTCTGTTGCTAAGTGAGATCGTTGTTCAGTGAGTTTTGTTCAGTTAGTTTTGCCCCATTTTATGACCTTTCTTGCTATATTTGTTAAGCAAATCACTGCAGCCATTCAGTTACTAACATATGTGATTTTGAATTGGTTTTTCAAAATATAAATAATTAAAAAAAATACCCTAGTGGAAAATTAAGAAGAGGAGGAAGGAAAAAAAAGAAATATAGTGTAAATGGAGAAAAGGCAAAAAAATGCACTGATTACCAACTCTCTTTAACACAGGAGAAGATGCCAACATTACAATCACAATGTTTTGCTTTTACACAACAGTATGTACAAGCCATTTCTATAACAATAAGCCTATCTAGTTAACAAAATCAAAATCAAAGTTTCACATTTCTTTTTTATTGCAAGCACAAAAACAGGAAGCAATTTCAGAATAGAAACTAGATTAGTGTGATGACCCAGGGCGTGGCACAAAAGCAACAAAGTCACAAAAGTAGGTAAAGTCCCTTTAATTCCTCCAAATTGCCCCCCAATGTCCAGTTATCATTGGATGGAGAAAAACCTCTCCCAAGAACCGTTTTTAAAGGGAAGAAATTCAGTCTGAACCCAAATTATAAATAAAACCAACACAAACCATGCTACAGCAATTAACGAGACAGGGCAGGATAAAGAATTGCAGACTTCCAAAAGATAACAAAACACACACAGTCGGGAGGATGCCAGAACCCAGATAAGGTGACAAACAAAGATAATGCACGCTTTGCTTTCAGCAAGGTGCTGTGCACAAACACCCTTTATATCCTGTTTTCCCAGCTGCAGCTAATGAAGGGAATCAGGGCCTTTTTCTCCCCCATAACCCACGTTGCTCCTTTATCCATTCCTCCCTGCATTCCCTAGGATGAAGAGGGGGTGGGCCTGGGTCTTCCTCTGAATGCCCAGCCAGAAACTGAATTCCCCAGTTTCCTCCACAGCCACCGGAGCCACACTCCCATTCTCTGTCAGCTGTTCAACCTCCCCCTTGGAATCAGATTCCAACACGGGCATGACAATTAGCTATATTCTCTTCTTTGGATAAAAGAATCAATCTGACCATCAATTAAAGACTATTACGATTCACTTCTGAGTGTCAGCTCCTGTACATTTACAGTACAGGTAGGCCTTGACTTACGACCACCATTGAGCCCAAAATTTTGGTTGCTAAGCGAGATCATTGTTCAGTGAGTTTTGTTCAGTGAGTTTGGCCCCATTTGATGACCTTTCTTGCCACAGTTGTTAAGCAAATCTCCACCGTTGTTAAATTAACAACATGATTTTGAAGTAAATCGAGCTTCCCCATTGACTTTGCTTGTTGGAAGGTTGCAAAAGGGGATCACATGACCCCAGGACCCTGCAGCCGTCATAAATATGAGTCAATTGCCAAGTGTCTGAATTTTTTTTTTATCACAGGACCATGGAAAGCTCTAATGATTGTAAGCGTCACTTTTTCCAGTGTCATTGTAACTTCAAATCCTCAGTCAATGAACTATTGTAAATCAAGGACTACTCATAGTTAAAATAGCTTATAATGGTGATGATCCATAAAATGTTCGTGAAAATATAGCCAAAGTTGTTCCATGTTCAAGTGGACAGAATCCAAAGAATTGTGTCTCTGAAAGATTTGATTTAGCCCATTTGAATCAACTCTTCCAAATACATTACTAGTTGATTCCGCGCAATAATTCTAGAAATCTAGAATTCAAGTTCCCATTTTCAATAACTATGAGAATAGTCCATTTCCTTTTTCCCAGGGAAACATTGAATATATAATGTGTGTGTGTGTGTGTGTGTGTGTATGCGTGTATGTGTGTATATGTGTGTGTATGTATATAGATAGATATATAGATATATAGAGATGATATAGATATAGATATAGATGTAGATATATAGATACACACACACATACCCACACACACATAATGTTAAGCTTGGGGTGAAAAAGGACTAAGGGGAAGAATGCACACCAAAATGTATTTGCTTTTATTTATGTCTTTAAATAAATGGCAGTGATTGAAGCTGTTTACTGTTATGTGTTACAACCCATTGGGTTGGCTCTTTTACTTTTTCGCCCTTTGAGTTTGTGGTTCGTACCCCTTTCAACTGCAAGCAGGTTGAATTTCAAAGTTCCAACTTCTTCTTCTTCTTCTTTTAGTTTTGCTTTAAAATTCCACAATATTGGAAGGAGAAAAGCTAGCTCAGAATCTTCTGAATAGCATGCCAACATCAAATGCTTCTTGAGTTTCATATGAAACAGCTTGCAAACAGAAGTGTCACCACTCAGGAAAACATGTTATCTGCAGTTTCTGCAAATTTGTGTTGGCTCTTACACACATACAAACACACAGAGGGGCCACTAAGAAGGAGGTGTCTCTAACAGGGGTGGGAGAAAAAATAAGATCCTGCTTGAAATCCATCCAGCATACATTCAAAACTAACTTTCTTTGGGTATCTTCAGTGCAAACTAGCCAATCATCTCCAGCCTTTCCAAATCTATAAATAAAGAGATTTCCTTTTATAGGAAACAAAAATAAAAGATTACATGTCTGTGCTGCGTGGTATGCATGCTTCCACTAAGCAACCCCACAATTCTGAATCAATGGCGTAATATATGTTAACTATCTGAATATCTCATTATTTTATGAGCAACAGCAAGCAAAAATCAATGCATTTCAGCAGCGCAGCGTTAAAAAGTTTTTTTTTTAAATTGGATTCTTCCCTCCTTCCACTCTCTTTGGCTCACCCACCCGATTTTCTAAGCACCTTTAATTTATGACTGTTTACAACCTTTCAGACAAAACCTTCTTTATTATGTTAATTTAGGAGGTTTTCTCTTCCAAATCAAGAATAGTTTGTAATTGCTTTTGCATGTTCTTTCTATAAAACAAAATCGATAAATTTACCACTGCTTGTATTTGCAAAATAAATAGCACACAGCTCTAAAGGAATAGTGGATCCCCGCTCTCCACCTGGCCCCCATCCCTCGGCTTCTTCTTCCTTGATTTATATCTGGTTTATATCTGATTTATATCTGGGAACAAACTGATCTAGTAACAACTGAGAAATCCCCAGGGGGATGTTTGAAAAAGTGGAATCCCTTCTGAAAAACAGAGAAAGGAGGGAATAGCCTAGCAGAACAATCATTCTTAGCTGGTTAGATTTTGAATAATCACTGCCTGGTTTCTACATTTCTTTTGTTCATGACATATCACTCCGGTGAACGTGGAGGGATATATCAAAAAGAGTGCCTATAACAGAACAACAGATTTGGAAGGCACCTTGCAGGTCTTCTAGTCCAACCTTTTAATCCTATACCATTTCAGACAAATGTCTTCTTAAAAAATTCCAGTGTTCACAACTTCTGAGGGCAAGTTGTTCCAATTGTTCTGTCAGGAAATTTCTCTTTAATTCTAGGTTGCATGTCTCTTTGATTAGTTCTATCTATTGCTTCTTGTCCTGTGTTCTGACCAGACCTGTTTCCAAGACAGCAAACACAAGACAAAGGCAGCAGCACAACCTTTTAATGTTTCATCTATGAATCCTGTTTCTTCACAGATAAAAGGCTGCTTCCAACTAATTAGCTTGACAAGGAGCCTTGCCAATTTTTTTTGCAAGGCTGCCAAAAACAACAGATAAGAAATAGTTTACAACACAAGAGTGTTCAAATACCAACTGTAATGTCCATGAGGCTGAGTTTCAAAATGTCTTTGCCTTCTGCAAAGAACGTTCACTTCACAGCTGGCTTTTATCTTCTTGAAGGAGGGCCATTACCTTGCAGCCTTACTCCCAAGTCGCCTGTGCTGTTGTAACTGCTCTTTCCTGCAAGCAATCCTGCATGCATGTGCACTTGGCACAGGCTCCTCAGGAACCTCCTCATCACTGCTGCCAGCCCCCACAATCTCTGAAGGCAGCAGTCCACTCCCTAATGGTCCTGGCCCCTCATCTGAGTCCTCGCTCTCCTCAGCCGTCTGCACCTGCTGATGGCTAACCACAACATCCTGCCTTCAGGTGCTATGGTTGACCCTCTCTTCTTTGTGGCACCCCTCAAATATTGGAACACTGCTATCATGTCACCCCCTATATAGAGAGATACAGGACAGAGATGATGGCAGCTCCAGGCTTTAATGAAGCCTAATTATTTCATCAGCCAAGAAACAAACAAAAACCCTACCCTGTACATTTTTTTAAAAAAAATGGAATGTTGGCTTGACAGGCCTCCCATTATCTGGAGGCAGAATTGAGGTGGTCACAGCTGCTCATATGTCAAAATGTGTCAGGATTTAAATGGTAAAACAGGAGCGGGACAGCAATTGGCTTTTCAATCAATAAAGCAATCAATATATTTCACAGATATTTTCCCATATCTAAATTACTCTGCAGAGATGAGGTAGCCTGAGTGTTTATCAATCAATAAAACACACAAGGAAAGGACATCTGTGGCTGTTCTTTCCACTTCAAGGTGCTGTTTGCCTTTTATTTCCAACTCCCTCTTTTACTTCAGAAAAGATGGTGCCTCTTTGTGCACTAATCAATTCCGGGTTGGATTATAAACACTTTCAATTCCTCCTCTCCCTTCGCTTTGGCTTTCAAGGGTACTGTTCAGACTTAGGAACCATTTCTTTCTGGTCCCAACTATGAGCTCTGAGTAGCATGTTTGAAAACAGAGAACACGGGAAGTTTATTTGAAGCTTGAAGGTTTCAAATAATACTCTTTCTGCTCTTCTAAAATGTGATCCGGAGTCCTCAGAACTATATTTTATTATTTTAGCCAAGGTTTCTCCTGATAAATCTTTGCTTACTTGACAATTCTTACTTAATACTGATATTTGTCACTCAGAGTTGAATTGTGGGATTCTTTATGCTCTCTGAACTTGGTGGAATAGAACAGAACAGAATAATAGAATAGAATAGAATAGAACAGAACAGAACAGAACAGAACAGAATAGAATAGAATAGAATAGAATAATAGAATGGGATAGGATGGGATGGGATGGGATAGTTGCAGTGTGTTTATTGGCCAAGTGATTGGACACACAAGAATAACAGAGTTGAAAGGGACCTTGGAGGTCTTCTAGTCCAATCCCCTGCTCAAGAATGAGATCCCACACCATTTCAGATAAATGGTCATCCCATCTCTTTATGAAGCTTCCAGTGATGGAGCACTGACAACTTCTGCATGCAGGCAAGATATCTATTGGTTGGTTGCTCTCACTACTCAGAAATTTATCCTCAATTCCATTGCTTCTCTCCTTGGTTAGTTTCCATCCATTGTTTCTTGTCTTGCCCTTTGTTGCTTTGGAAAATAGTTTGACCCTCTCATCTTTGCAGAAGCCCCTCAAATACCCAAACTACGTAACACTTCCCAAACTAATGTTACCTAGTTTGGATAATGAAACATCTAGGAGTAAATAACCAGGTTCACAGGCCACTAAGTACCCCACAATTCAGAACACCTCCAAAAGCATTTTCACCAATGAGTTATTTTTAAAGACATGTCATTGGGAAAAATTACACCAGCACAAAGAAACTGAAGAAAATGGCATAAATCAACTAACAGCTAACATTTACTCATGGGACAATAGACTTTTTCTACACAAGGATTTTATTCTCCTACTGACACTCATTAGGCTCTGCCATAATTGACTTACCTCAAAATAAAGACAAAATAGATAAATATCAACTGCCCCTTCCAATATGTTAATTGAAATTTTAGAAATAGACTAACACAAATGAAGTTGAATTGATCAATGACTAAACAGACACATCCACACAGTTTTTGTGGCACCAGTATGGTGTTCCACTGCTGTCATCTGGTAGGGTCTTCCTGCCATGTGGTCATAGCAATTGCACAAGAGCATGATGTATAAACTCAAAATATTGGCATTGGAATGAGAGGTAGTTCTCAATGGACGCCCATCATTTAGTCCAAAATTTCACAAGAAAGTTGTGAAATGAGTTTATCCCCATTTTATGATCTTTCTTGATATGACTGTTAAGTGGATCACTGCAGCTGTTACGTTGATAACACAGATGTTAAGTGAATCTGGCTTCCTCCTTGACTTTGGTTGTCAGAAGTTCACAAAGGATGATCACACAACACTGGGACCATCATAAATACATACCAGTTGCCAAGCACCCAAAATTTGATAACATGACAGGGGTGAGATTCAAAAATCCCAGCAACCAGTTTGCTGCCCAGTTGCTGGGTGGGCGTGGCCATGGTGGGCATGGCCCGCTGGAACTTTCTGGAGGGCCATTTTTCACTTTTCTAAGGGTCTGGAGGCTTCCCCCAGGCCTCTGGAAGGGCAAAAACTGCCTCCTTCTGGGCTCTGGATGCCCTTTGGAAGCCCGTTTCCAGACTTCCAGAAGGCCCATTTTCCCCTCCCAGAGCCTCCGCATGGATCCTGCACTTACCTCCATCAAAAATGGGCTGTGTGGAGATTCCTGGGAGGGGCGGGGTGGGGTGGGCGGGGCCAGCCAGTCAGTTGAAATACCGGTTTGGTGAACCAGATGACAAACTTAACATCCAATTGGTGCAAACCAGTCTAAACCAGTAGAATCCCACCCCTGTAACATGATCTTGGGGATCCTATAATACATGAGTGTCAAACCCGCAGTGTCACGTTGCCATCACGTGATGTTTCATGATGTTTTTTCCCCTTTGCAGAGCTGGGGTGGGCATGGCTTGCACCTCACGCATCTGGCCCACAGACCGCCAGTTTGGCACCCCTGCTATAACAGTCATAACTGTGAAAATACAGTCATAAGTCGCCTTTTTAGTGGCATTGTAACTTCAAATGGTCACTAAAGAAATATTTGTAAGTTGAAAAATAGCCATACTAAGACAAACCAACATGAATTCTTTGATTCATCAAGGCCATCTGCAACCTTTATGAAGACAGGGGAATGTCCGGAAGGAGGCAAAATCGATGAGTCACCTCAAAGACAATGATTGACCCTATGCTTGTGTTCAAACATAATGTGTCTCAAGCAGTGTTCAAGTAATGTTCAAATAGAATGTGTCTCAAGCAGACAGAAACATGTGTTTGACCTCAGGTGGCAAAATTGCTCAACACTGCTATGAGCAGTGTTTACTCAGACCTTAAAGAGTCTGTGAGGTTCCCATGCTAATCTCAGATAGCTTTTACTCTGGAGATACTGCTGATTGTATGTCTAAAAGCCAGTGGTTACGTTATAGAATTATGGAATACTATTGATTTATTGATTTATCTTTCTTTCTTTTTTTAATGGTGTACTCTTCCTCTTTTTAAAAAAACATATTAAATATGGTAAATGCTGCATGGCAGGAGTGATCGCCAGAGGTTTAAAGATACAGTAAGGAGATTATATCTGGAAACCTGGGTGCAGGGGAGAATTTAATCCACTGCACCAAACTAAATTTGCAGCAATTGGCTTAGAGTGCCATAGTCATCGGGAAATTGAAAACACAATTAGCTCTATTGGAAATTTGGGATCCAGTTTCCAAAAATGAAAAGACATCTGACTAATGTTCTCATAGGGCCAGGCTGAAGTACAATATACACTTTCTATTGATCGTATAAAAAGGGCCAATCATCAATAGTTTTATCTGTCTAATACAATTTCCATTTCTATTGATGCAGACTCTAAAAATAAGTTTTCTTCCTGGTTTACTGAATAATATTTTGCTATTCAGCATAGACTGAGTATAGGGGGAACATCTGAGAAAATCACAATTTATCCACACTGCAACTTAAGATTCCAGGCTAGGCTTTAAATATCAAACACGGCAACAAGAAATACAATTATAATAAACATTTAATCCACAATGGGAAAGCTAGAAAAAGATGCTAACTCCAAGGAGGTAGGGAAGAATGGATTAGGCAAGTAAATTACTACCTTTGCTAAGACACTCAGTCATAAACCATTTGGAAGGACAAGAAGGGGTGAGTGGGTGGGAGAAGATGGTAAGGGATAAATAGAATCTCTGGGAACCAAGGACAATTTGAAGATAAACTCTATAACAATAAATGTCTAGAAAGAAATTGTGTTCATGAAAGATTGTATCTTCCTTCTTGCTCAAACACCATTGACATTAGCTCCAAATCCACTTAACTATCACACTAACTTCATTAATGATCGTTGCTCCACTTGCAGTCAAATACCCTATTTGTATATATGCCTAAGCAGAGGGCTGGACTAGAAGACCTCCAAGGTTCCTTCCAACTCTATTATTCTGTTTTGTACCAATAGAAGGGAATATTTGTAGCTCAGGGTTGAACTATGGGGTCCTTTGTACTCTCTCTAAGGGTTGTTTTCTTGCAGGTATTTCATCACCCCATTAAGCAATCATCATTCATGTACGGGACATTCAAATAACTGCTATATAAAGCCACACTCTTTTGCATTGGTGATATTCCAATAGAAGAGATTATGTATAGTTTAGGGTTGAAGTGTAGAGTCCTTGGGGCTCTCTGAGCTTGGTTGATTTTTTGCAGATGTTTCATTACCCATCTTGATAACATCATCAGGAGTATCACTCAGAGCTCAGAGACCACTAAGGACATCACCAAAGATATGTATCCTCTAATATGCATCACTATAAAAAGGAATTATGTGTCCTTCCTTTTTGAGTTTGTCTTTTACCTTCTTCTCTGGTCTACCTTTAAAAATTCTCTTATTGACAATGGAAGAACTGCAGTTCTTCAGATCTTGTTTGAATGAGCATCACTCCAAGACCACATCTTCTGCTGCCACATTTTCCATAAGCAGTGTCTGTTTTTTCCCCTCTTTACAATTCAGAAAAATCCTTCCATCTTCTCTTTTTACCATTCGCTGTTTGCACAGCACTGCCTCTCCTGATGTCTGTTGACATTTTCTGTTTGCTAATTTTGTACATAATTAAACCGATGTTATAAAAATGCTATATGTTTCCAAGTCTCCTCTGATATGGAAACCAATGGTCTTTAAAAAGGAAAAAAAAGGCTAATTCTGAAACTTCCTGCTAGTGAAATGGAGGAGGTCGAAGAACAGACCGAGAATAGCGCAACAAATTAGAGCTATATGGACATGCAAAGTAATTATAGAACATAATTTGCAGAACATTTAAATAAAGCCAAAGCTGTTAAAGAAGCCATTTGAATTAGCTGTGAGCAGAAAGTGGAAACAATAAGAATACAAACAGTGTCGAGAGCACTTGATGTCTCATTCCTTAGAATGGTTACATCAAAACTGAAATCTGCAGTATTTAAGCATCTTTGGAAAGTTGGAGAACTCTGGGCTGTGAACTCTGTATGGTTCGATTCTTACTTAATTCTGTCAACAGATGGAAGGGAATACAGGTCAATCTTCTATTTTTAGTAAAACATTGCAGATAACAAGGAATGATGGAGGATAATGTTGATGGCTGACATTTTCATGGCCCATGATAGACCGAGAGAGAAAGGGAGAACTATGCAATTAGGAATATAAAGATAAGATGTAGGTCTATATCTTCAAGCCAATGGCTGTGAGCCTTCTGAGATCAGACTTGTGATGCTGGGCAGAACAGACTTGGTTCTGAAGAGCTGGAAAAAAAAATTTTCTTCAAAGAAGAGATGTCTGTCTCCAGTCTCTACACAAGAATCCCATTTCTGCAGAGGGTAAATACATGTTGATGTTATCTCATCAAACTTGTCTAGGAATAGTCTCAATCATCCAGGTCATGGTTATCCCAAAGGTGTTTTTTCAAGAGGCAACTGGAAGAGGCAACCAGCCAGAGCTGAAGAAGCTTCTTGAGTGAGAAGTGAAATATCTTCAAAGAAAAACAAGGAAGTCCAGTTGCCTCTTGAAAAAGCACCTCAAACTTGCATAACCAGTTGCTCAGTTAAAGGGCATTAGATGTGTGGTGTAAGTATAGGAGAGATGGAGAACCATATACAATGCTAGAAAGAAAGAAAAAATCAAACATGTTTATGATTCTTTCCATCAGCAGATCAAACACGTCCCCAAAATTAATATTAATATTAAGAGCCTTGGTGGTACAGGCTGTTAAATGCCTAGCACTTAGTTCCGGCTGCCTGCAATTATTGCAGGCTTGAATCCCACCAGGCTCAAGGTTGACTCAGCCTTCCATCCTCTCGGGGTAGGTAAACTGAGGACCCAAGATTGTTGGGGGCAATAAGCTGACTTTGTAAAAATGCCACTTAGTAACAAGCAGGCATATACAATGGAAGGAAGTCTATTGCTGAGCGCATTGGGTTGTATCCCAAAAATTGTAAGCCGCCCTGAGTCTCCGGAGGAGGGGCGGCATATAAATATGAATAATAATTTTAAAAAAAGACGAAATGTTACCATTATTTAGAAGTGAAAAATTAGACATTGCATTATCTATCCTCCTCCTCTCTCTCCTCCCCCTTCCCTCCTCCTCCTCTTATTATGTGCTCCAAACAATCACAGAAGGTACCAAACCTAGACAGATCCACAACTCACTGGGAGAGGTTGAATGATAGGGGTCTTCAATGACATCAATTAAGTCAGAAAGTAATAAGAAAATAGCATAGTTTATTGACAAGGCCATGCTTAACTGATCTTTAGCAGGGAAGCAGATGTCATCCATTGATTCTGATATGGAAACAGCCTTTTCTACAAAGGATTCAAGGACCAGATTAAATAATTATTTCACTTGGGTTCCTCTGGAAACGTAGGAAAATGGCAGGATGAGATTAAAGTTAAAGGTAAAGGTTCCCCTTGCACATACGTGATAGTTGTTTCCAGCTCTAAGAGGCAGTGCTCATCTCCATTACAAACCCGAAGAGCCAGTGCTTTCCGAAGACATCTCCGTGGTGGCTGGCATGACTAAATGCTGAAGGTGCATGGAACGCTATTACCTTCCCACCAAAGTGGTCTCTATTTTTCTACTTGCGTTCTTCACATACTTTTGAACTGCTAGGGTGGGACAAATAACAGGAGCTCACTCCGTTACACGGCACTAGGGATTCGAACTGTTGAACTGCTGATCTTTCTGATAGACAAGCTCAGCGTCTTAGCCACTGAGCCACCACGTCCCTTTTGTGAATGAAATTAGATGATCCTAATAGAGTGGGAAACATGAGAAAGAAGGCTGGAGAAACTATGGGTATTCCAGGCAGAGATCTACATTTTGCAAACCTTTATTCACTAAGATCATTGAGATGGGGATACAGGAGAGATAAGTATAAAGGTAAACCAGTATTAACTGTAGATGAATGGAACCTATTATTACACATTATACTGATGATGATACATCACAAATACAACAACTTTTAAATTGTTGGCTGCCCGTAACCCCTCGGTAAGGAGATTGGCCATTAAGAATTTTGATAGATAGATAGATAGATAGATAGATAGATAGATAGATAGATAGATGTACTTTTTGACTTATGACCACAACTGAGCCCCAAATTTCAGTTGCTAATTGAGAAATTGATTAATTAAGTGAATTTTGCCCCATTTTATGACTTTTCTTGCCACAGTTGCTAAGTGAATCACTGTAGTTGTTAAGTTAGTAACACAGTTGTTAAATGAATCTGGCTTCCTCCAATGCCCAGGTACTCCTCCAAAGTATAAAAAGAAAATGTGAAAGCCATTCAAAATATATTTAAAGAGGGAGGGACACTAGAATAAAGAGGGGGAAAAAAGAAGACCAGAGAAGGTGGCCCCAAACAAATGGAAACTCAATTTCACGGAACATTATCTCTCTCAATTCTTTTCCTCTCAGTTTTCATTTTCATTAAAATCACAGGCAACCATAAATTAATAATTACTTCGGGTTGACTAAATGCAGGCCACAGCTTAGCTCTCTGTTTCCTCAGCTGCCCCTTCTTGTTCATGCTGGAAAAAAATGTTAATCCACGTAATGGGGTTTGGTCCTTGTCATATAATTCTGGTGCGCAGTTTCACTGATCTATAATAGTCTGTTCTTATTAGCTAGTATTAACTTTATCTTTTGTTCAATCGAGCTTCACCGTTTCCCCAGACAGACGCTAACTCTGCTAAAATATCCATTTAAAATGTGTTATTCTTGATGTGCAAAATCGGTGATGAGTTTCCGGTTCTCCCATGTTAGCCCCTCCTCGCTGCCTGCATTGGTTGCCGGTTGCTCTCCGGGTGAGATTCAAGGTTTTAACTTTAACATACAAAGTCCTACATGACATGGGTCCTTATTATTTAAGGGAGAGGCTGCTGCCGACATCAATCGAACGCCCTGTGAAGTCACAGACAGGGACTCCTTTCCCATCAGCGGCAATGCCTGGCGGTCCCGACGACGTGCCTACTCTGTCACGGTCCCTGAACTCTGGAACCAACTTCCCCTGGGGCTCCGCTTGGCCCCTGACCTCCGCACCTTCGCCATGATTTGAAGACCTGGTTATTTGACCAAGCCGGGCTGTGACTCAGGGTGGGTGTCTTAGATTTTGGTTTTTAAGTTTGTATTAATCGGGACCATTAATTTAATTCTTTTTTAAATATTTATTGTGCTTGTTTTATTGTAATCAGCCGAGTCTTCGGAGATCTGCATATAAATCCATTATAAATAAATAATAAATAAATGTGCAGTGTTTTCTCATTGCTGAACAAGATTCTCTAACTGTATGCTATATCGTTCCTTTTGTTTTATGTTTCAGGCTATCAAGCAGATGTTTACAATTGTCTTCAGGCTTCCATGTGTCTTCTTCACCTTACATCATTTCATGGGGAAAGAAAAATGGATGCATGTGGATTCTGGCCTTGATAGGTTGCTGCAAACATTCCCTTTTCTCCTCAAATGTATCTCAAGAAAAATAGAGGAAATTTAAAGACATAAAAAGCAGGTAAATCTGCTCTACAGATTATTTGGGGCTGATTAGGGTTTTTTTTTTCTCTTGTAACTTAAAACATTGCTTTCTCTGTTGCATTTGGGAATATGCCATACAGTTGTTTTCAAAGTGTCCTACAAAATCCTCCTTCCTGGAGGATGGGATGAGACATGAGATAGCAAAGCCTGAAGTGACTTCTTCAACCCTTACCTGCAATGGCCACAGATTGATATGAACACAATGAGACATGTGGATGGTCTCTGCTTTCCCTGGTGCTGAACTTCTCTGTGTTCGCATGTACATGTATATGGGGAAGCTGAGGCAGGTTATGGATCTATTGGGCTTTGGGCATGTGATCAGCAAGCAGGAAGGAGGACACAGGGTGTGGAAAGTTGCTGTTGGATCTGCAGCCCAACTTTTCTATCCCAAGGTTGCCTTAGGGCAGGGGTGGGCAAACTTTTTGACTCGAGGGCCACAATGGGTTCTTAAACTGAACCGGAGGGCCGGAACAAAAGCATGGATGGAGTGTTTGTGTGAACTAATATAAATTCAAAGTTAGATTACTTCACGTAGCCTTCTGGGAGAGCAAGAGAACCCTCCGCTCTTTCGGCTCCGCGGGCCGGATAGAACAGCCGAACGGGCCGGATCCGGCCCCTGGGCCGTAGTTTGCCTACGGCTGCCTTAGGGGCATCCACTTCATTTTTAGCTCAATTGTTCATTAGCCAATCTCTTCTACAGTACCAAATAGGGTCCCATATTGAGATGAGCCCCTTTCTATAATTTCTTTCCAATAGTTCACTTGGTTGAAAAGTATACAAAGGATAATGTTAAATGCCCAAAACTTACTTCTTGATAAACTTCTGATATATTTCTTCATAAAGCCTTCTAAGATAACCTTGCCCAATCTGGTAAAAATACAAGATCCAATGACTCAATGTTAATACATTAATTGAGAAAGAGATATTAAGGAACAAAAGGAGAGAAATAAAAATTAGCTGTCCAAGGGAGAGAGGATGTACACATTTATATCTCAAAGGTCTTAAAATGAAACAAATTCCTGAATTCTGGAACTCTCTTCAAATTCCTTGGAGAAATAATTGTGATTTATTGGAGGTATTTAGATGCTTCAAGGAACTCCAGAGCATAAAAAAGGAATTATTCATGGTCTCTTCAAGGAAAACATATGAGATACAATAGGTTGAACTCAACATTGAATGTAGGTTGAGCTAAACTTGAATGTATCTTTTCTGCTGGCATAAGTGCTGTGTGCATTGTCACCAGAGGTAGTATTCAGCAGGCTCTGACCAGTTCTGGAGCCAAACTTTTGAGTAGTTCAGAGAACCAGCAAATACCACCTCTAACTGGTCCTGCCCACATCTATTCTCTGTCTCCTGAATCCCAGCTGATTGACTGGGTCTTCTTTTGTTGCCCTGCACAGGAGAACGGAGCTGGAAAGCAGGTTAGTGGGGTGGGGCGGGAATGGGATTTTGCAGTAACCTTCCCCCAGGAATGGGGAGGGAATGGAGATTTTACAGTATCCTTCCCCTGCCATACCCACCAAACTATGCCCACCAAGCCATGCCACGCTCACCAAGCCACACTCAAAGAACCAGTAGTAATTTTTTTTAATCCCACCACTGATTGTCACATAATGGGTTCTAAGTACCAGGTGATATTTAACTAGCCAAGAGTCATTGCTTCATTGACGAATTTCAATTGTGAGAATTTCAGCCATTGGTCTGAGTACTGATGAAAACCTAGCATGTTTTTCTAAAAGACTTACACCAGGGCCTGTGGGAGGGAGTTGATAACTGTATATTTTACTGCAGGAGATGAAAACCTGGAGGTAGCTATCATCATTCATGATATGGGGGCCATATTCATCTTCTCCCATTGCAACTTCTGTCTTTAACAGCTGCCTGCTCCAAGGACCATCACTCCTCCTGCTTAGATTTCCTAACATAATTTGAACTCTCACTTTGGAAGAGTGGCAGAGTCCCCAGCCTGTTCTGAAACTTAATCTTCTCTGATTGCACGCTGTAAACTAAAGAGGTTTGGCCTTATAACTTTGCTTTATGTTTATACATCAGCTGCTCGGAAAGCCATTTATTGCTCCAAATCTATCAGCTTGAAGGTCAGGCTTTTATAGACCTTTGATGGCATGACTTTCTTCCAATGTTGCAAGATGTAGGAAGCGATAGGGAAGGCCACATTTCCTTGGGGAGGCCCATAACAAATGACAGGGAGAGCTGTATGACATTTTTTGTCTCTTGCAATGTAACAATCTAATCTCCACCGTAACCATGATGTGCCCGATTACTTTCTCATCTGATGCAATGCTTAGTTTTTCATTTAATGTCCCCCATAAGGACATGCACACATTACAGAGATTTAAATCCTGTGTCACCTGGGTAGACACCTGCAGTCTGTTTTTTGTATGTTTCTGTATTTATCCCAAAGATGTTTTTTTTCCAAGAGGCAACTGGACTTTGTTTGTCTTTCTTGTTTGTCTTTGATGATGTTATATATTCTTTGCAAAGAAGCCTCCAAGTGGCCTCAATGACTCTCAGTATGAATGCAAATGACCAGCTGTCTGCAAGCAATATAAATCCTTCCATTCCCCACCATCCAGTCAGCGCTAAAGAAGCTTCTTGAATGAGAAGCGAAACATCTTCAAAGAAAAACAAGGAAGTCCAGTTGCCTTTTGAAAAAAAGCATCTTTGGCACAACCATGATGTGGATGACTGAGAATCTCCATAGACTTTCTATATTTATTATATCTCATTGACAAAAATAGCACTTCTGTCTGTTATTATTTTTCCCCTTATTTAAAAAGTATTTTAAGGACAAGACCTTTCAGTGTTTTACAGGAGTCCCTGTAGATTTTATTAAGCTAATTGTTGCTGATCATCTCTGCTTCAAGGCCATTGAGCCAGCACTTTCTGAAGACATTCCCACCAAAGTGGTACCTATTTATCCATTCGCATTTGCATGCTTTCAAACTACTTGGTTGGCAGGAGCTGAAGTGAGAATGGGAGCTTACTCCATCACATGGCATTTGGGTCTCAGACTGGCTTGCCAGCTTTCCAGCTGACAAGCCCAACAACTTTCTGGGTTTTGTAGAGAAATAAAAGTACAGAAACAAGGCTACACACCACCCCCAAGGTAATTAATAGCAATACCACTTACACTGCTTTACTGACCTTTCTGAATGGTTTACAGAATCAACATGTCATCCCCAACAATCTGGGTCCTCATTCCATCCTCAGAAGGATAGAAGGCTGAGCCAGTGAGACTCAAACTGCCAAAATACAGGCAGTTGGCAGTCAGCAGAAATAGCTTGCAGTACTGCATTCTAACCACTGCGCCACCACAGCTCTTAGCCTCAACCCCTTGACACGCACAGCTGCTGTAGCTTAGGAGGAAAAAAAGCTCAATTTAAACACAAATATTTTCTGTTCATCCTATAAGACCCCACTCTAGTAGGGATCTTTCAGAGACAGTGGGGGATATTTGAGCAGGTATTATTAGGATGTGAGGAAGCTATTACATTAAGGGATGGAAGACCTTTAATAGGGAGTTTTGAAATTGGAGTTAAGTCAAGTTTCCAAACCAGGTTTGTCAATCTTTGGGACCCAAGGAAATAAACTGAGCAGTAGTTGGGATGGAAGAAATCCACCACTTTTAAGGGGGACAGTAATTAGTGTGCATTGGAGGCTGGCAAAATTATTATTGTCAGCTCAGTAGCAAATGCCACACTAGACAGTGTAATTGTATTGTGCAGGTATTCTCAAATACTGCAGTTTATTTATTTATTTAATTACATGCCACCCACCTCAGTGATAAGGTGGTTCTGATTATACCAAGTTACTCAAATATCAGGAGCATCTGCAGAATACGGTAGAAAAAGCCAAAATGACAATGACTGCTGAATTTGCCATGGATCCAGTCATATTTGCAGGTCTGTAAGGAAAGAAATTGTTCTTTATGAAAAAGCTCTTATTCCATATTCTTATTCCATATTCTTATTCAATAGCAGCAGCAATAGCACTTAAATTTATATACCACTTTATGGTGCTTACCAGTGCTCTCCAAGTGGTTTACAGAGTTAGCATATTGCCCCCAATGATCTGGGTCCTCATTTTACCCATCTCAGAAGGCTGGAAGGCTGAGTCAACTTTGAGCCAGTCAGGATCGAACTGCTGGCAGTTGACAGCTTGCAATACTGCATTCTAACCACTGTGCCACCATGGCTCTTCATTAAAAGAAGGTATTACTGTTGTACCCAAAGAAGGTCATGTCCTGTGCTCTCTTATCTAAAAGATGGAATAAAGTTATTATGGTACTGGAAGACGGAATCCAGTAGAGTGTTAGGAAATTTGGACCAAGGAAATTTTGACCTAGAGAACTGGTGCGTTCCTTTCATTGAATGATTTCAAGCATGTATCTTGGATGCTTTAACTAGGATTTCTTCATTCAGAAAGATGTTAGATTGTAGGTCCTCAATGGCTCATTCCAACATTATGTAAGTCACATAAACTGTTCACTGAATTACTTTGTTGAATCCTACAACCAAGCAATCTGGATTCCCACAACCAGCTAAGCTATTAACGCCAGTTAATCTGAACGGATTGTGTGAATGGGGTCAGTAGGTCTTTAGCTGGCCTAATTAAGAGTAACCTTTATCTCTGGGATACTATGAAGTGTTAGTAGTACACACTTGAGTGTTGTTGACTTATAGTTCAGAATCAAGCCAGAGCCTAATGCTGATCATGGAACCAGTGAGTTCACAAAGATTATGGAAAACATTTGGTTTTTGTTTTATAATTGAAATTCAGTGCATTAATTGAAAATGACTGATTCATTTCAGGATATCATTAAGTTGTCACAGGCCCTGGGTGGTTTTTTTTTTGAGTTAAAAATATCTCTCCTCTTCAAGTCAGAACAAAGTCAGAACCTGTCAAATTAACAGCTTCTCACCATTTATCCTTGTTCAAGGAAGTACTGTTTGTACTCACATAATTTTTTAAAAAATGAAAATGGTTAATAATACTAACAAACTCAATTTTTAGTGACTAAGGCAATCGTGATATGGCCCTATATGAATAAATCTTGGGGGGGAGATGTTCTTTGATCAGATTGCATACCATTTAAAGACTGTTTGCAGGGAGAAGTTTTAAAATTGGGTGGGGGGGGGACATTATGAAACTACAACAACTGAGGTTGATGGAATGAGACCAGGGGTGGGATTCAAATTTTTATTTAGCAAGGGGCTCTCTGCCCTAATGACTGGGTGGGTGGGCGTGGCTGGGTGGTCATGTGGCTGGGTAGGTGTGGCCAACTTGATGTCGCTTCTTTGCCCTAATTACCTAAAAAAAAGATATATACCAAAAAGTTGTTAATTATTTCGTGCATTTAATACTTAAATAAAAGACTGAGTGAAACCAGGCTTAATAGCAATGACTGTGAGAGGGATCTTGCAGTCTTAGTGGAGTTTCTGGTGAGTTATGTGATTCTTATTATTTGGGAATTAATCCCCTTGGAGGCTAGTGGCTATGTTATATGATTTTCTCAATGGCTTTCCCTTGCAAGCTGAGTGGATTGTTTATCTAGCTTGCAACACTTTTATGAGGTGTGAAATGCTCTTGGCTGAATGCCCAGAAGTCCAATTAAGCATATTAAGAGCTTTCCCTTGCTGCTTGTCTTTCTGGGGTTATTGGGGGCTCTCTGAGCCCCACAAAGTCTTAGCTAGGGGCTCTCCCAAGCTGCTGCAAGCCCCCAGCAGCCCACCCCTGAATGGGACCCAGCACTTCCCAAGACAGAGATGACCTTATACAAACTTATCACAACTGTTCAAGAGCCAAAGTAGCACCCTTGAATTAAAACATCTGTAAATTTGGAAGGGGTAGGGGAAGATAAGAGTTTTGAGAAAATGTAAATGTCCTTGGCATTTTTACACAGGGGTGTGCAATCATCCACTCTGTGAGGGATTGCACTCTTGCCCACAATAACAATTCAAGTCTAGCACAACCATGCTTGGCTACATTTAGCTAAGAACTGATATTAGGTTAAAGTCTCTCAAGATTTGCGGTTTACAGCTTGGTAATTTATTTCATTTTTAGAGTCTACCATCAACACCGTTAACCACAGTGTAATTGGCTCCTGGAGTTTAGCATTCCTATTACTGGCCTAACCAGAAGGAACCTTCATTATGTTCCCAGCCAAAAACAACCTTGACTCCCTAATATCTATCTGCTCAGCATATGTGTTCAAACTCATGTATTTTTTGAATGAAAGTATCCATCTTGTCTTCATGATGTGTATTTCCCCATGAATGTAATGGGCTTTTAAACATGGCTGTATAATATGGACTGCAGAATTCCAGTAGAACAGAAGATGGCAGCAAAGTGCAGAAAAGGTTGGTTCTTTGTTGCCATCTTGTGGCTGCTCAGATATTTATGGTTTATATTTAATTTGAATTGTTGCATTCCATGGCCAAATATGGGTGCTTCCACCACCATATGTAATATGGGCTGCCCCAGGCACCAAAAGATTATTCATGTTTTGTTTATCTGCCAACTCTATGCCCCTCTTAAGCTTAAATGCTTAACATTATTACCTGAAAGAACAAACCTCTGGGATCTGAATGACAGAGTATCCAATTTTGTGTAAAGGTGTTGTATTGATCTGAATGTTAATTCTTGTGTATTTATTTACTACTGTAATTTGTTTTATTTATTTATCTACCTGGAATTAAAACCTGTATTTTATTTTTATATGGTTGTAAGAACTCTTTCTCTCTTTCTTCCCAACCTTCTGTCTGTCAGTCAGTCAGTCAGTCAGTCAGTCAGTCAGTCAGTCTGTCTGTCTGTCTGTCTGTCTGTCTGTCTGTCTATCTATCTATCTATCTATCTATCTATCTATCTATCTATCTATCTATCTATCTTTCTCTAATCTACCACATATGGTATCCATCACTAATTTTCTGTTTGATTTCAATTGGGCTTAAATATTACTCTATTCCCCCCTCTTTGGACTGAGCCCTATGCATTTAGTCACTAAACCCAGGCAAATATTATCTTAGCTGGGGCCAATAACAACTGCAGTTTGAAGCAGGACTTCACCTCAAGTGATTTATCAATCTTAGTATGATCTTTTATTTCCAGGCAGTCAATACTTGGAGGAGTTTGCTGCAATAAGTTTAAACATTATTCTCCCCCAGAAGCAAAAAGTCTCACCATGGATGTCTTAGACTCAGGTAGAATACTGTTCTTTACTAAAATATTTACAAGCAGGATAGATGATATATGATGATAGATAGAGGTAGATACAGTAGGTAGGTAGGTAAATAGATGATAGATAGATAGATGATAGATAGATAGATAGAGATAGATAGATAGATAGAGATAGATGATAGATGGATGGATGGATGGATGGATGGATGGATGGATGGATGATACACAGACATAGGTAGGTAGGTAGGTAGGTGGATGGATGGATGGATGGATGGATGTATAGATGATAGACAGACACAGCTAGATAGATAGATTATAGATAGACAGACATAGGTAGATAGATAATAGACAGATAGATGAAAGACATAGGTAGATAGATAGATGATAGATAGCTAGATAGAGACAGAGAGACACAGAGAGAGATACAGATACAGATAGATGATAATTAAAGTTCTATCCTTCTAGATGTATTCTTATAAATGACAAATACTGCAGATGCTAAATGGACAATTTCTTTTGAAACCTGTTTAGGAAGAATGGGCTTTGCCATTTGTCAAAGCCACAGCTTCAGTTATGGTTTCAAGTTTAAAAAATAAGCCCTTGATCAGGGAAAGCTTCATTTTCTATTTCCCATGCTCTGCTTGAGTCTAATTTTTAGCCATTACTGTATACCTAAATTCTGAACTTAAATGAGGCTTTCTTTCAAAATTGAATTTGGCTGTTACACTCATAAATTACACTCTTATTGTCCTCTACATGCTTCTTTGGGATTTTAATCTGATTGTAGCCTTAAGAGAAACAGTACCAGAATTTTGCAAAATACTGAGATAAATGTATTAATAAGGTTTCCAATAAAGCACCTGCCTCTTTGACTAAGATCACATGATTGCCTATCTCCATTACCTTAATAATTTTCCAAAAGCAGGAAATGCATTTAATCAATAGCTAGAATGCCATGCATTAAGCAAATTGCATTAAACAACATGAGGAAACTTGTTTCACATACTTCATTCCATGCTGGTCTTTTGGTTTGCTCTCACCAGCTTGACCTTGTCTGGTTTATCTGGCTTTTGGAAGACTTATCAGAAGGCATACAATTAAAATTGAATTTCTACTACAACACTATTGCCATAGCTAGCACAATTGGCACTTGTTGCTTTTTGAGCTACTATCTTCTTCTTCTTCTTCTTCTTCTTCTTCTTCTTCTTCTTCTTCTTCTTCTTCTTCTTCTTCTTCTTCTTCTTCTTCTTCTTCTTCTTCTTCTTCTTCCTGCCTCCTGCCTCCTGCCTCCTGCCTCCTTCCTTTCTTTTTCCTCCTCTTCCCCTATTTCTCCTCTTCCTCTTTCTTTCCTTGTCCACTTCCTCCTCCTCCCTCCATCTTTGTTTTCATCTTCTTCTCATTCACCATCCTTGTCCACTTCCTCCTCCTCCCTCCATCTTTGTTTTCATCTTCTTCTCATTCACCATTTGACAACATTCAATTGCATTCTTTTTTTTATCCAGCCAAGTGAGTTAAGGCTGAGAGTAGGGATAGGATTATCAATTGATTGTTGACAGTTACCTCTACAAATTGATGTCCTCATCCCATCTTTATGACAAAGATGCTGCATCTATCACTGATGTCCATGGTTGTCGAAAACCTTTGGGTTTTAATACTTTACTGTATTTTAATACTTACACACTACAACAGTGTCTTTCAGTCTTGGCAACTTTAAGATGTGTAGATCTTAATTCCAGGAATTAAAAGGAGTCTTAAAGTTGCCTAGTTGAGAAACACTATCTATGGCCTATCAGGAACAGAAGCTACTTGTTAAATAAAACCATAACATGCATCACAATCTCTCTAATAGCTACATAATTTAGTGGAAATTTCTGGATGGAAATGGGAATGTCTGGCACATTTCTAGAGAAGCATATGTCACTAATCATCAACACAGAATATTCATAAATATTCCAGCTGTTCAGGAAATACAATTGGCAAAGTGTGTCGATTTGGTGAGGGAAGAGAAAGCTGTCAATTAGCTGTGATTAAAACCCAAAATGGACATTAAAAACAAAAGGAGATTTGTGGGACAAGGAAGTGAGCAGCACCCAGAAGAGAAGGATTAAAAGAAAACCAAGTTTTGAGAAAGAAAGAGGAGGAAGAAAAGGAGGAGGGGGGAGGAGGAGGCATCAGAATTGACTTGGAAGATGAGAGCAATTTCATAAAATGATCTAGACTAACATATCAATTCATCACTTGCAGGCTTGTTGCTGCAGAACATAACAAATGAGTTATATATGACCTGGTGACACATAATGTTCACTTCACATAAGTTACTTCCTTTATCAGTAACTTTTGCATAAAGTAATCATGTGATTTAGATTCATATAGGAGCTAGGCAAGAAGTGCAAAAAAGTGGTTTTAGAAACCTACGGATATTTGCCAAATCCTAAAGAATTTCACTGAACGTGAGTGTATAATTGTTATTTATTTCCATTTACTCGAAAGCTAACATAATCAAGATTATTCTTCCTGTCAGAATTGAGAGCTGGTATCTTGGGCAACCTGATTGTAAACCGAAGTCTGAAGTCTTGGGGAAGCTCAAATCAAAATCTTTATTAAGACATTGACCAATATAACCTATGGAAGCTGTAATTCTACAAAAGTAAGCCTCCTTAGGAGGCATGATGGCCTAGTGGTTGAGATACTTGGATGTTGATTGGAAGGTTGTTAGTTCAAGACCCAAAACTGCAGGACAGGATGAGCTGCTGCCCTTGCCCAGCTCCCACCAACCTAGCAGTTCAAAAGCATGCAAAATGCAAATAGATAAATGGGTACCACTTTGGTGGGAAGTTAACAGCATTCCATGCATGTTCGCATATAGTCAAGCTAAACATGCGATCACAGGAGCTTCTTTGGACAGTGTTGGCTCCTCAGCTGAGAAAAGGAGATAACCACCATCCCCTTGAATCAGACATGATCAGACAAGGGAAATCTTTATCTGTTGTGGCCTGCCAGTGGCCAGTGGAGCTGGTGGCAGACTTGGACAATGAGGAGGTTGGGGAGAAACGTGGGCCAGTCCTGGAGTCTGGGAAAGGCTCTGATGAATGCTCTGCATCGGAGGCAGAGATGGGGCCAGGGCTATCTGACAGCTATCAGCTGCCTTCAGAGTCAGAGATCAGCAGGGCAGAAGAACAGCTGGAGCCTGTTCCCAGTGTGCTCATGCACAGAGCTGCCAGGAGAAGAGAACAGTTAAGGAACAAGGGTTGACTCGGGAGTGAGGGCACAGGTGTACAGTGAATGGCCCCTCCTATAGGGAATAAAGAGGAGCAAAAGGGGAGCAGGAAACAATTAGTTCAATTCATTAGGGTGAAGATCTATTCCTGACTTCTTGCCAAGTAATTGCAGCTACAGCATGGCATTTGGAAGATATCAGCCTGGCAACTCTCCAAGCCTGATAAAGGTCTGTAGTTGTGAAATCTCATGAAAGACTGTTTGCTGGGACTTTGCTGGAGAGGAATTCCCTTTAACCTAAATAAAAGGGGTTTTATCAGAACGAGGAGTCTGCTTCATGATCTTGGGAAGCCTCGGTCAGAACATTACCTTTACTTAAGTCAGGGCTCCCCAACTCCTGGTCCATGGACTATCAATGGTCTCAACATGCCAACAATTGCTCCACACCAACAAGCAAAGCCCCATCCACGGGATTCAGGCAGCATACAAAACCATGCCCCCTCTGGTCCGTGGAAAAATCTTTTTACATGGAACCCATCCCTGATGCCCAAAAGGTTGGGGGACAGCTGTCTTAAGTCTCCGGAAGCAATGTAAATGGTTAAATGGGGAAGGGGTTGTACCTTATGGCTTCCATTGTGTTAATTTTTGCATCTATATACTGTATTTGCCCTAGGTCAGTGATGGCTAACCTTTTTGGCACCGAGTGCCCAAAACGCGTGCACATCCCCAAAATGCAATGCACCCCCATGCATGTGCGTGCATCCTTGCACATGTGCCAGGCCCCCACACATGCATGTGCATCCCTGCACATGCATGCCAGAGACCAAAAGACCAGCTGGCCTCCGGGAGGCACGCACACGCATGCAATGCAGAGCTGATGGCCGGCATGCCCACAGAGAGGGCTCTGCATGCCACCTCTGGCATGCATGCCATAGGTTTGCCATCATGGCCCTTAGGTGGTGCACACATCTATACTGATGTCCTTTCAATTAGCAAGAGTTAATTGTCCTTTAACACGGAAGATGCTGAGCAAAAATTATAAGCGAAAAGTATTGCAAAATTTAAAAAAAAGAGAGACTTTACTTCAAATCCAACCGTTTTTGGAATGTGTTTGCATCTCCAGGTGCTAAGGAGAGAAATAAATGGGGCTCAAATGTTTAAATCCTCTAAAGACATAGAGAATAGTACTTTTACTTGATGACAGCTCCAGCAGTTTATATCAGCTTGACAGTGAAAGGACACTCTAATTCCATTTGTAATAACCAAGGGAATGACACTCTGAACATGTCATGTTCTGGAAACACGTTAATTACAAGGCTTGCTGTGGTATGTTCAATTTGATGAGCACCACTAGCCTTTCCATCTCATTTTTTCTGTAAGTATTGTAAGGCTCAAAGTACATAGGATGTTAATCGTGTGTAGTTTCTCTCCTGATATTCTCTCTTCCTTCTCTCTCTCTCTCTCCTTCCCCCTCTCTCTCTCCCCTTCCCTCTTTCCCTCCTTCCCTCTCTCCCTTTGTTATGTATGCAGGTTTGAATGTCATTGGTTAAGTTTGAACTGTTCTTGTAAAATGTCAGAAATGATTGGTTTAAAAAGTGCGGGAAAAACCCTGCACTCTGATTGGCTGGCAACTGCGGCTGCTGGCTATAAGTAGCAGCCGCAGCCCAGCCAAAATCGGGTCTGTTATGAGCTGTAGTCACTAATAAACTCTTCACTGAAGCACTCCGCGTCTGACTCCTCATGCAAATCTAACACCCTTCCTCTCTCCCTCCCTCCCTCTCTCTGGTATTTAGATCCAAAGCCACCAGCCAGGTTTCAATCTTCAGAGGAGAATCGATCCTGGAAAAGAAAGACTGAAAGATTGAAAGAGGATGAGGCCTAAGGAACAGCAATATTTGTATGTCTTTGGCCTCTATCTTGAATCTTGAGAGCCATCTCTGATTGTGGTGGCTATCAAGGCAATACCTAAAGAGGCATTCAGACAGACAGACAGACAAAGAGACAAATGGTTCTGCCAAGACTGCCATACATGGTAATGTCCTGATAGAGGCGATGTAAGTTACCTAAATGTGGAAGTTAGTCTTCACAGAATTGCTGAGATATACCGTTCGTTTTCAGATGCATCTTTTTGCACATAGAGTGGCAGACATACCTTAGAACAGAGGTCTCAAAACCTGGCAGCTTTAAGACTTGTGGACTTCAACTCCCAGATGGCTGGAGAATTCTGGGAGTTGAAGTCCACAAGTCTTAAAGTTGCCAAGTTTGGGGACCCCTGCCTTAGAAACATCTTAACGATGCTGCCATCGAACCATGGAATCAATTATATCACTTGCCAGATCTATAGATTCGTGTCAAAAGTTGGCTGCTTCACACCTCCAACTCATCTTTTCTCATGGCGATTGCAGCAAGATTGTAGGACGCAACATTCCCCATGTTAATCTTGCAAGTAAGTTACGGTCAGCTCCTATAGATAGGATTGGAGAGGACGGTCATCTTACCTTTCTTGGAGCAGCCTCCTGATTTCCTTGAATGTGATCCCACAAATATCATGACCATGACTGAAATCTTACTACTCGTGTTGCTCTTTGAGATAACAAACTTTAGCTTCCTGACCCATTCATTCTGATGTAAAGTATGAGTGGAAAAGCTTTTTGCCCTTAAAGGCCATGATGAAGGGTTGGGCTGGGGTTTTGGTATTTATTTAGAAAATTTACATAGCTGCCTACTCACTTATAGAGACTCCATTCTCTCCTCCCATCCTCTCTCAAACAAAAATTTGAAACCAGCTCTATCTTATTCAGCCTTCCACTGCACTCATTCCTTCTGTGTTGTTCACCCTTCTGATATTTCTGATTCCATTCCCTTCCATCCCCACTCCATGTGGAGAACATAGTGACAAGAAAACAACATATGGAAGAAATCTACTAAATTGAAAAAAAAAATGCTTGGGTGCTTTTCATGACTAACTTCCTAAAGATGTTATGTGAACTTTGCTCAAACTTTAGGCCCCCAAACAAAAAACAATCTTTAGTTATTCTTCCAAGCTGAGTTATTTTATTGTTTCATAACTACAGACAAAATCTGGTCAAACTGAGCATTCTACTATCTACGTTATCATATACTAGCTGGATACCCATACTTCGTGATGACACTATGTGATTGGGCTATGCAGGAGAAATCCAGTTCACAACTCATTGGCTCAGTGGTGGTCGGTGATTGAAACACATAAGGGAATATCGCTCCTACTGCCTTGAGTCTGGAAGCAGTTCCATAGGTGGAAGGCATAGACATTTTGGTGAGGTACTGATGTTTAGTACTGTAAGGAGCCCCAGGCTGCTCCTGAGTGAAGGAGTGGAACATCTGCCAGTTTGAACTGAGGTAATGGAATGTGAGGCAACTGGCAGTTGGAACAGAGTTCTTTTCAGGTGGGAAGGGGGAGTAGAACTCCTTAGCATCAGAGCGTGTTAATTACTGTATTAAGAAATAGTAATAGTATTAAGAAATGGTCATTTTGAAAAATCCTTTCTTAATGAGCACCTATCGTGTTTCCCCGAAAATAAGACACTGTCTTATATTTTTTTTGGCTCCCAAAAACACACTAGGTCTTATTTTCGGGGTAGGTCTTATATATTTATGGTGCCAAATAGTGGGTGTGAGTGTGTAGGGGGGGTGTTTCGTGGGTGCACGGTTGCTCCCTGAAAAGTCTTCCTGGAACTGGAGATTTACACTAGGTCTTATTTTCGGGGTAGGTCTTATATTAGGGCAGGTTTAGAAAATAGTGCTAGGTCTTACTTTTGGGGTAGGTCTTATTTTCGGGGAAACACGGTAAAAGTCAAGAGGAACATACGTGCCAAATTTCAAGTTTGTAGGCTTTATGGTTCTGGAGATTTTGTGATGAGTGAGTGGTACTTGGCTTTTATATATATAGATTCCCTGAACTATTCAGGAGGAGCTGTCTTTG
Organism: Naja naja; assembly: GCA_009733165.1. Classification (NCBI taxonomy): domain Eukaryota; kingdom Metazoa; phylum Chordata; class Lepidosauria; order Squamata; family Elapidae; genus Naja; species Naja naja. Next base: position 42,009,217 of record CM019153.1, read on the forward strand.
CCCTCTTTCTCCCACACAAAATATCCCGATTGAGTTGCCTCTTCCTTCTCTACAATGAACCCCCTCCCTCATGGGAATCCAGCTCCTTACTACATTCCAACACATCAAATAATCCCTAGATGATCCTGCATGAACAAAACTGATATCTGTCCAAAACTTACAATACATTTATTTTCATTGGGTGGAGCCCTTTATAAAATAGCATTTTAAAAATTTAGTTAAATAACTCTACATTATTAAAAATAAATCTATAAAAATAAATCCACTTGCCATGTAATAAACAGCAATTAATTAGTTAATATCAATTAAATACTAAAAATATTAATTTACATTTAACATCTAAGTACAGTCGTTTGCTATAGCTAGCTTATTAAATGCTAATTAAATTCCTAAACATTCTTACAAGTTTAATGCATTAATAATAGGAACCTAAGTACACACTAACTATATCTGCATGTCTCAGTTCATTATGAGGCAACGAGATTTATCTCTTTTGCTCTAATTAAATATACTAAGCAAACCTCAGTAACTTTTCTCAACACATACCATAACTGTTTTATTAATTTCAAATTAAATGCCTATTTAAATCTGCTAATCTATTGCTGCCCTAGATAGATTTCTAAGGGATTCCTGTCCTTCACCAGAACAAAGGTGACTATAAACATCCTGCATCCAAGATATATATATATATATATATATATATATATATATATATATGTAGGTCTTGGTGTATTCGGTCTTGTTGTAAGATTGAGTACCTTGACGTGTCTTCAGGCTTGTCTTCAAGTATATATAGTATGTGTATTCTCTATCCTTTCTGATGTTTTTTCTCAATTTCCCCCCTGTTTTTTAAATCTCAGGAGCATATACCATAAACACAGCAAGAACTGTCAGCCCCATCCTTATAAAAGTTAGCTGGTAGGGGCCTGGATAGAAGTTACATTTCACTTGTTTTACTTACATTTAAATAAAATCAATATTGTTCATATAAAGGTAAAGATTTCCCCTATCCAGTTGTGTCCAACTCTAGAGGGTGGTGTTCATCTCTGGTTTTTAGCCAAGGGAGCCACTGTTGTCACAAGACACTTCTGCGGTCCTGTGATCAGCATGACTATATGCCAAAGTGCATGGAATGCTGTTACCTTCCCACAAAAGTGGTACCTATTTATCTACTTGCATCTGCATGCTTTTGAACTACTAGATAGGCAGTATCATAATTTAAATTGGGACAAGAATGGGAGCTCACCCTGTTGTGTGGTGCTTGAGTCTCAAACCTGGACTGTCAGCCTTCTAGCTGACAATTTCAGTATCTTTAACCACTAACCCATTGTGCCTCCATTGTTGGTTGCTCTCATTAAAAGTTTCCATTACAAGTCCCCTTCTGCTAAAATTCATAGGTAGTTTCAGCAGATAAGTGCCATAATATGGCTGTAATATTTTCCCTGCAGTTTCATAACAGATAATCGCCTTTCAGAGGGAGAAGGAAGAATAGTTCTAATTGTTTCTTCTGTCTACCACACATGTTTACTTAACATTTTTTTATCATAACCCCACTTACCCTTGGAGTCTGTTTTAAGGCAACAAAAATAAAACACTAAAGGATTTAAGCCTTTAAGCCTTGCAATAATCTAAATCTTGCTTAGATTATTGGCTATTTTTCTTGTTAGAGAGTAGCCTCCAGCATTTGCCTTAGGGATAATAGATGTTCTGAAGAGGAGAAAGGAGAATTCCTATTGCTTGCAAAATGTTGTCCTTTCCTTCCATCTTCTCCTCTGATTCCTAATTGAATTCAAGTTATAGAGTGGAAGTATAGACAGGATACGAGGTACCTACAGGTCAATCCTTCTTTTGACACTGATAGGTCAGATTTGAGCAATCATAAAGCCTTGCTGAATGTAGAGGTAGACCTTGAAGAAATTGAGAACCTGAATCCCATATTTTATGACTGTATTTTGTGTCCTCCTTAAGACTCCTTTAGAACCTTAGGACTTCTTTAAAACTTCAGAACCTTTAGCTCTTCTTTAGTTCTTTGGGACTTCTTTAGAACTTCAGATTACATTCATACTACACTTTCTTCTTTGTACCATTTTCATTTGCAGCTGAAGGAACCATTCTGTGAACTAATACACCACAGGTTGTTGCCCTGTCCTTTTTACAAATTACCCAATCAAAATGTCCAGATTGATTCAAAAAGCATTCTTATTAACTCCAAGCCTTCAGGATTTTAAGCAGATGACCTCAGCCAAAGCAAAGGCTCCACAAAGCTATTTCTTTGTAGTGCCTGCCAAGGTACATGGAATGTTCCAAGTTTATGTCTTTCTATGATTTCTTGGAAGAGGGAAGAAAATGTACTGTAGG
>CM019153.1:42014074-42451793 GCA_009733165.1 Naja naja
ACCCTTGTTCCTTAGCTGTTCCCTTCTCCTGGCAGCTCTGCTCATGCACACACTGGGAACAGGCTCCAGCTGTTCTTCTGCCCTGCTGATCTCCGACTCCAAAGGCAGCTGATAACTGTTAGATGGCCCTGGCCCCATCTCTGCCTCTGATACATAGCATTCGTCACAGTCTTCCCCAGACTCCAGGACTGGCCCATGTTCCTCCCCAACCTCCTCACTGTCTGAGTCTGCTGTCTGCTGGCACTGGCAGGCCACAACAGGTGCCTGGCTGTCTGGAAAACAGAAGGATAGTACATAGCAAAGCTCCCAAACCTACAAGGAGAAATCCATACTCATGGAAGAAGTGGAAGTTAAACTTGCCCAAATACTTCATTGCTGTCATTGTTTAACACAACATTTCTTCTTACTGAACAATTGGAAGGCTCTTATGCTGTCCTTTCTTGTTCCTGCATCCCACGATTCCAAAGAAATCAAGGGTGACTATTTTCCTCCCCCCCCAACAAATTGTGTTCAAAGCACTGAAGATATTCAGCTGCCATTTGGTAGGTTTACGTTCTCTAGAGAATCTGCACATTTTTGTACATTCTGCCAATAAAAGGACAAAAATTAAAAGGCAGCTGTAGGCATTTTGGTGCTTCGTTGTTATCATTACAGACAGATCCTTGTTCTGAATCAAAATTCAAAGTGTGTCAGATCAAATTGGTTTGCCCTAAATTCTCAAATTATAAACTCAAATAAATTTCTGTCCTCTTGGCATCTCGAATTTCCAATTCAAATCAAATCAGGGAGGATTTGCACTGGCCTGTTGACTAGATTACAAGAAATGTAATTTGCTGAAACGTATCAACTGGAAAAAAAATAATAACAGGTGGTGCTTTCATGTCTCTCTGTGTGAAAAATATTGTTTTGCTGGAGGAAAAAAAATCACCCAAACAATTCTGCAGGTAATTCTTTAGTTGGGGGGAAGGGAAATAATTTACCTGTTTCAGTTAAGATAAAAGAAAACATTTTAAAATAGGAAGAGATATGGAATCAAACAGCTTCATGGGTTCCTGCTTACTTATTTTCAAAGGACTGAGTAAATTCGCACAGCTTATGTCCACAGAGTGGAAATATTTTTAAGCATTCATAACATTGGTTTGCTTTGTTTTATTTTAATTTAATTTAATTTAAAGGGTCACCCGACTCCACGTGAACAACAGAAACCAAAAGAATAAAGGAATATGTGCGTATCAAAAGAAACACTAAACTAATATGTAATTCCCTAATGATGCATAAACTGAGCACCCTCTGAAAGTTCTCCAGAACATGCCATGGTAGGTTACTGAAGAGCCAAGGGCTAAAGAGAAGCAAAGAAGTTCCAGTTTAACTCAACTGTTGCAGATGGCCTCTGAAGTCCATAGAGATGATCCATTGTCCACAAATACACAGTGCAACATATCGACAGAAACAGTAGCATTGCAAAAGACATCTCGGAATCACCCGAAGTGAAATAAAGCTTTGGATTCCTGAAAGGAACCAAAGGGTCTACAACTATTTAAGGATGTTGGGACATTAAGAGTAGAGTAGAATAGAATAGAATAGAATAGAATAGAATAGAATAGAATAGAATAGAATAGAATAGATGATATGGAATAGAATGGAATAGAATAGAATAGAATAGAATAGAATAGAATAGATGATATGGAATGGAATAGAATAGAATAGAATAGAATAGAATAGAATAGAATAGAATAGAATAGAGCTGGGAGGGACCTTGGAGATCTTCTAGTCCAGTCCCCTGCTCAAGAAGGAGAACCTATACAATCTCAGACAAGTGACTGTCCAGTCTCTTCTTAAAACCTCCAGTGATGAAGCACGCACGGTTTCTGAAAGCCAGATGCTCCACTGGTTAATTGTCCTCACTGTTAGGAAATTTCTCCTTAATGCCAGTTTGCTTCTCTCTTTGATTAGTTTCCAACCATTAGTTCTTGTTCTGCCCTCTGGTGCTTTGACCCCCTCTTCTTTATGGCAGCCTCTCAAATACTGGAATACTGCTATCATGACTTTTAGATAATCTAAAAAGTCAGCATACAAGGAAAGTATATCACTGAAAGACTTCATGGCACGTAGCTCAGTTATTGGCTGGACCACCTGTCTTCTATTACTTCTGCCCACCCTACTAGCTCTAGCTGAGTGAGCCTGCTTCAGGCCCTTCTATTAAGTTATGTCATCTGATGGAACCTATTAGTATGACCACTCTGTCATGGTGCCTGTTTTTTCGAACAGCTTCTTCATCACTTCTTCAGCAGCTTCTTCACCACTTCTCCCATCCATCACCACCTTGACAATACTAGTCTTTTGCATGGCTCTTGGCTGAAGACCACAGGCATTGGGCCAGAACATTAAGTGAGTCTATCTCTAGAAAGGAAAGTTGTACAACCACTTAATATCCTGTATTGCTCATCTGTTATGCTTTATTTTGATATGCGCAGCTTTTAGGATAGCATTTAATCTTTTTGCATGCTGCACAAGTGAGTATGAGCTGAGTAACCATTGAAAACTCTAGAGAGCCTGGGAAATTTCCTTGAAGGACAGAGGAAAACTACTACCAAGGCAATGGTTAGATAAACAGGGTTTGAGCCCCGGCCAAGAAAATCACTTGAGGAAACATCTCAGACAAGACCCTCCTTCATTCACAGGAAGATAAATTGAGGGGTGGGGAAGCACATTCACACTTGCAAGATTCTGCACTATAGCCATAATAACAACAACAACACAGAAGCCCTGACCTACACAACATTGGTTTCTTAGTCTGCCTTGGACATTAGTTTGCCTTAGACCTGCCTTGTTCAGCTGACAGAAAGGGATTATTTTGTTTTAGCTCTTTAAATTCCAGATGGTACTTTTTTTTAAATAGCCAGGAGGAATCCAGTTCAACTAACACACTATTTTTATTTACTTAACTGCATTTATTATAGCTGCTCTCCCCAGCAGACTCTAGTGGCTTCTAGACTAAGATTGGCAGAAAAAAAAACTAAACCTCAGCAGCATAAAAGTTGGCTTTCCACAATTTAAGATTTTTTTTTTTACAATATATAAATTGCATAAATTTCAGAAGATGAAACCTTGTTTAGGCTGGGTTTGTGCCTCTGTGATATCATTCCACTATGATGGCTAACCTGAATTTTATGTTGTTTAAAGAGTGAAGAAGACTGGCCCATACGATAGTAGGAGGAAAAAATATATACCCTAAAGTGAATTTCAAAGACAAACACAGAGCAGAAATTCAGTGAAATCATCGAGTCTGCCTCCCTTTGACTCTTAACATCTATTTGCTTTGCTTTGTCAAAACATATGAAAAATCATTAAAGTGTTTTAATAAATGTCTGGTTTTCTTACTCATTCATCTTATAAATATTAATTAGCCATGGATCAGGCAATTAAAGTTTAATCAATTTGCACTAATTAGCACCACATACTTGCATAAAAAGATAAAGCCAGCTCCTGCATCTGGCTGTTATTTGCAGTTTTTGTCAAGTGCTGATGAGTTTAATCTTGAAGAGAAGATTAAGAAGAAAAGAGGAGAATAAGTCAAGAAAGTAGTGTTAGTTTTATTAAAGCTTCAATCAAGCTGGCTCTTATGAGCTGCAGAGGAAGAATGCAAGGTAACCTTTTCATACTGTGCTGATTTTCAAATCCAAATCCAAATTATTACTGCCCTGTGATCCAGAGCTTCCTGATACAATAAAAAAATATCACTGGCCCATTCAGAACATCTAATACCCTTTATATGTGAGGTGGTTTCATGACAATCTCTTCTTGTTGGTGGTTTCCTTTCATACCCATTGATTTCTTCTCCTGAGTACATCAAACAGGAATATTTTGGAAGGGAAATCAACAACTCCATAGGTTTTGAATGGATATTTTTTAAAAGAATGTGCTTTGAGACTGATCTTGTTCCTTGAAATTCCAACCCAGGAAGGCAAACATTTTTTTTTTTTAGAAAAAGATAAAATTTCTGTCAGTCATGTCCAATTTAAGGGGTGGTGCTCACTTCCTTTTCTTAGCCAAGGGAGCCAGTGTTATCTGTTGTAGTTCGCCGGCAGCCTGTGCAGATGGCAGCGGAATCAGACAGTGGGGAAGAACGAGGACCAGTCTGGGAGTCTGGAGAGGACTCGGAGGAGGGTCCTGCATCCGATGCAGAGATGGGGCCAGGATCATCTGGGAGGGGGTGCTGCCTCCGGAGCCTCCAAAGTCTGGCAGCAGCGAGGCAGAGGAACAAGGGGAGCCTGTTCCCAATTTGTATGTGCGCAGAGCTGCTAGAAGGCAAGAGCAGCTGAAACAAAAGGGGCGACTCAGGAGTAAGGCTGGGAGGTGATTACCCCTCCCATAAAGGATAAAAGTCAGGCCCAGATGATGAAACCTTTGCAGGAAGCAAAGTTGTTCCTTCCATTCGGATTAAACCTTGAAGCTCTGTGTGGACTTTGTACTTCAGTCTTTCATAATTCATTTGGCACTCTAGTTGTTGGCAGCAATTCAAAGGAGGGAAAGGTGGGTGCTTATCTTGAAGGGACTGCTTGGGACTCATTCCTGGCTGGAAATGAAAATAATTCCCATCATTGAAATAAAGCAAGATTTGTTTTAACTAAGTGTGTGCTTAATTATGGTCTCGGGAAGCCTTGGTCAGGACATTGTCCAAGGACACTTTCCATGGTCATGTGGGCAGCATGGCTATATGCCAAAGGCACAGAGAATGTTGTTAACTTCCCACCGAAGTGGTACCTATTTACCTACTTGCATTTGCATGCTTTCAAACTGTTAGATGGGCAGGAACTGGGGAACTGGAGCTCCCCTTGTTGCGCCGAAGGCAAATATTTGGTTAGAAATAGCCAATAGCTTTATGATTTCCTTGCAGCTAATCCATCCTATATCCAGTCCTCAAAAACAGATGATTTTTATGACAGCTGATGTCCTGAAATGCAAATATCTGTAACATCTAGATCCATCTGGATCAATGTTTGCAAGGTATGGTGTGTGTGCCATGAGCCTTATCTAATGCCTGATTTAAATAATAGTCCAGTGAATCTCCAAAGGTTTAAATCTAGATCATTCAACTGGAAAGATAAAGACTCTCTTGAGTCTAGACTGCTCTTTGGATACATGTTTGTAGGTTTTTTTTTCTTTAAAGAGGATAACAGCAGGGGTGGGATTCGACCGGTTTGGACCAGTTCTATAGAACCGGTTGTTATGATTCTGCGCTGTTCGGAGAACCAGCAAATCGTTCCCCTGGCTGGCCCCTGCCACCCTCCACCCTCCCCTCCCTGCCCAGTCAGTCCTTATCGTGCATGCACAACATCGCACACATGCCCGACATCCCTGACTGGGTTCTTCCCTGCCCAGCCAATCTTTAAGGTATTTTCCCCTCCCGATCATCAGCTGTTCCTATGATCAGCTGTGCCAGGATTTCCCTTGTTTTCTTACTTCTTCACCCAGGAGGCTTCCCTGAGGCCCAAGAAGGCAAAAAATGGAGGGGGTGCAGCATTTTTTGCCTTCCTGGGTTGCAGGAAAACTTCCTGGGAGCAAAAATGCTCCCCAGGAGAGTTCCCTGAGGTCCAGAAGGCCCCAAAATGGAGGGTGGAGGTGTGCTGCCAAAAAATAAGCCATGCCCACCCAGTCACATGGCCACACCCACCTAGCCATGCCCACAGAACCAGTTGTTAAAAATTTTGAATCCTATCCCTGGATAACAGTATGGAAGAGGTTTGCCATTTCTTTGTTACAAAATACTTCTTTTAAACTTTCCAGTCCAGCTTAATATTTACTGATGCACCCAAACTGTAATACTAATCACTCTAAAGCTGTTGGATATTATCATTTAAAATAGTTCTAGGCTGCCTAAAAGAGCGAGGTAGCTTTACAAAAAAAAGCAATATAATATGAACAAAATCTCTATTAAGCCTCAGTACATCTTTCCAAAAGGAAAGCATAACTTTTGGTAGAACCATTAATACAGGGTTAAGAAGAACAGTAATTAGAAGCAGTATAAATATTGCTGGTTTCCTCTTAAAATAGTGGGAATCTTATACAAAAGCAAACCATTATCTGATTAATGGGATTGTATACAAAAGCTGACCGATGTTTTGCAGCTCAATATCCCAAAGTTCATGTCTCAATGGAGCACAAAGCCTTCAAATTCTATCTTGTCTGTACCAGGGCCTCCACTGAGATGTTGAAAGGAGATTCTAATCAAACTTTTGGAGACTGGATAAATATTGTCCAAATCAGTTGGAACTAGGATTGACCTCCTGAAGAAGAGACAGATCACTTCCTCTTTCAAAGCCTTTCTCAAAGAAGCATTCATCATTACATGGATCCAACACATGTCATCCTCCAGATTTGACCAATGAGATGGGGCATTGGTCTAAAATCCAGGAAGCCATCCATATAGCTCCAAGGAGCCTGTCCATTTTCTAAGGACTAACAGACTGAAACACATCCTACATAACAAAGCTAAACCACACTGAGTCAATTTCACAGGGTTTGCATACTGGGGTCCAGTTCAGAATAAATCTGAGTGCCCTTATTCTTCACACTGGTCTTCCTATTTATGACAGTCTGGTCATCTTTAAAGTTGAGAACAAAGGAAGAACAAGGAGAAGCATCACCTTGTTACCAACCCTGACAGCGCAAGCAACTGTATATAAACAATGAGCAAACCCCTCTCCCTTATAGCCCTAAGATGTTACCTAGCCAGATAATGAAACATCTGCATAAAAACTATCAAGCTCAGAGAGCACCAGGGACTCCACAACAAAGGAAGAGAAAATAGGGGTTATGGTTTTCTATCCAGAATCAAGTCTTCTTCCAACTTAAGGAAGGGTTTCCAATGTCAGTATAACCTGTTATGACACCACAGCTTCATGAATAGAGTTTGGTCTTCAGTGACTATTTTACATATACAAATTACTGTGTAGCCCCCACAGAATAACCATGCTATCAGATAAAGTCATAGGTGAAATCCCTGGTTCAGTTTCTTTCTTTCTTTCTTTCTTTCTTTCTTTCTTTCTTTCTTTCTTTCTTTCTTTCTTTCTTTCTTTTTTCTTTCTTTCCTTCCTTCCTTCCTTCTCTTTCTCTCTCTCTCTCTCTCTCTCTCTTTCTTTTTCCTTCTTTCTGAAAATATTAAAGGTGCATTTTTATCAAGAGATGGATTATTTGCAAACTAACATCATTATCTTTACCTCTGACTCCGTTATTTATTGTGTTGACAGGTGATGTGGGCAGAGACTACATCAAGCCTTTGCCAAAATGTTGAAAACAGACAAAAGAAAGAGAGTGTTCCTACCAAGCCCTTTTCAGAGAAGCTAAACCAAGTGCGTTGAAAAATTAGGTGGAAGATGGCATGATAAGACTTGTGGCTTGCCATTTCTGACTTTACACACCTTGGGCTGTAAATCTTTCACCTGTCAATGAAGTCAGGTAAGAAAAAAGGGAAAACACAGGCCAGTGAGCCTGCAATGTTACGTTCAGCAGACAGCTCTCTTAGGATCAATACTGTATTTTCAGATGATATATTGTCAGGTGGAAAAATTCAGACTGGAGAAATAAATAAGAGAAATGCAAGGTTGGTTTGGAGGCTGCAGCTTCACAGAAAGCCCTTTGATCTGGCAGACAGAGATTCTTCATAAGGAAGCTGGTTCTTAATCCTGTAATGAATAAACTCAAGCAGAAACTGGAGTTGATGAAGGATGGTCCCAACTGAAAGGTTTATTTTATTTATTTATTTTATTTATTTGATTAGTCAATTGCTTACAAGATAATAGGTATAAGTATAAACATAGTTATAAATCCATATAGTTATGGATACATATAAGAAAATAAAAGAAACAATAGGACAGGGATGGTAAGCACTTTGGTGCGCTTATGCACGCCCCCTACAGAGCTCTTAGGAAAGGAGTGAGGTCAATAGCAGGCAGTCTAAGGTTAAAGTTTTTGGGGTTTGGGGAAGAAACCACAGAGTCAGGTAGAGCATTCCAGACATTGACCACTCTGTTGCTGAAGTCATATTTCCTGCAATCAAGTTTGGTGCGGTTAACCATGAGTTTGTATCTATTGTGTGCTCTTGTATTGTTATGGTTGAAGCTGAAGTATTCATTGACAGGTAGGACATTGCAATGTATGATTATATATACTATACTTAGATCGGACCAAAGGCAGCGTAGTTCTAGTTTTCTAGGTCTAGAACCTCAAGTCTGGTGGCATAAGATATTCTGCAATGAGTAGAGGAGTGGAGAACTCTTCTTGTGAAATATTTCTGGACTTGCTCTACTGTGTTAATATCAGATACGTAATGTGGGTTCCAGACTGGTGAGCTGTATTCATGTATTGGTCTAGCAAATGTTTTTTATGCTCTAGTTGGTAGTGTGATATTAGCAGAGAAAAAACTACGTAGGATTAGGTTAACAACTCTGGGAATGAGAGCCATCCCCTTAAGGGAATGCCTCAATGTAGTTAATGCCTCATGGGAGATGTAGTTCATGTCATGTGGTCACATCTGTAATCCTGATTGGTCACTGAATTGACGTCTGGTTGGGTTGGGGGGAGTTTTCTTCTTTCTTACCTGGACCCAGCAATGTGCTGGAGTCTTCCCTTGCTGTATCATTATGGGATGAAGATAACTATCTTTTCACACTATGAAGACAACGATGCAAAGATTGGACATTAGATGAATCTCAACATAACTGTTGAGTTATACCTTGAGGATGCCTGATATAATCCAATAAAGAAACTTTATATGGAGGCCTTTGTAGTGTTTAACTCCTTTTCTCAGGTATTTTGGGAAGATAAATATTGCCTGAGACAAGGTACAACAGGATGCAAAATATGTCCAAGAGAGAAAAGAGACCTTCAAGAAAGTGAGCTGCAGTGCTGCTCGAAAAGGAGAAAGAAGGAATTAAGAACTTATTAGGAATTTAATGATTGGTTGTGGTTGCACAGACATTTATAAGTTCCCTGAGTGAATGATGATAATGATGGTATCCTTTCAGTTGTGTTTGGCTCTTGATGATTCTATGGGCTATGTCCAGTGGTGGGATTCAATTTTTTTACTACCAGTTCTGTGCACATTACTTGGTGGGCATGGTGTGGCTTGGTGGGCGTGGCAGGGGAAGGATACTGCAAAATCCCCATTCCCTCCCCACTCCTGGGGGAAGGTTACTACAAAAATCACATTCCCTCCCCATCCCTCTAACCTGCTTTCCAGCTCCGTTCTCATGTGCAGGGCAACAAAAGAAGACCTAGCCGATCAGCTGGGACTTGGGAGGCAGAGAATAGATGGGAACAGGGCCTTGAGAGGTGGCATTTGCTGGTTCTCCAAACTACTCAAAATTTCTGCTACCGGTTCTCCAGAACTGGTCAGACCCTGCTGAATACCACCTCTGGATTAAGCCAATTAGACACAGTTAACATGGCCATAGTGCAATGTGTGGACCCAGATGCTATATTACCCCCAAATTACTCAGAAAAATCCTTTTGCAGAACTAAGCTTCATTTTAATTGGAGTGAGGGCCAAAGTGAAGGACTGGCCCATGGTGCTTCTGCTGCGCGTGGCCCTCCCAAGCTCCATTTTCACTAGCAGAGGGTTGAAGGAGGCCTGTTCTGACCAAGCCTTCCTGAGACACCAACAAATACACATAAAATCCAAAACTCTTTTATTTTAGTTCAATGGCTGTGAATTATCATCATTCACAGCCCAGAGTGAGTTTTAACTGGTTGTAATTAGTCCCAGGGACATCTGCCAAAGTTCTTCGAGAGACGTCTGATAAGAACACACCTTATCTTACTTGACATGCTACCAACAACTAAAGTCCCAATTAGTCTTTCTAAAACCAGAGAACAAATTCACCACGGAGTTTTCAGAGTCCAAACCAATCATAGTGAATGACATTGTTTCCTGCAAAGGTTTTCCTACCTTTGCACTTCCTTTATACCTTATGGGAGGGGCAATCACCTCCAAGCCTTACTCCTGAGTCACCCCTTTTGTCTTAGCTGCTCTTGCCTTCTGGCAGCTCTGCGCACATGCACACTGGGAACAGGCTCCCCTTGTTCCTCTGCCTTGGTGCTGCCAGATTCTGGAGGCTCTGGAGTCACCACATAACTCCCAGATGACCCTTGTCCGAGTCCTTCCCAGACTCCCGGACTGGTCCCTGTTCTTCCCCACTGTCTGATTCTGCTGCCATCTGCACAAACTGCCGGCGAACCACAATAAGGCTATCACAGCTAGAAATGGAGTTCAGGCATCTGTTTTCACTGGCAGACTGCCACAGGCACCCCTGACATGAGTGATGTCGAGCTGGCCATGCTCCCCCACAGCCATGCCCCCCCACCCCCCCAAGGACAAACACAACCCTGATGTGGCCTTCAATGAAATCAAGTTTGACACTCCTGATCTAGGAGTTCATGAACAGCCAGTGCTAGGTAACCAGTTCACTACTGTGTTTCCCCGAAAATAAGACACTGTCTTATATATTTTTTTGGCTCCCAAAAACACACTAGGTCTTATTTTTGGGGTAGGTCTTATTTTTCGGGTAGGTCTTATTTTTGGGGAAACACGGTAGTATTAATACCAGTAGCTCCGTGCTCAGTGAAAATCTCTTCCAAGCAGTGATTCACCAGCCTAACTTTTGGTTCTTGTTTTTTCAGCATATAAAAATATTTCATATCAGTTTTGTGTGCAGCAATAGCACTTAGACTAATACACCACTTCATAGCACTGTCTAAGCAGTTTACAGAATCAGCATATTGCCCTGTTTTATTATTGACTTCGGAAGGATGGAAGGCTGAATCAACTTAAGCCAGTCAGAGTCGAACTGCTGGCAGTGGGCAGAGCCAGCCTACAAGATTGCATTGTAACAACTGATCTACACAGTGTCCTTCTTCCTTTAAACTTTTGGTGACTTGTTGGAGCTTTGCATGTTGCTTATGCATGTTTGGTATGCTGCACACAATTTTGTTTTTGTTTTGTTTTTGTTTTGCATACATTTCAAACAACGTCGGTTGCTGGTCTTTAATTGCTTGCACATTGCCCCAAATTGAAGCGGAGGGGAGCTAATGGGTGGGTAAATATTCCAGTAGTAATTCCATACTGAAATTGGGGTGGTTTTTTTTTGTATTTTTGCATTTATATATAAATATTTTGAAAACAGTGTATTGTCCAGGCATTTCAATTTACTGAAATGTTAGATGGACCCTTAGTATGAAAGCATTCCAGAGAAGCTTCTTCAGGAAGCTTGTTATTTCAATAACAAGCTACACATTGTTTACGATTGTACATGGAAGCCGTGCATCTCTGAAGTGGATTGGCTTTCTGTAGAGTGCTTCTCGTGGTTTTGGAAACATCATTTTCCAAACCAGTAACATCTTTTTCTTCATTGCTGCCGCATACCAAAAGGCTACAACATGAGGCTTAGGTAGGAGAAGGGGAATATCTGTTAAAAGGTATCACCTTGTTCAATTGCTCTCAGTGTCTGCATTAACATCCCTTAAATTTGTTGGGAGAATGATAAAAGCCAATAGGCAGGGAGTCCAGTTCCCAAGCAAATGAAACAGGGAGATAGGACTTTGCTAGTTCTGTTGGATGCACTGACAGAATCTTCTCAGCAGTGTCTCATATTAGCTGAAGTTTGCCTGGCAGCAGGAAAACTAATAAAAAAGTGTGATAATATAAATTGGCTGAACTGGGAGTGAACAAAGATGCCTCACATTAATGACAGCTTATTTTACAGATGTTGCTCAGCTGGTAGAAAACAGATTTACACTCAGCATCTCCTTGCAGCACAAATATTAGCATGGAATCATGCCATATTAACATCTTTGGCTTCTATTCCAATATTAATTGATTGCCTTCAATAACAGTTCTTTTTTTCCTGGAAAGAAAGTGGCTTCTGGACTGGAAGAGATTCCTTTATACATGCATAGGAATCAGCAAATCAGAAAAAATTGCCACCCTGGATTAGACTATTATTGGTCAACTATTTACCTTGCTTTTCAATGTTCCCTTCAGCAATTATCTTCTAAGACAGATCAGGGTGATAAAGAATGACTAGCCCAAAGACATTGGATGGACTTGGATCCAAATCCAATCAATTCTCCATATGAACACTAGATGGCAGCCAAGAAATACAGTGAGGGTTTTACAGTAACTCTTTGCTGTCATCTAGTGGCCATCTGAATTTTAGCAGCTCTGAACTTTTTGCTTTCACTGACCATATTCTTACCAGCTGTCTATCTACCACATTATAGACAATGTTGTAATGCCAATGCAATGTTCTGGTAGATAATAGCCATTTATAGAAGCTGTGCATCCATCTAAGTTCTCTACAACAAAGATAATCTCACCAAATCAAAGTTGTCAATCTAGATACAAGTCATGCTCTCCTCTCCATACTTTTAAAAAGATAAACATGTCAGACCATCCAAGTGACATATAGAGTTAGACCTACTTTCCTTTGACCTTCTATGCCCTGCATATCCATCTCCTCATTAGCTACATTATTAACCCTTGTATCAGAGAATGCTAACTAGTCCAATCAGCTTAGAAACCTTCCTTACTTGGATGGGCTTTCTATCCATATATTACAGAAAACTTTTCATATTTAAAGCATTATGCTTCTAATCTATGCTATCTTTGGGTGGGATGTGGGGATAAAAGGCCTTTTTGGTACAGTCAGGCAGGCAATCAACATAATTGCAAGTCTAGTGGGAGTAGATTGATTGTATTTTACTTCTTGCTGTATACTTCCTATGGCACCTTTGACTGACCCCTTTGGCCCTCACTCCAATTAAAATGAAGCTTAGTTTTGCAAAAGGATTTTCCTAGCAATTTGGGGGTAATATAGGGCCTGCGTCCACACATTGCACTACAGCCATGTTAACTGTGGCTCATTGGCTTAATCCTGAGGTGGTATTCAGCAGGTTCTGACCACTTCTGGAGAGCCGGTAGCAGAAATTTTGAGTAGTTTGAAGAGCAGGCAAATACCACCTCTGACTGGCCCCGTCCCCATTTATTCTCTGCCTCCTGAGTCCCAGCTGATTGACTGTGTCTTCTTTTGTTGCCCTGCACAGGAGAACAGAGCTGGAAAGCAGGTTAGTGGGATGGGGAGGGAATGGAGATTTTGCAATATTCTTCCCCTGCCATGCCCACCAAGCCACATCATGCCCACCAAGTCATGCCCATAGAACCAGTAGTAAAATTTTTTGAATCCCACCACTGGCTTAATCACAATTGGCTGGGTTTGTACCATGTTATGCCTTACAGGTAAAGGTAAACAAATCCCTATGGATCTGCTAGTCATTACTGACTATAGGGGGCAGTCTTCATCTCCATTTCAAGGACCATTATAGAATAGAATATAATAGAATGATAACTTTATTGCCACGTTGAATGTACATACATTAAAGTGAAATTTTGTTGCATACAATTCTCAAAGGGTCACCACCTCCAATATACACCAGATAATATAACAGAATAAATAAATAAATACAGATAGATACAGAATTATGCATATACCCACATATATTATATGATACGGAGAAATAATACAGTCTGGTTTTAATGTATACATGTACATGGCAAGAAAAAAAATCTTGCAAGTTTACAAGATGAATGACATAGGGAACAAAGCTGTTACAGAATCTGGTAGTACTGGTAGAAATACTTTGAAACCTCCTTCTAGAGGGGAGCAACAGAAACAGGTCATAAAATGTGTGGGCGGGGTCTCTAACAAGGTTTTGAGCTCTAAGCACATAGCACTTACAAGCAGCATTCTGAATACAAGGAAGTGAGCTTCCTATGATCTTCTCAGCTGCCCTTACCACTCTCTGTAGGGACTTTCAAACTGAGGCACTGCTGCCATCAAACCAAACAGGGATGCAATTTATTTAAACGCTATCAATCATGCCTCTGTAAAAAGTGGCCAGGGTAGCAGGAGAAAAATATGCTCTCTTCATCTGACACAGGAAACACAGATGCTGGTTTGCAGGCTTCACTAATGATGACATGTAGAGAGACCAATTGAGCCTGGGTTCAAAAGCTACAGTGCTTGAAAAGGATGCAACAGCTGTCCACCAATTCAAGAAGAGGTAGAAGGACGCACTGTCACCAGTTGCAGAATGGTGGAAGGACAAGGTGAATGCTTACTCCATTATTGCATTCCTTGTCTGTTTCAGGAGGGAATAGAATAGATTAAAAATTACAGTAAGTAGAAACACTTAGTAAATCTTTGTTAAGCCATAAAAGTTAAGTATCAGTGTTTCAGTCCAAGACCACCCACACTGATTAATCTAAGATGATGACAAAGACAATAACAAAACCAAGAAAACTACATGGATGTTTCTAAAAAGAAATGAGTGTAGTTTAAGTGACCTTTGTATTATAAATAACAAGGAGCTGGACTGCATTTGAGTTGTGGTTTTAAGATATGAGGAGTGGATCACTGCAACTGATATCTGTTTGATTTTTTGTTATTATTGGAGTGATCCACTTGTTCACTTTCTTCAGTACTCCATTCATTTGGTTTCAAGAACCCAAGTATTTGAAGAAGCAATTCTAGTAATCTGCAAGTGGTCTGAATCTAACAATTAAACGGAACTCTGATGGTAAACTGACCAGAACATTTTTTGCAGAGTAGAATTATATGCATTAGAAGAGGTTGAGTTGAAGTAAAGAATGGGCTTCCCAAAGATTATTTCTAGCGAATCTTGGAAACTTTCAAATCTCCCTTCCTTCCTTCCTTCCTTCCTTCCTTCCTTCCTTCCTTCCTTCCTTCCTTCCTTCCTTCCTTCCTTCCTCACACAGAGTTCTGTTAAGAAACACTATAAATATGGTTGAACTCTCAGCAATAAGCAGATACATAAAACTACCCTTGCTGGACACATCTAGTGGTATAGAGGAGAAATCTTGTTTTATTGCTATCATCCATGTTTATCAAACATTCCCAGTAATGCTAATCTTTAAACAACCACAGGAATCAACCGATTATCATTAGGACAAACAAATTCATTGCCTCCAGGCAGATAACAGAAGCCAAGAAAACATCAATTCCCTGCAAATGCAGTCTTAGACAATAGTAGATAAATGTACTATTATGCCAGGATCTTTTTTCAGAGTGTCTTCGATTAACTTTAATTGTTTAAATTTCAAGAAACATTTGAAACTCCATAAGGAGCCATTGCACTAAAGACTGTAAGATAAGCTTATCCAATTTGTGATTCAGGAAGTCAATTGTAGACTATGAAGAGTGGTAGATTATTAGAATACTCTTTATTTTTGTCATGTTGTTAAAGCATTTATTATTTTTAAAAAAGAATTGATTTTTTACATCCATTGTATTTTGCATTTCTATGCAACACACTGTACCTGTTTGAACTATGCATCTATTTGAGCAAAGTCCTCCTTTTGCCCAGCTTTACTTCTAAGTGACTATAAATGAATTTGTTTAATATTTCAGTTCTTAATTTTTGTAGCATGACTATATGATCATCCTTTAAAAAGAATATTAATTAGGTTCCAGAAGTGGCAGAGTCTTTTCCTTACTTTCAAAAGATGTACAGTGATATATTCCAACATACTCAAAGTTTCTCCATTTTGAAACAGAAACAGGTTCCAGTAAGGTCTTAAATCACCTGGCAGAGTCTCTTTTCCTTACTTTCAAAAGATGTACAGTGATATATTCCAACATACTCAAAGTTTCTCCATTTTGAAACAGAAACAGACAAACATTCAACATTTGTTCAACATTTTCAACATCAAATCCTTCCCTTGTGTTAGAAATGCTTTTTTTAAATATAATTTTTATTGACCATGTATTAAAAATGCTTTGGCTGGAGAATATGCCATTACTAATAGTCTGTACATAACATGCAGCTGGTATTTTTGCAAGATTAACAACTATCTTTGAATCCTAATAGGTACAATATTTATTGGCTTTCTAAAAATGTCATCTTCTGGATGATATGTTACTACTTTCTCTATCGTTTCATAAATAAACTGATTAAATCTTGTACAACTGAAACTAATCCTGTAGCTAACATTTCCATATCATACCATATGAGAATAATTCGGCTATATAATTCTCATTTTCAGAAGGATATGCTGCTGATAAATTAACTTGAAGCCTGTAACACTAGCATCAACCTAAAGGGTAAACGATCGCCTTCACAATATCTTCATTCAGCACTTGTTTGTTTGTTTAATATTTGTCTTTATTTTTCTCCTTAACATAACACCCATTCCTTCAATATACTTAAAGATATGTTGGATCATTCTCTAACAAACTCTGTGAGCAGATGAATTATTATCAAATGGCAATAATTAAAACAATTTGCAAAGCATTTCAGTAACTTCATCCATAGGAAGTACAGGAAAATATTTTGAGCAGTAAAGCACATGGTGACTGTACTCTTTCTTTGTTCTGTGTAGTGCTTTATATAATTATAGAATTTCTAACATGAGAGATGTGGTGACGTGAGCTAAGCTTTCGTGAATTAAATCACTTCAGCTCCATTTTTATTAAGCTGAAAAGGCCCTATAAGTAATATGTAATGGATAATCACACAAGTAACTGAATTCATTATTTCTTAGAAAGTTGTTTCTAAATATTTGTTCTTCTTACTTGATTTCTTGGGCTGATGCTTACTTTTTGCTGATGCTTGATTTGCATCAAATACCTGGAGCTGAAATTTATATGTGAAAGTACCAGGAGAACTCCAGATACAAGTTTCATGATCCCCGTTTCAGAAATCTCCATAATTATACAGATTATAGAGATTGCATAGTCATACTAATTCTCTACTAAAACTGATGCAATTAAAAGATAGTGGCACTTCTAAATTAAAACTTCAAATTTGCATTTGAAAGATAATGATGAGATAAATCAATAGAACTTCGTGAACTGAAAATGTGGTATTTTGAGGAAGGAAGGAAGGAAGGAAGGAAGAAAAGGAGGAAGGAAGGTTGATTTAAAGGCAGCAGAATCCAAATGAGCAAACTCTTTTATATCTGCTGTAAAATTCAGATGATAAAGTTTTTAACATCTTCCTCACAAGCTACGTGCAATGCATACATGTAATATCAATAGGGCATCAGTTTGCTGTATTACTTGTTCATTGTTCTTCATACACACCTTCACTGAAAGTGTGCCAGGAAGCTACTGAACATGCGTAGCTTTCCCATCAGAATCCAATGACCTCAAGGTGAAAAAGAGGGAGCACTCACTCTACCAGTTTTGTTCTCATGGACTGTCATTAATTCCAAGGCCTATTCTGGCATTGGAACAGAACAGAATAGCAGAACTGGAAAGAGCCTTGGAAGTCTTCTAGTCAATCCCCTGCAAAAGCAGGAGATCCTATACCATTCTGGACAAATGGCTGTCCATTCTCTTCTTGAAAGCCTCCAGTAATGGAACCTCCACAACTTCTGAAGGCAAGCCATTCCACTGGTTAATTGTTCTCACTGTCAGGAAACTTCTCCTCAGTTCTAGGTTGCTTCTCTTCTTGATTTGTTTCCATCCATTGCTTCTCTTTCTGCCTTCTGGTGCTTTGGAAAACAGGTTGACCCCTTATTCTTTGTGGCAGCCCCCTGGATATTGGAACATTCAGAGGTGCTGAGTGAGGGGCTCAGAGGTGGCTCAGAGGAGCATCGGAATGCTCAGAAGTGGCTGAACTTCCTCCACTCCAAATCTCTCTCTCTCTGTTGCAAATCCAGGACTGACTCGCACACAGAAGGTTTGTGCTCTGTTGAGTGTAGTAACATCATTCTTCTTTTTTTTAAAAAAGGGTAGGTTGTGGCCCCCAGAGGCCAATGAAGCTGACAGCAGACTCGGACAGTGAGGAGGTTGGGGAGGAACATGGGCCAGTCCTGGAGTCTGGGGAAGGCTCTGACGAGTGCTCTGTGTTGGAGGCAGAGATGGGGCCAGGGCCATCTGACAATTATCAGCTGCCTTCAGAATCGGAGATCAGTGGGGCAGAAGAACAGCTGGAGCCTGTTCTTGATGTGTGCATGCACAGAGCTATCAGGAGAAGGGAACAGTTAAGGAACAAGGATCAACTCGAGAGAAAAGGCACAGGTAGATGGTGAATGGCCCCTCCCATAGGGAATAAATAGGAGTGAAAGGGGAGTGGTGTTTGCAGGAGACAATTAGTTCACTTAATGAGTGTGAAGATTTGTTTATCTGAGTTCGTGATTCACAGAGACTCCTTGCCAAGTACTTCCTTGTACAGCGTTGCGCTCGGAAGCTACTGGCCTTGCAACTCTCCAAGCCTGATAAGGTCTGTGGTTGTAAATCACTCTTGAAAGACTGTTTGCCAGGACTTTGCTGGATGTGAATGATAAGAATTCACATTAGCCTAAATAAAAAGGGGTTTTGTCTGGACAAGAAGTCTGCTTTGTGATTTGGTGAAGCCTAGGTCAGAACAGTGGGTGCTATGGGGTGGAACAGACCAAAACTGAATATTTACAGCAAGCTTCCATATGGAGTAGGAACCATTCGTGAACCATTCATGCTGTTGGAACGGACTTAGCTGACAGTGTTTAGCTGCTATTGTTTCAAGGGGCAGAACATTCACAAAATGCTTTGTAAAACAAAACCTCCCTTGCATTATGGCCTATTGAAACCACCTGGAATCATACAAAGATGGTTCACACAAAGACATTTCCACCCCCCCAGCTTTCTCTAATTTCCATTTCTTCTTCCTTAGCTACCCTTGCTGTGCAATGGCTCAAATGCTGTGGCTGTTTCTTTTTCATTGCAAGGACTCCTGGGTCAGGCGCCAAGCTAAATGTTTATTTTTCTAACTGTTTTATAGTGGAGTTTGGTGAAAAGACTTGGCATGGTGCACCGTGGTTTAATTTTAAGCCTGACAGCAGAGTTGGCCTCCGTGTGTGAGTGTGTGTAATTTAGTTGCTGTGCTACTGAAGTCTATGGAAGATTAATGAATGGTAAGTTTCTGTGGCACATTTGAAGAGATGCAGGATAACGCAAAACCAGCTACCATCTGTTCATGCTGTCTCTTACAGCTCTTTTAAAGAATACCATTATCAGCAGGAGATAAAGGCGCACAATGGTTTTAAATATTCATATTTTACAGTTGGCCAGGAGAATGTCTTCTCATACCGAACAGGTCCACGCATGCCGTTTTGCATTGGGAGAATGCTTTCTGTGTCAGCACTTCACACCCTCAAGCGCACTTGGGGGGACAGTGCTGCTAGAATAATAATGACAATCTCCTTAGACTACACAACCCAAAGGGCAAGGATTTTGCTAGAAGAAGGAAGACCCTACTAGAGTTTGGGCTACCTGATTCTTGTCGGTGATCTGCAGGAGTAGATGCCCAGCAATTGTTTAAAACAGTGGTGTCAAACTCAAGGCCCAGGGGCCGGATTTGGCCCTCAGGGTGTTTTGATCTGGCCCGCAGGGCCTCCCTGGAAACAGCAAAGGATCAGCCCATGGTGCCTCTGCTAGCAAAAACAGATCTTGGGAGGGCAGTCCTGCCGAGTTCTGTTTTTGCTGGCAGAAGGTTACAGGAGGCTGTTGCAGCTGAAAACAGAGCTCGGGAGC
This sequence comes from Naja naja, assembly GCA_009733165.1. Taxonomy (NCBI): domain Eukaryota; kingdom Metazoa; phylum Chordata; class Lepidosauria; order Squamata; family Elapidae; genus Naja; species Naja naja. The sequence continues at coordinate 42,033,667 of CM019153.1, forward strand.
CCATTTTCACTGGCAGAGTGCTTGGGCCACCACAGGCATCCTCGACATGAGTGATGTTGAACTAGCCATGCCCACTCTGGCCACACCTACTCCATCCCCCCCCCCCGAGGTCAAACACAACCTTGATGCGGCTCTCAATGAAATCGAGTTTGAACCCCTGGTTTAAAACAAGCTGGACAGACTGATGTCATGATGACTTAACTCTCCCCAGGATTAATCTACTCTCAAATATTAGCTTCACTGGCCAAGAAACTGCTTTTCCTTCAGACTTTTTGGTCATCTCTGTTGACCAGTTTCCCCCATGTCCAGTCCCCATGAGGTGATGTTTATTGTCCACCTGCATGCAGAGAAAAAAAGTGTTTTATGAAAATAACCCTGATGCTTTTCAAATCAAATGTTATCTTGTTGTTTTCACCTATTCCAAAGGACACATCCTTATTATCCCCCTGGAAATGATCAATTCCAGCTAATTAAGAACTTTATTGCAAAGCCTGGAGTCATAGAAAGCTATCTTCTATGGGTGATTTTCAACTTGCATATCAAGAAGCTTGGAGAAGTGAACCAGACTGTTTGCTAAGTGATGGGATAATTTATTTCCCAGAACAATTTCACTGATAACCTAAGGCTGAGTGGTATTTTGCTGAATGTTAGTGACATAGAGCCTTAAGTTTTATCACACATTCACACAACCTAAACGTAACCTTGTGAAGAAAGTCTGTTTATTTCATTTTCCTCACTACAAGTTAATGGCAGGAATATCAGACTTTGAGAAAAGGGTTCACTTCCCCTGCATGAAGTTTATTTTGGATGCTACCATTCATCTTCCTAGTTGGCTATCGCTGTTCCACATAGATTGCCAGGATCAAAAACCTTCTCTACTTAAGTGGAAAATCATCATTACTCTCCTATTCAAAGTGCAGACCAGTCATGTTGGGAAATCCTGCCATCAACCACTTTTAAATTAGCTGAGCATTCCATATAGCTCCTCCTCCTCCTTCTCTTCTTCTTCTTCTTCTTCTTCTTCTTCTTCTTCTTCTTCTTCTTCTTCTTCTTCTTCTTCTTCTTCTTCCTCTTCCTCTTCCTCTTCCTCTTCCTCTCCCTCCCCTCTTCCCAATCCTTCTGCCCCTGCCCCTTCTCTTTGGACTGAAATGGATCTTCTTCAGGGATAACCCATCAAGAATTCACAGTCTTCCAAATGTTATGCTTGAATTTGTACTGCTAAAGAAGTATTTCATTATTCTAAAATATGTTAGGCCACAGAAATAGTTTCAAGGAAAGTGGATTTTCCCTCTGATTTGTTTGTTTTTCTCATGTTGCCATTTTCTTTTGTTTGGGCTTATAGCAGAAAAATAAACCAATTACACAGTGGATAAACCCACCCTTTGAACAGATTTAGCTGGGTTTTTAATTGCATGGCAATTTTATAAGAAAATCACTTATTATGAATTATGAAATGTTAAGCAGGTTCTTAAAGGATTTATATAAATTTGTGCATGTATCTTCAAAATGGGAAGGAAGGAAGGAAGGAAGGAAGGAAGGAAGGAAGGAAGGAAGGAAGGAAGGAAGGAAGGAAGGAAGGAAAGTTAATATTTCTGATGCAATATTTCTTTCCAAATAATACAAAAACTGAAGCATACTTAACTCCTGCATAAGTTTAGGCTTTTTATTTATGTCCACAAGGACACTGAATTAACTTGAAATGTTACACTTTAAGAAAATAGACAGATTTATAAAAAATATCTGAGAGCCTAAAGTCCCAGAGATGGATTCTTGGAGACGTGAGAAATGTTTTTCTATTTCTCTTTTATCCCTCCAGTGTTTTCTCCTAAGTGTGTGAGCAGGCACCTACCCAGTGAAGTCCCATTGTGTACATCAGAACTCAACAAGGACAATTTGATCAGTTTCAATCTCATCCAATTCCATATTTTTCTTCTAATTTTAAGATAATTTCAACCTGCTTCCATTCAGTTTGCATTTCTTCCATAGTTGGAAATAAATTGTTTAAAGAGACATCTAAAAAGAGACTAAGGACTCTGTCCATTAGTCTGTAGCAAGATAAGAATGATGAACTTCAAACTTCCTTCTTTCCTTCCTTCCTTCCTTCCTGCCTGCCTTTCCTTCCTTCCTTCCTTCCTTCCTTCCTTCCTGCCCTTCCTTCCTTCCTCCTCCTTGCCTGCCTATTCCTTCGCCTGCCTTCCTTTTCCTTCCTTCTTCCTTCCTTCCTTCCTTCCTTCTTCTTCCTTCCTTGCCTTCTTCCTTCCTTCTTCCTGCCTTGCCTTCCTTCCTCCCTTCCTGCCTTCCTTCCTTCCTTCCATTCCTTCCCTTCTTCCTTCCTTCCTTCTTGCCTGCCTGCCCTGCCTTCTTCCTTCCTTCCTTCCTTCCTTCCTTCATTTTCCTTCCTTCCTTCCTTCCTTCCTTGCCTTGCCTTCTTCTTCCTTTCCTTCCTTCCTTCCTTCTTCTCCTTCCTTCCTTTTCCTTCCTTGCCTGCCTGCCTGCCTGCCTCTGCTTGCCTTCTTTCTTCCCTCCCCTCCCCCCCTCCCTCCCTTCTTCCTGCTTCCAATTTTTGAAGATCTGTTCTGTTGGGGAAAGAAACTAGCAAAAGAGAGGTACTTCTTATACAATAAGACACACTGATTCCAGTATTTGGTCCTTCTCAAGTTTGGTAGAATGTCAACCAGTCTCCATTCATTCATATGTAGAAGAAGAGCATCTATCAGAGAGATTCTGCAGAGACTTTCCACATTTGGAAGAGCCTACATTTTCTGAGTCTTTATTCATGAATGTAAGTTATTCTCCCTTGCATAAATTCACTTTCTATGGCCAAGGAAGAGGAGTGGAGGGCTGAAGGACACACTGTTTCTCTTTGATAGGACAGCAGAGTTTCTTCTGCATCTGTTTCCACCATTTACTATGCTATTTCCACCCCTTCCATTTACTTCCACCTGTCTCTATTCAATTCTCACAGTCAGCAGATGTAGGCAGCTTCCTCCTTTGCAGGTAATTATTCGGCTTGGGAGAAAATTACAATTCTTTGGGGTATATACAGTACTGTAAATGAAAAAATCAATTCCAGGGCTTCAGACTGCATAGAAAACCTCCCCGCACCAAATTTACACATCAGAAATAAGTTACTTGAAATGCAAGAACCTTAATTTTTCTAATTCTTTCATCAGAATGTATTATACCTAAGCAGAAAATTATATCAAAATTAGTACAGTGTGTACAAAAATCTCTAACCATATATTATTCTTGATGAGTGGTAAAATATTCGTATGCCATTAGCAATTCTATTCTTTTTTTCTTCCTTTGGGGACGATTAGAAGCAATTAAGGAGATTCCTCTCAAGTTGCAAAAATTAGACTTTTATTGTGTTTATCTTAAACTGTGTAATTGTCTTTGTAATTTAGAGGCTTGCATACAATGCAGATGGCTTCTTTTCAACAGCTTTCATATACTCATAAACTCATATTAGTATGTTAAATCTCCACTTGGATATTTTCATATATTATGCATTTGCAACCATTATTTCTCCCTGATTTTGGAAGAAATGTCAAATTAGGAACCTTGGGGAATTCCCACACTTTAGAAAAATCATGTTTCCAGAATTCTGGCAATGTCTTTCTAAGATACATTTAAAAAGTAAGTTATGTTTATCACATCACAGCTCCCCTGTTAAAATATGATGGGCTCAGATAAGTCACACAAAGTCAATCTTCTTGGCTTTTCAAAAAGGACAAATATTTCCTCTTTCATAACATAAGAATGAGAATAGAATAGAGCAGAGCAGAACAGAGCAAAACACAACACAACACAACACAATATAATATAATACAATAAAATGTAGGGTATGGTAGGGTTGAGTTGAGTAGAGTAGAGTACAATACAATACATTACAATGTAGGATAGAGTGGAATGGAGTAGAGTAGAGTAAACTACAGTAGAGTGGAATAAGTAGGATAGGATAGGATAGAATATGGGCATACCATATTTGCAAACAGAGTTTGCTACCACACCATTGCAGATGGGCTATGCAGAAGGAAATTCACATGAGAAAACTATAGGGTTGGGGCAGGGTGAGCGAAATATTTCTTAGCGCTTTCCTTCTTGACTATATGTTTATTCTTGCCAGTTGCTCTGATCTTCTGTTTAATCAAGTGTTTTGTTCTGCAGTCATCCCAGGGCAGTTTTATCCTACTTGTGGTTTAAAATGTTGATTTCAAAGGAAATATATGTTCAGCCTTAATCCCTTTTTCTCAGGGTTTGTTTGCTGCCTTCCAGATAGATAGATAGATAGATAGATAGATAGATAGATAGATAGATAGATATAGATAGACAGACAGACAGACAGATAGACAGATAGACAGATAGACAGACATAAATATACATATACATATGCACATACATACATACATACATACATACATACATACATACATAATCTCTCGCTATCCTGGATCAGTTATGGAAACCGTTGATTAAGACTAACTAATTTCAAAGGCTCCATCCTGGAAGCCTCTAATAAGATGCTGATATCATTTAAATATTTTTAAATAATACTTGAGTGTGACTAGAGCTGAGATGGCCAAGGAAAGTAGGTTTCATTATGTGTTATTATATTATTAGTATTGTTATCAATTAAAGGGTTAATATCTATTATAGCACTAGCTATGTTTTTTTTCTTGTAAATGGTGTGCTCTGACAAAACACTGTATTCAAAAATGTTTATGAATAAAATTATTAAAAAACATTAAAAAAAACAAGCAAGTAAATGAAACTTAATATTTTTCTATGCAGTTTCCTCTGCTGCCTGTCTAGGTGAGTTTGTGTCTGTCCATATGCAGACAGCAAGATTAATAATGTTTGCAAATATTATTTCTAATATTTCACAATTTTCCCCTCAATTTGTTTGATAAATACTGTTTTTTGATATTTGATCAGCTCTACCTAGTGTGGTTTAAATGAGACAAATTACTGTAATTAAGTTATTCCACTTCAATTTTCCCAGTTCTGGAATAACAATAATCTGATTAGAATGATTTCTAATGCAGCATTTAATCATACCATATCACTCTTCAAAAAGGAGCAAGTTTCAAAAGCTAAAGTAGTTAATAACAACATCTGCAATCTTCCAGAGAAAGAAAGACAAAGCAACTAAATCGGCATTTGATTTCTATTCAATTATTGTTTCATTTTGTCTTTATTATTGGACAATTAGGCCAGGTTTTTCTCCATTGTTTTGTCCACAAGAAGAAAGGAATGGATTCAGATGACTAATTTTAGACAGCATGCAAATAACCTAATTATAATCTGCTGGTTCAAAGTTATAAGGCTGATATTAAGATCCAAAAGTTGGTACATCCCCATTGCCAGGCCATGGCCTATTTGCAACTGGGCCGTGAGAGTGGCAGGCTGGCATACAACTGCACATGCAACTAGATTTGTGTGAGCGGTGGGACGGTGTGCACACAAACGAACACGCAGCTCAACTTGCAGTCGAGTTGCATGTGCATGCACATGTGTGCCAGCCCACCGCTCACCCAAGTCAAGCTATGCACGCATGTGTGTGCCGGCCCACCAATCGCATGACCCAGTTCCTCTCGCAAAGCTTGGGGACTGGTGCTCTACACTCAGCAAAAACATGCATCCATGTATGGTGCTAGTAAGATGAACTGCTGTAATATCCTGCGGGCCATTTTTATTTATTTTTAATGTATTGGGATTACCAGATAATTCTGTGAGTGTACAGTAGATAGAAGAAACCCCATCAGAAATCAGTGGAATACCCTTCCATCCTGCTGTCAAGAAAACTATAGCGAATTATTTGTGAAGTCTTCAGAGAGGACACTCAAGTCTTGAAGAAGTCTTTGTTTGTACCTTGGAAACAAATGTTGGGTTACAGGGTGTTATGGCTGCTCCAAAGAATAAGTGGTCATTGACAGTGGTGGGATTCAACATTTTTTACTACCAGTTCTGTGGGCGTGGCTTGGTGGGCGTGGCATGGATTGGTGGGCGTGACAGGGGAAGGATTCTGTAAAATCTCCATTCCCACCCCACACCAGGGGAAGGATACTGCAAAATCTCCATTCCCACCCCACTCCTGGGGGAAGGTTACCACCGGTTCTCCAAACTACTCAAAATTTCCACTACCGGTTCTCCAGAACTGGTCAGAAGCTGCTGAATACCACCTATAAAGGAAGACAGAAAGCAACATTTGATCTATAATAGCAATAGCACTTAGACTTATATACTGCTTCACAGTGCTTTACAACCTTCTCTAAGTGGTTACATAGTCAGCATCTCACCCCCAACAATCTGGGTCCTCATTTTACCCACCTCAGAAGGATGAAAGGCTGAGCCAACCTTCAGCCTGGTGAGATTTGAACTGCCAAATTGCAGTCAGATGGCAGTCAGCAGAAGTAGCCTGCAGTACCGCACTCTAACCACTGTGCTACCGTGGTTCATAATACCTCAGAGTGTCAGATCTTCATTGAATTCTCTATAGGTAACTTTCAGAATCTTGCTGCTATTCATGACAGTATCCCTATATCCTATATTTTTTTTAACCAGATGCTCATCTTCCCAAGAGGATCACACTCTAAACTCAAAAGAAAAGAGGTGGATAACTGTAAAGGGAGCAAGTAATAAAGAAGGCCAAAGGCTGATAATGCTTAGTAAAGGTAAATAGGAAAGAGACATGTTTTTTTTCCTTTCCCTACTCATTTGAAAACAAAAAAAAAATTAAGCAAAACAGGACTTGGATATCCAAAATACAAAGATCTGCTGAATTCTCTGGTTAGTGGAGAAAAGTGCAGAGAATAGAATAGCAAAATGACAGAATAACAGAGTTGGAAGGGATCAATGAGGTTTTCTATCCAATCCCTTGCTCTAGAATCTTTGTACTTTATGACTAAGGAAAGACTATGGTAGCTGAGCAATATTTTAAAATAAACTAAAGCAGTTGCTTTGTGTGTGGCTCTAAGGGCTTTCTCTATTATTTTTAGCTGCCCAAACCCTTCCATAAGACTTTTGCTGAGCTTCTCTCTGACTTCCTGCTTCCAAATGGATGAAAGATGCAATTCTGAAATGTGGTGGACTTTGAAGCTTCAAGGAAGATTGTTGGAAGAAATATCCACCTGGTTCAGTTCCAATCCAGGAGAAAGGCACTGGAGACAAAACGGAGGCTGATTGGAAAGAGGGTCCATTTATTGATGAAGTAAAAGCACATGGGTGGTTCTGGGCAGCTGACCACATGGAGTTGAGAGTGTGGGTTTTTTATACCTTCTCTTGGGTTTTGAACTTGAGCTTCCTGTTCCTGTGAAAGAATATGTATTTTATTGGCTGTTGTCAGACTCTCATGAGACCATGTAGGGGTCATGTTTGTCTGAGCTAAGTTTGGTTGAAGTTTGGCAGATGATGCAATGTCCTTAGGAGATTGTGCAATGTAGTGAGCTCTGCATCTTGGTGGGTTAATCCTATTATGTCCTGAAGGGACATGTCTTAATCCCATCATCCTGGAGCTGAAGGTCTTTTGTTTTGTGGATAGGCTGGCCCAGTCTTTCCTAATGGGCACAAAGTACCTGCTGATGGCAGAGAGCTGCGGCTCTGAGTTTCTGTCTCCCTTAAGATTTTTTATTTCTCTTTTAGAGGAAATATAATATTCTGCCTTTTTAATATTTCCTAAAATATTTCATTCTTCTAGGAGTGCTAACTTTCTACAAGATGCTCGCACAACTTCTAAGCCAAAAACTGTGGATCCTGCCTTAGGAGTGCATATAGCAGTAGCTTTCTGAAAGAAAGCCAGGCTCCCAAATGTTCATAATTGAGTTTCCACTATGAACCAACACTTGTGTAATGACGATAGTTAATTTGAATGAGTAAGTATCTTTTATTACATAGTTGATATTAGGAGGAAAAGCAGCACGCTCAGAGAACTCCTTAGTGGCCATTCTTAAAAATGGGAACTTCAGCGGCCAGACTTTTGCCAAGTAATAATCCTTCTCTACACAAGCAATTAGCATGGCTAGCACTGCATAGAAATATTGCTTCTATGAATCTAATTTTACTTGTTCTATGGGCAATTAGATGTTGTGGCATGTTTAATTTATGTAGCTATCTCTCGAATGTAAGCTTTTCTATTGTTGCCCACCAGCATTTGAAATTGGACTCTGAGGTTATGGCAGTAGGTATGAAGCAATGAGAAATCATGCATAACTTCGCCATGGCAAAGGAATACATTAGTCTGAGATTCTTAATGAATGGCAGAAAATATTGTTATGCGCTCCTTCTAATGTGCTAGATGAATTGTTTCCATTAAGGCAAGTTTATGTCACTTTGATGGAAGATATTGTCCCTCTCCACCTCTGATAAGCTGCCATGGAGAGATAAAATTCCCCAGCATTATTCCTACACTAAACAGGCCTATAACAGGTTTGTTACTGGCTATCTTTTCCAATGTACAAACTAGGTTATGATAGACTTTGCTCTCTTGGATGCTGATTAAGATATTGGGCAATATTAAGAATCCTTGTGCCTTTAATATAGTGTTTCATATTTTCTTTGCTTTGAAAAACAGTTGGCTCTGCCAACTTTATACAAGCAACATCCACCATGATTATATATGAGAGTTTCTTTCACGATATGAGTTGACCATCTAGGGCATTTTAATATATCCTTTTCTTACCATAGGGGACTTTAAGAACTGTAATTTAATCAAAAGGTTTTGTGGCTTCCATTATTTGACAAAGAGGGTGACTTCCTAGTAAGAGTGTATAAATCAGCCATGGTTTGATTCAAATGGTTGATTCATTGCAATGAATCCAGTTGGTCCACACTGTTGCCAAGTGGATTTGATTCAGTGTTTATTTGACTAATAACAAATATTATTTTGAATTCTAGATTCAAGTCAAAGCATAAAATTTGCCAAGAGTTGGTGCATTCCAATGACTTTCTGACTCTCTGTCTAACTAATTTCGCTATGACTGATGTCGCTTGGATGAGCAATGAAACATCTCAGATTAACAAAGTTTGGTCCAGTTGCCACGATTCAACCTTTAAACACCCTTGGCCTGGATGATTGAGTCTGCATTGACATATTCAGACAAATAATTTACTTGAACCGATGATTTGATCTAATTCCACTCAAATCAATATTTTGCCTTGCTTATTTATTCATATATGAATAGCTACATATCTCAGCATTGGAGGTTAATCCATTGAGAAAGCCAGACTAAAAGGAGTATAACATTCAGGTTATAAAAAGCACTTTTCAACATTTAAAACATCTTCCCCAAAAACACTGGATTATATATCCAGGGGAAGGGGTGTTAGGTAGAAGAAAATAGCATCTCTGGAAATTCCTCACAGAGATAATGAAACATTACTAGATAATAAACATTTTTCTTCTCTGCTAAAGAAAGAAAAAGGGAAGACATAAATTTATTATTGTTTTGACACATTCAGAAAGTAGTGATAATGAAGAAAATCCTTTTAATTCTGCATAGTCCTACTCACAGTTTTCCTGAAAAATTGCCCAATGCTTAGCATTCTATTGATCATCATCATCATCATCATCATCATCATCATCATCATCATCATCAATATTTTTGAGAAAGAACTGAAGATGATAACAAAATGCAAAAGTGTACATATAGGAATAGAATGACTGTGGCAAAAGAAGGCAAAAGTAGTAACAATGCAGTAATAGGTGCCTTGGTTGCAATCCCAAAACAACTGGAGCATCACTTGAACACCATTGTCATTGACAAAATCACCATCAGTCAATTGCAAAAGGCAGTTTTACTTGGAAAAGCTGACATCCTGTGACAATAACTTTTAACTCCATCAAACAACAGTATCTCCATATCCCAGATCTTTGGAAAAGACTCAGTGGGTGGATACAAATGCCAAACCTAGTCTGAACATCTGACTGACTGTTTGACAGACCAATAATAATATTGCAACAGCTATGCTGAAAATTATAGAGAATATAGCTTAGAAATGGCATCCCTGGAAAAATAAGTACTAGTTTTCAGTGCTACTTTGATTGTCCTCCACCCCCACCCTCCCCATTAAAACATCTTCCCCTCCCCAGGAGATTAGAAAAATGCTTCAATTAATCAGTGCCTTTCCCTTTTTTAGAGATTTGTTTTTGCAATTGATGTGGACTTTTATTTTTAATCATCCAAAAGATTAGCTCCTTGCTCTGTAAATGTCTTCCTGGTACATATTTGATCTAGTTTTGTGTCCTCTGTTTGTCTTTTTTCCTCTCCTAATAAACTTGTTATTGGAAAAAAGAGAGAGAAGAAAATGCATTTCAGGCCTGTGGTATATTCCATTGTTATGTTCAAAAGTTTCATAAAATTAAGGAATTCCATAGGCAGTTGGCGGTAATAATAGTCTGGGGGGACATTATAATATTTTATGATTACAACTTGCTGGACACTTATTTGAACAAACCAGGAAAGTCCCAGCTCTCTCTTATGTTTGAGGCTTTCATGTTCTCCCTGCTGTGATTTTAATACAAACTATCACAGTGGTTTGTCTTCTGTACTGTAAACAAGAATTCTTTCTGATGGTGACTCTGTTACCTTTGCAAAGGAAGAAAAAGATTCTCGTGAGGGATTGCTAGAAGTAGCCAGGAAGGATATTTGTGTATATTTAACAGCTAAACAAACTGAAAAATAGGCCCATGTCATTAAACAAAAAATCCAGTGTTGGTCGCCACGATTTTCCAAAAATGATACTGAGACTCTGGAAAGAGAAGAGGGCAACAAAAGATGATTAATGGTATGGAGGCTAAAACATATGAGGAATCCTTGCAGGAATTGGGTATGTCTAGTTTAATGAAGGGGTGACATGATAGCAATGTTCCAATATTTGAAGGGCTGTCACAAAGAAGACGGGGTCAAGCTATTCTCCAAAGCAACTGAAGTCACAAGAAGAAGCAATGGATGAAAACTAATCAAGGAGAGAAGCAACCAAGAACTAAGGAGAAATTTCCTGACACAACAATTAAAAAGCTTGCCTCCAAAAGTTTTGGGAACCCAACACTGGAGGTTTTTAAGAAGAGATTGGACAGCCATCTGTCTAAAATAGTATAGGATTTCCTGATTGAGCAGGCAGTGGAGCAGAACATTTCCAAGGTCTTTCTTACTGTGATATTCTGTTAACTAACAAACAAACATGTTCTTATTTGTATTTTGCAGATATATTTTTGCACCCCAAATATTGTCTAACTTGTCTTTCTTCTCATTCTTTTTTAAAAAAGACACTGAGTCATCCACTACATTTAAATTAAATTAAAGTAAATCAAGCCTTTTATTACCATACTGTCATAGAGTGCTATTAGGAGGATGAGGTCAATTAAAAATACATTTAAAAGGTTTTCATCTGAATTCATTTCCAAAAAATATCAACAATTTGTGATGGAAGTGAAACTGAAATCAGAAGAGTTGTTGAAATGTGTCATTGAAACATGGGATGCTTCTCCCAACAGACTAATTTTGTTGATGAAAGAGTAAGTGACTAAGTTTAGAAGAGTGGGGAAAATGTACAAAATACACAGAAATACACTAACTCAGTCTCAGAGGTATCGAACTGGTGGCCCACAGGCTGGATGCATCATGCACAGGTCACACCCACCCCAGCTCCATGAAGAGAAAAAACATCGCAATACATCACATGACAGCAACGTGACATGGTGAGTTTGACATCTGTGTGCTAACTCCTGTTAAAGCTTCAGTCTTGGCCTCAGATACAAGAGATCTTCCTAATGCTCTTGATAGCTTAAGAGTTTAAACAAAATGTCCTACCATTTTTTTTGTCATCAGAATTATTTGTGATCCCTGCTTAGGATAGTAAATAATCATTATTCTGACAGGAAGGAAATTGTTCTGCATTTAGAACTTTCTGTGACAAAACCAGATCAGTAAATGCTTGGATTGGTTGTAACTTGAAGAAATGAATTGCTTGATTGTCCTAGAGGTAATTGGCATGTGTGAAAAATGATTGTGCCATCAAGGCAGCCATTTTAATTCTTTGGACCGCACCCAGTGGTTCCTTTTGCTTTCAAATTGTGGTGCTGGAGAACACTTTTGAGAGTCCCTTGGACTGCAAGGAGATCAAGTCAGTCAATCATAAAGGAAATCAGGGCCAGTTGTTCTTTTACTGTTCTTGGAAGGACAGATACTGAAGCTGAAGCTCAAATACTTTGGCTATCAAATCAACAGAGAGAACTCATTGGAAAAGAACCTGAGGTTGGGAAAGATTGAAGGCAAAAGGAGAAGGGGACGACATAGGATGAGGTGGTTAGATAGTGTCAGAAATGCAATCAACATTTAACAAATTTAACAGATTAACAGAGTTGGAAGGGACCTTGTAGGTCATCTACTCCAAACCCCCACCCCAGCAGGTGACCCTCTACCATTTCTGACAGATGGCAGTCCAGTCTTTTCTTGAAAGCTTCAATGATGAAGCTCCCACAATTTCCAAAGGCAAGCTGTTCCATTGGTTGATTGTTTTCACTGTCAGAAGATTTCTCCTTATTTCTAGATTGAATCTCTCCTTGTTCAGTTTCCATCAATTATTCCTTGTCTGGCCTTTGAGTGCTTTAGAAAATAGCTTGACCCCCTCCTCTCTGTGGCAGCCCCTCAAATATTGGAACACTGCTATCATGTCTCCCTGGTCCTTCTCTTCACTAGACTAGCCATGTCCAATTCCTGTAACCATTCATTGTATGTTTTAGCCTCCAGTCCCCTAATCATCTTGGTTGCTCTCTGCACTTTTTCTAGAGTCAACATCTTTTTTAATAGTCTGGTGACCCAAACTGGATTTATTATTCTAGGTGTGGTCTTACAAAGGCTTTATAGGGTGGTATTAATACCTCACTTGATCTTGATTGTATCCCTCTGTTAATACAAATTAGGATTGCATTGGCTTTTTTGGCTGTATCTGTACACTGTTGACTCATATTTAATTTCTTGTTGACTAAAACTCCAAGATCTCTCTCACAGTTACTGCTGTTAAGCCTGGTTTCACCCAGTCTATATGTGTACTTTTGGTTTTTCTTGCTTAAGTGTAAGAACATGAGTTTGGGAAAATTCTGGGAGACACTGGAGGCCAGGAGGACCTGACATGCTGTGGTCCATGGGATCATGAAGAGTCAAGTTTCTGGCATCTGGAGGGCCTCCAGAGCCCTTGGGAGGCCATTTTTGTCCTCCCGGAATAATGTCAGGTTTCCAAGAGATAAAATCCATTTTAAAAGAAAAGCACAAAATCCATCTTCCAAGATAGTTTCTTTTATTTAGGAAAGCATCAAATTGGCAAAGTCCATGGTAATTCCGGATCTGACACAACCCAGAATTACCCCACATATTAGAACTTAGAAACAACCCCCCAAAAGTCACATTCCCCAAAGAAGTAATTCAATGTTGCTTCATGTCATAAATCTCCACCTCCAGTGCCTTGGCATAGTCAGCTCGGGTTCCCACGGGAAGAATGATCACCTAGCCTAAACAACTCTCTCTATCTCCAATCCGCCCCCCTTAGGAATGTGGCAAGCCCAAAATCCTTCCCCTATGACTGCCAATGAGAAAGTAAGAAAAAGAATATATATTAAGCCTAACTAAAATAGCTACACATATGTCAACACTGGGCTTGACAGAGGCTCAAGGAAACCCTACAGAGCCTGAGGAAGGCAAAAATGCCCCCCTCATCCATGGTGCAGGCAGCCAGCTAGGCCCACCCACCATGGCCACACCCACCCAGCAACCAGGCAGAGAATCAGTTGCTTAAATTTTTGAACCCCACCCCTGCTCCTGGTATCATATTGTATGTTCTCTGCTCCACTAGTGGAGGTGAATACTGCAACTTCCAACTAGTAGTAAACAGAGACTCTTGCAGTTTTTCTCTGGCTTGAAATACTGGATGACCCAAGAAATATGGTTTTGCCCTGAGAATAATCATAGAAAATAAGTAGCTGCTTGAGCAGCAAAATATACGCTGCATTTAGAGAAGTTGCTTGAGTTATACCAGAGCAAGGAAGAAACAAGCTCACATTCCGATGGTTATATTCTATTTAGAAAAAAAATAATGAGCAGATGTGCCTTATTTATAATGAGTCTGTTCTACCACAAAGTGGTTGTGAAAGGGAAAATGTTCTCTCATCCAGAAAGTGCAATACAAGCAAATACCAGTCAGACTCCACTTGCATTAATTACAACTAAGGAATAAAAATAAATGACTTATCCAATGTTTACTAGGGGAAAGCAAGAGATCAATAAGACCATTAATTGCTTGAATAGCAATAAATAGCTTGGCTGCCATCCAAGAGGTGTACCAACAGCAGGTCTTTCCTTATGTTGGATTCATGACATATAGGTGATAGTCGTAAGCAATAAAGGGTTAGTGAAATGCAGGCTGCGATAGATACTGTTCTTCGATTGCAATCAGGTCATTTGCAAATAATATTAAAGGAAATGTCAACTACATGTCAACTACAACCAGATCCTTCTGATTTACGTCTGATCTACTGCAACCATGCTCTAGTTTGAGACCTCTGTTATGCCTCCATTGTGTGGGTCTGGAGCTGGCAATTATTCATCTCTGGGGACATGGTTGGAGCAACCATGGTTGAGCGAGTCCAGAAGTATTTCATGAGAAGAGTACTACACTCCTCTGCTCACAGTAGAATATCACCAGGCTTGAATCACCAGGCTGGAAATTTTGGGCTTGGACAACCTTGAACTATGCCGCCTATGGTTGGACTTAAATGTAGTACACAAAATTATCTACTACAATGTCCTACTAGTCAATGACTACTTCAGCTTCAACCGCAACAATGCAAGAGCACACAACAGATACAAACTCAATGTAAACTGCTCCAAACTTGATTGCAGAAAGTATGACTTCAGCAACAGAGTGGTCAATGCCTGGAATGCACTACCTGACTCTGTTGTTACATCCTCTAACCCCCACTCCTTTAACCTCAAATTATCCACTATTGTCCTCACCCCATTCCTAAGAGATCTGTAAGGGGCGTGCATAAATGCACAATCATGCCTACCATCCCTGTCCTATTGTCCCCATTTATCTGTACCTATTTCCTGTATTCTTACTCATGTTTATACTTATACCTATTATCTTGTAAGCAATTGACAAATCAAATAAATAAATAAACTTCTGTGAGTTTAAAGGGGTGACTTTTGCAGACTCATCTGAGCCTTCTTGTATCTAAGAGTCAAAGAATCAGCATCAGACTGAGTGGTGAACACAGACAAACAAGTCTTTATAATGTTTTCTTTTTGTTGGCCACCATAAATTGCTACCTGTGTCTCAAGCCATTACCTATCTTCTTTGACATTTAGATCTGACCTATGATTATATCACTGATGGAGTTCCTGTTTTCAGGAGGTTGTAGGCTTGGACAGTTTTTACAAAGATAATAAATGCACAAAGAGGATTATTAAATAATAGTAGTTTTTTTTCCTTTATAGCTCTACTGTGTTGAGGAAATCTGGATTTTTCATTTACCATGAAGAAGTTGTTGGAAAATTCTAACCTATCAGTCCATCTCATTTTCCTTTTGGTGGGGCTGTTCAAATTTTTATTAGTTTATCAAAATATAAAATACAGAAATACAAAGAAAAATGAAAATAACGGGAAAAGAGGGGAGGAAAGGGGAAAGAGGAAAAGGTGTAGGAAAACAAAAAGAAAAGCATTGACTTTTGATTCTTTTTGGCACAGGAAAATACAACTTCAGCTTTTTATTTTTACATAATAATTTATACTAACCATTTCTACAAGAACAATCCCACCGCACCAGCAAAATCCTAAAACAAACTTTTTTTTCCCCGCCACCTCAAGCACAAAGTCCATAAGTGGTTTCCAAGTAGAAACAAAATTAATGGTATCCTTTGCTTTAATTAAAGCAGTCAGTTTAGCTGTTTCTGCTAATTCCATTAGCTTTTGCCGTCATTTGTTCATTGTGGAAATTCATGTCAGCTACTTTCCTGTCCTTTAAGTTATTAATAACCAGTTATTAATGAGAAAGTGTATCAACACAACAGCACTGTTTGCCATTTCGCACTAAAGAGAAACATCAAGAATAAAGAAAAATGGCCTTTTCTGTCTACTTAAAACCCATGGTTAACCCAACAACTACTCATAAAGGGAAAGCTTTCTGCCCTAATATGCTACCGAAGGAAACTTGTGTCTGTCCCAGAAATCAGAATACTCTTATTTGGGGACCTGCCCAAAATTCAGCTCACTGTTTCCATTTGGAGATGAGTTTCCCACAAAACAGGAGACAGCTGCCAATCAATTATGTGTAGCCTGATCCTACAGAGTATGAAGTGCAATCAACCCGCTTATCCTGCAGGAGTGTGCATGGTAACATAGCTGTTACTGATAAGGCTCCCTTAAACACTCAAAGACCCACAAAGGTCCTAACCAGAAGCCCCCCATTCAATTTTGGAGCCAGCCAGAAATCCAGTTTCCCACCATAGAGTCCCCTCCTAGCGCTGTTGTCCTTTTTCCAGTACCTGTCCTAACCAAAAGCCCTATCAATTGTGGAGCTGACTGGAAAACCTGCACCTTGCCATAAGAATCTCCTCCTGGCACACTGTTCTTCCCCTCCCCAATTGGAAGCTCCTATCAAAATTGTGGCAGCGACCAGCGACAGAGGGATGAAAGAGCCACATGTGGCTCCACAGCCATGGGTTGCTGACTATGCTAGACCATTTGGAAAAGTAACCCTAACCCCAAAGAGACTGTCTAGCTATAGGACTTTTTTGAAGAAAGGAGGACAAATCAAGTTTCAATTGGAATTTTACGAATATGGTATTTTCAATCCAATTATTTTCTTTTGGCTTGGGATAATTCTACAGGTGTCTCTAAAAATTATGGTGTGCTACAAGAAGACATGAGAAGAAGCCCATTAGAAAGATGAGGGCTACCTTCATGGTTTTTTTTTTTCATTTCAGTTGCAAATCGAACAGAATTTATCAAACTTTATCATGTACAATAAAAATGGAAAGCATCTGGGAATGGTTAGCAGAGGTTACATCACTTCCATCATTATTTTGAGAACATTATAGGTGAGAAGAAGAATATGTAGATCTATACCATGAATTCCCTTCATTCTTATAGAGAAGGGTAGAGAAATGGTGCATTAAATTTGAACAGAGATGGAAAAAGATTACTGTAAATAATTCCTTTCTGACATAAGCATCCACCAAAATCTTTTTTGAATTTTCTTAAATAAACAATTTTGGGAGGAACCAAATCTCCAGATTTGTCCATTCAGTTCGATGGAATACCTCTTACTTCTAGATTTGATTTCTGATTTATCTTTGAGCCTCATAAATTAAAACTGTCTTCTTTTTCTTGGCCAACTTTAACAGCTATAAAGGAGGCAGATTAATTTCTTCCTCTTCAGGCTAGACATAGATAAACCACTCAATAAATAAAAATGGTGATTAAAAACAACAACAACTAAGAATGTGTCAATGTATCTTGGCAATACTAGCATTATAACACACACTGAATATTCTGAAGTAAAACTGAGAGGAAATCTGAGAGTAAGAATAGTGTTTATTATTATCATTAATTCAAACAATCAATTTCTACATTCTTTATTTTTCAATTTCTTTATTTGTTTTTTTTATATAACATGTAAAAATTCAATTTCAATCTAACAGTGTGTTGTCTGGGTACAATTATTTTTAGGAAATCATAATCAAAATGTTTACAATAATATTCATCACAATGATATTAATTCAATAATAATAATATTTTAGTCATCTGCTTTAAAAAATCTCTTTTATAACATTAGTCCTTTTTATATATCCATATTTCTAACTTCTGTTTTTATTATCTAACCATTGGTAAAATAAGTCCCATGTCAAGAAATGTTCAGTTCTACTGGAAAAGTATGACAAAAGGAATATATATTTGATTTTACATGTACTAACTGCAGCTAGAATTGTATTTGAACAACAATGGAAAAGCGAAGAAATCCTGACAGATGAAAGTGTAATTAAAAAAAAGCATTAGAATGTGCAGAAATGGACAGATTAACACTTACAATTAAGGAAAAAGAAGGAACTGAATATTTCTTTCTAAATACAATTCTATTTGGTCTCCTTTCTCTGGCCTTCTGTTGGATAAATTGGTCAAATTCTATTTACCTATTTCCCAATAATTTTTCCTCCAATTGTCTATCAAACTGGGGGAATGGAGGGTTAAGTTAATTTGTCCACCAGGAATATAATGAACAGAACCAGCCCTTTGGAATCAACAGATGGTGCCATTTTCAGCTGCTAATGACTTGGCTTGGTATAAATCCTGACCTGAAGGTGCTGAGTCTGCTCAGCCTTTTCCTTCTCTCTCTAGTCATTTAATCCTGCCTTTATTCATTTACAGCAGTTTTCCAAAATTACCACTAAAAGAGGAAGCATAAAAAGGAGGGTAGTGGAGAAAGAGGGGATGGCCTTGTTGGCTTTATAGGACCCTCAAGATTTGAAACAGCTCCTCCACCAACAACACATGGTCAAACTATGGAAAGTATTTTCAGATCCAGAAAATTTGATTTTAGTCTCTGTCCCCTGATGAAATGGGATCTGGACTGCAGTAGTCTGTAAAGGTGGAATTACAGATGAGTCTAAGTTTTTTTGAAGCACAGCATTGTGCAGGTGATATGAAGGCAGGATCTTCAATGGCAGAATTTATCCCTTATATGTTTCCTAAGTTGGGATCTGCAACCTGTGGCTCTGCAGCCACATGCAGCTTTTTCGGCCCTCTGCTGTGGCTTCCTGTCGGCTGATCCCACCACTGGCTGGCCTTGCCCCTCCCCTCCCTGTCACTCCTTGCCTGGCCTGAGAAGGTAAGGGTGACAGCGGGGGATGGAGACTCACTCTATATTCCAGAGCAGGAGGTGACTGAGTGGGAGTGAGTGATGTCAAGTTGGCCACGCCCACCAAGTCATACCGGTTGTTAAATTATTGGTTCCCAGTGTTTTCTTTTCTGTGGGAAATGGGTTCAAATGTCTCTTTGAGTGTTTAAAGTTGCAGGCCCCTAAGTGCAGGTAAAACACCACTACTATTATAAAAGCATGCTAAAAATATTTATTCCCCCCCAAATATTGGGGACATAGATGTCATCAAAGAACCATTTCTTAGAAAGAAATCTTCTCTTCTAATTCACCAAATGGACACTGGGAAGAAGAAACAAAATCAATCTAGAGATATAAATCATTTTCGCTGTTTATAGAGTAACAATTTGTTGAATTTCATCTCCCCAATGGAAACATTTTACTTTTCATGGGCTCTTCCCATCTGTATTTGTTGAAAGATAAGAGTTTACAAGCTTATGTAAGTTAGGAGGAAATATAACAGAACAGAATAATAGAGTTGGAAGGGACCTTGAAGGTTTTCTAGTCCAAGCACCTGCTCAGGCAGGAGACTCTATACCATTCTGGACTGTCCACTGGCTGTCCAATCTCTTCTTGAAAAACTCCAGTGATAAGAGTGCCATCACTGAGTATCTAGAGATGCATATATGTTCCTTTTACATAATTATACTTCCCTTTTAAGACTCTCATCCCTTAAGTAATTCAGAGCAGAGTTAGGGTGACTGGATGGAACTGAGCATTTACTGGCCGGATTCCCTTCCTGATGCCATGTGGAGTTCACAGCAGATATTTTTTTCTTTGCACCTGGGAAGAGAGAAATATCTGCCACTACCTAGGATTGAACTCTCAACCTTCCAAATGGGAGGCAGTTAGCTTCACCGCTAGGCCACCATGCCGCTCTTCCTTATATATAATTATCCCTGCTGAAAATGCACCAGGGACACGGTGGCTCAGTGATTAAGATGCTGAGCTTGTCGATCAGAAGATCAGCAGTTCAGCAGTTCGAATCCCTAGCACTGCATAACAGAGTGAGTTCCTGTTACTTGTCCCAACTTCTGCCAACCCAGCAGTTCAAAGCACATAGAATAATAGGCACCACCTTGGCGGGAAGGTAACAGCTCTCCATCTGCCTTTGGCATTTAGTCATGCCAGCCACATGACCATGGCGACATCTTTGGACAGCGCTGGCTTTTCGGCTTAGAAACGGAGATGAGCACTGCCCCCTAGAGTCAGGAACAACTAGCACGTATGTGCAAGGGGAACCTTTACTTTTAAAATGCACAATGTAAGCTGGTTACAGGCAAATAAACCAAAATGTTTGTTTGTTGGTAGCTGAAATATATTTTTAATGTACTACTTTTAAGAGATATAATTCAGATTTTCTTGAGCATCTTATCCACTTCTGAGATATGGGTCTCTTTAATCATTGAAGGAGCACTAGAGTTTTTTTTTAAGGGTAGCTGTATTTGAAAAGTACTAAATTCAATTCATGGAAAGCTGGATTATTTGTACTCATTCCTACATTGTCAGAATAATTATCTACCTAACAAAGTGTCCTTGATGAATTAGAATCAGAGTCGAAAGAAATAAAGTGGCTTGGGATGGTTTTCAGATCAGAGTTATGACAAAAATCAATATCTCCCACTGTTAGACATGTTTATGGTTAGAGACAGTTGAACATTACCACCCTTTCTGAGATTGGATGTGAAATATGCATGACAGTTATCCAGCCCACATGCTTTTAATGTTCACGTGCTTGCACCTCCCATGGCAGTGCAGAATTATCCAACAGGACATGCAATTTCCACACTACTGGCTATATTTATTCTTGATTCCACCTGTGTATTGAATCTTAGCCTTTTGTGGATACTAAGAAAATGGGCATCAACTCAAAAAAAAAACCATGCTTCAACTATTGCTCTGCCTCTTCCCCAGCCTCTTTAAGAAATAAAGAATAAAAAGAAGACAACATGAATAGTGCTAAGACACTAATTAAATCTGTTTTCCAATTATGTTAATGAAACTACAAAGGAAAATGCAAATCTAGAAGTCTCCAGAAATCTCAAGCATTTTATATATGTGTTTTTTGTTTGTTTTTTGTTTTTGTTTTAAATAGAACAGCATTTGATAGACTGGCAGTAATGCCTCCCCTTGAAAATATATTCTAAATGGTCACAAATGTGCATTAAATTCTTCTCTTTGATCTTATAAGTGTTGAGGGAAAAGAACAGGTTGCAGGGGAAGGAAAGTGCTTCTTGAAGAATGCATTCAGGGATTTGGAGATTCCAGAAGAATGCCCCTGTTTGAGTTAAGAAATTACTGCTAATAATAAACAACCAAAAAATCTGTTAGTATTTGCTGCACTAATGCCACATCTGAGGCCAGTGGGCAAAGCTTGCCTTCATTTTAAGGTATAAGACACACATATTAAGCATCGCTGTTTCAACCCACTCAAAGCCTAAGAGGTCCCAGTACACAGCACAACAATCTCACAACAAATGATAGAGCACTTTAAGAGAGCTTTGCCTGCCTAATCATATTATAAGCAGATTCTTATTGGTCCCCAGAATGTCTGAGCCGCTTCTCTACAATGGCACTTACATTACTGTAACTGAACATGGGCTTGCCCCAAGGAAAACCTGTTTAACCTTTCCTTGGCATGTGGGACTGTACTTCAAGTTCTCCTGTACATCACACCGTATGAAGAAAGACTGCCTGACACACCTTGCTAGACTGACCTTTCGTTAAATTTGGCAAGTGGAGTATTGTAAGCAGAGGGGAAAAGCTTGTGGACTTTAAGAGCCCTATTTTCTCCCTAGAGATGGATTGGGTTAAAATACTAAAAGCACATCAGGACATGGGGCATAAATTCCTTTCTTTGCAGTGTCCCAAGTTTGCATCCAAAGCTTCTGTGATGCCATGAGGCACTGGAGAAAGACAAGTCACAATTAACCGTAGTTGGATGACCGCAAGGTAGCAATAGCAGTAGTACTCACACTTACGTTCTGTTTCATAGTGGTTTAGAGTACTCTCTAAGCCAGTGGTGTCAAACTCGATTTCACTGAGGGCCGCATCAGCATTGTGTTTGACCTCAGGGGGCGTGGGCTGGGTGGGCATGGCCAGCTCACTGTCATTCATGTCGGGGGTGGCTGTGTTGGCCCAAGCACTCTGCCAGCAAAAATGTGTGAGCTCCGTTTTTGGCTGTGATGGCCTCCTGCAACCCTCTGCCAGTGAAAATGGAGCTTGGGGGGGGGTCCCTGTTGAGTTCTGAGGGTGGTGCTACTTGCATCGGAGCCCGACAGCTCTGATGGGGATCTGGAGGATGCAGCTGTGGGGAAGCCCGACACCTTTGCCGGGGTGCCTGTGGATGACACGGCTGTCAGAAAGCCCAACTGCTCTGACGGGGCTCACCTAGATGACACGGCTGTGAGGGATCCCCGTGTGAGCCTCCCTGCCACAGTGGAGCCTGCTGAGACTTGGATGGCTATCGGGATTCCTGACAAGAGCCCCAATGCTGACTGCATCACTACAGGGCATTTGCGAGTTCCGCTGTACTCTCTGGCACCGGGGTGTTGTTTGGGAAGGGGGTGGGAATAGAATGAGTAGGTGGTGGTGCTAAATAGGGTATATAGGTGGAAATAGGGTAGGTAGGGATTGACAGCCCATGATTGACTCTGGGGAATACAGTTAGGACAATTAGGGTGTGGCGGTCTGTAGGAGGTAGATGTGTTTGGCAGGGGGCATGGCCACAGCTATAAATGGAGCTGGGAGGCAAACGCTCCCAGTGCTAACCTTAATCAGCTTTATGCTGCTCTTATTGGATGTGGAGATTGATGCTTGCAAATAAAACAAGCTTTAAACCATCTGGACTGTGAGAGTTGGCTTGTTTATTCTGGCGAATCTTCAGGCTCCTAGAAGACTGGCTGAGAGCCACACACAGCCTCCCGAGCTCTGTTTTTGCTTGCAGAGGCACCATGGGCCATCCTTTGCTGTTTCCAGGGCAGCCCTATGGGCCAGATCTAACGTCCCTGCAGGCCAGATTTGGCCCCCTGGCCTTGAGTTTGGCACCCCTGCTCTAAGCAGTTTACAGAGTCAGCATAATAGCTGGAACCATCTAGATTCTCATTTTACCGATCACAGAAGAATAGAAGGCTGAATCAACCTTGAGCCAGTCTGGATTGAACTCCTGGCAGTTGGCAGAATTAGCCTGCAATACTGCATCTAAACCACTGCACTACCATGGCTCTTTCAATGCACTACCCTGTTGTCCTCAAATGAGATGTTTCAAGGATTTAAGAAGCCCTCCCATCAAAGGATGAACAGATCTCTGTGTGTCTATGTGTGTACACCCATGATTTATACACAAACCAATCTATTTGTTTTGCTAGCCACCAACAAAGCTCCTGGGATCTGGGTTTGTCAGCCTCCAACAGATGCCTACACAATAAGCTATCCAGTTTATAAAATAAAGAGCTATATCCTTAATGCATGGAGCAGACATTCCTTCACCTATTAAAGCATTCTCCCACAGAGAAACAGACAACGATATAGATGCAGTCTCCTGCAAGCTAAAGAAGAAGGAAAGCAACAGAAATAGAGAGGAAGGAAGGAGAGAAGGGAGACCTGCTTTTGGGAGAGAAGGGGCTGTAGCTTCAGAAAGGAAATGACAGCATTTAGCCAAAAGTTTAATATTTTTGTGGAGAGAGAATTTCCCATTGTACGTTCGCTATAGTTCTATGGTGATACAGAAATAAATAGACTGATAGATTAGATTAGATTAGATTAGACAGACAGACAGACAACTTTATTGTGATCACAGTCCAACCAACAGAAAATGGACATCTTTGATGCTGTGGTAACACAGTGGTTAGAATGCAGTACTGCAGGCTACTTCTGTTGACTGCCAGCTGCCAGCAGTACTGCATCTCACCGGCTCATGATTGACTGAGCCTTCCATCCTTCTGAGGTGGGAAAAATGAGTACCCAAATTGTTGGGGACTCTGTAAACCACTCAGAGAGGGATGTAAAGCACTGTGAAGTGGTATATAAGTCTAAGTGCTATTGCTATGATATCTTGTCCAAACACAGTCATAATCTACTCAGTTGTTGGTTGGTTGGTGCCTGGTTGGACAAATAGAATAGCAAAACCTAGCCAATTGGAGTAGGGTCTTGGTTATTCAAATAATATAACATAAAGCATGCCTATTGATGGGTTTTCAAATTTGATTCAGGTGGCCTATAAAGTACTATATCACTTGATCTAGAAAAACTTCTTTGGATTTTGTTTCTGTTTTAGTTCCAAAAAACAACGAGCATGGAATAAGTTATGCTTTGGTGTAGGAAAATAATCAGGGTCCAGTTAAAAAGCAACCAATGTGTACCTGCAAAAACAAAGAAACTCTAAGAATTATAAGAATATGTTGAGAAGCCGGACCCCTGGAGCAATTTGTAACATTGAAAGGAGGTAAATATGCTTAGAGATAAATTCTTACTGTGAAATGTTGACATAATAGTGGGAATGAATAGAAGGATATAATGGCGTAATTAATGGTTAAAATGGATTTAATGAGTATTCGATTATTTTATGAGCTATCTAAATGTGTGTTTGCTATAAATGCATATTCACAGCAGCAATATAAATATTTTAAATATAAAGAAATGCATAAATAAGTAATGCCTATGGAAAGGTCATGTGGGACAAACATTTAGTAAATAATACCAGAGGTTTTTTTGTCTGAATTAAAGGTTTATAGTTGATTCTTTCAAAGTCTTCAACGATTGAGGGAAAATGTCTTATTCAATAAGAGGTTTTTGATTTGCAAAAACCACATAATTGAATCAAGCTGTGGCATCAATTTATTTTTGCTATTCTTTGTGGATTGTGAATATTGATGAAAGCTCACTTCGGTACTATATTGGGCATCCCCTTTTTCCATGTGGAAGTTTTCTTACTGGTAGTTTAAGTCTAGACTTTAAATAGAGAGGCAAGGTTAATTTAGATTCATGCCTCATTCTTTCTTCCTTCACAAATGTATGCATTTTATTTATTTTTGTTAATCAAATGGATATGGCTGCCCACAGATGTGGGCTGCTGCCAGTTCACACCAGTTCTGTTGGACCAGTAGTTAAGATTAGGCACAGTTCAGCGAACCAGCAAATCCCACTACTGGCTGGCCTCGCCCATGCCCATTTTTCAACCTGTTTTGGGGGCTGCTTTTGGGGCCATTTTGGCCTGGAAAAATGACCTGAAAATGCTCCCCAAAACATGCCATTTGTGGGGGGGGCATTTTCAGGCTGTTTTGGGGCCATTTTAAGGTCATTTTTTCAAGCCAAAAACAGCCTGAAAAACCACCTAAAAATGGTCCAAAAATAGCTTGGAAAATGGCCCAGAAACAGTCTGAAAAAAGATTTTAAAATGGGTGGGATGGGGCTAGTCAGTGGTGGGATTTGCCCCAACCAGCTGAATCTTATCTCTTCCTTTGAGGTAAGTGACCATGAGGCAGGGCTGGGTGCGATGAGTGACAACACCACCCAGGCACATGATATGCCTATATGCCAAAGACACACAGAACACTGTTACCTTCCCAGCAAAGTGGTAGCTATTAATCTACTTGTATTTGTGGGCTTTCAAACTCCTAGGAGGGCAGAAGCTGGGCCAGGAATGGGAGCTCACCCCATTGGATGGTGCCTGGGTCTCATACCTGTCTGTCAGCATCCTTAACCACTGAGCCATCACCTCCTCTTCATATATAACTTCATATACACAGGTCATATTTTGAATCAGATTACTAACCTATCTAAGCTAATATTTTAGCTTTTGTTCATGCCAATGTGGGATGGCATGACCATGCCAAGGTTTAAAAACCTGCCATGCAATTTTTGGGAATTTTTGCTTTTGTGAACAAGTATTTTCAGGGTGAACTGTGTGTGCAGATGGCTGAACTGGGGGTCTCAGGGTTACTTTTGACATCTCATAACATATTTTTTCCCCAGACTGACATGGTAACATAAAGCCAGGAGCTGCTTTAATGAAGAGTGGATAAGTGCAACATTCAAGATTGTTGAAGACCGGAATCTCTTCCTCCAAATCATTTTCAAAGCATGCACAACCCCTACAGGGACATTTCTCTAATGGGTATTAAATATTCACTTCCATATTTATCTGTTAGACTCAAGGCAAGATTGAAAACAAATTATGCCATCACACATTCCTAATTAAAAGATATAAAGGCTGTTCCAATATTCAAACAAGAATGGAGAAAAATAAACAATTAAAACAGCATTACTAAAGCTTGAGTTAAGTTCAAATAAGCATTTGAATTAACAGTAGAGACTGACTCCTAACCTGGTCTGCATTGTGGATGCTTTCAAGTTACAGCAACTTGCTCTGAGCTGCAAAATCTCAGACAACCAGTAGATGGCACCGGTTTTTCTACTTTGCTTTGCTGCCATCTAATGGCCATGAAGAGATTTGCAGTCTAGCCCTAGTAATTTTAATAGTCTATGTTGGACTATGCTTTCTTAAAGCCCAAAGATTTATGCTTGAATGAATTCCCTTGTACACTTGATCCTTAAGGATCACACTTTTCAAAGGAAACCTATATTTCACCCAGAACAGCCAGGATATTTTTTTTACAAAAACCACCTGAGTCTTTAAACTCCTCCAAATTATTTACTCAGGAAAACTGAACATCTTTTATTGCAACCTTAGTTCCAACCAGATTGCCAAGTAGGACTTTGAAATTATAAAAATGTTGAAAAGAGATACTTGAAATACTTTGACAGAAATGTACTTGTGAACTCAAAGAACCATGTGGACAACACAAGCTAGTAGCCTAGCTCAGTGCCTAATTATTAGCTTAATTTGTGTATTCTCTTTCTCTTCTATAGATTAAAGTTTATTATATGGTAGGGAAGATAACTGACATCATTTCCCCTTATTTTACAGTATAAGTTCATTAAAGCAGAAGGATGGATAGTCTCAACAGGAGTTCTTCCCAGGAATTGCTCTATTCCTATTTAGCATATCTGTGAATTCTATCAGCAATGTTTGTTTCTCCTGAATATTTATGAAAGACTGTCCAGTGACCTGCCTAGTGTCTGTGGGTTTGTTCTACATTAACAATTTCTCAAGTAGAAAGCAATCAGAAAACTCTTCTTCCTTGAGCAGAAGGAAGGAAGGAAGGAAGGAAGGAAGGAAGGAAGGAAGGAAGGAAGGAAGGAAGGAAGGAAGGAAGATAGATTCAGGAAATTTTTTTAACAGAAAATATGACTATAAAAGAAGAAAAACCTACCAACATGCTGGGACAACAACAGAGGTGGTATTCAGTAGGATCTGACCAGTTCTAGAGAACCGGTAGCAGAAATTTTGAGTAATTCTGAGAACCAGCAAATACCACCTCTGACTGGTCTCATCCCCATCTCTTCTCTGCCTCCCAAGTCCCAGGTGATCGTCTGGGTCTTCTTTTGTTGCCCTGCACAGGAGAATGGAGCTGGAAAGCAGGTTAGTGGGATGGGAGGGAATGGGATTTAGCAATATACTTCCCTGCCATGCCCACCAAGCCACAGCCACAGAACTGGTAGTAAACATTTTTGAATCCCACCACTGAATCACAACAAACAATTAATATAATGAAGAGATTTTGACATTCAGACAGTCAAAGCAGTTAAAAAATACTGTCTAATTTGCTGGGAAGACACAACATTAGGAATGTTCTAGGGCAGGGCTGTCAAACTCCCAGCACGCAGACCAGATGAGTCACATGCTGGCCACACCCACGCCTGGTTTAGCGAAGGGGGAAAAAGTCATGTGATGCCACCATTGTCAAGCCTGAAATTGACATATGTGTAGCCATTTCAGTTAGGCTTAGTATGACATGAGTTTGTATAGATGACACGAGTTTGACACTCCATGTTCTAGGGAGATTACTGATGAAACTTGACTAGTTATGGTGAAGAGCACTTCAGAGATGACCTTGCATAGAAAGACATACCTTCTATTTCTGTTTTCACAAAAGGTGAGAAACAAGTTACACCACTGGCACCTTTTGGACAGGTTGCCCTCTTAAATGCCTTTGTCTGACCTGTGTCACATCCAGAAATTCCTCATTTGATGCTTCCAAAGTTCAGGTAGATAGGACAATCAATGGATTTCAACATGGTGTCATAATCTTGACTGCTTTAGAGATGTGGAAAAACCAGTATAGTATAATAGAAGTTGGATGAAGGATCAACCCAGCAATAAGGAAAGAGATGAAGGAATGTTTTATATCTGAAATGAAGTTGGTATGTAGTTTTCTAGACTAGCAGGGACAATTTTTTTTAGTCCTCTGTCCTTTGATAAATACTATCCTTTTCATCATTTGCAGTAAGTGCCACATATTTTTAACACCTGTTTTGGCCATTCTATACTATCCACAGAGAAGACATAGGCCAGCTCTGTTTTTGATATCTTGGCTTTGATATAAGGCTACCATAAGTAATCTGCACATATACGGAAAGCATTAGAAATTGGTAAGGAGATGTGGAATACACCAAAGTTTTACTACTTTCTAATGGTCCTTCTGGATCCATGGAGCTCAGATATCACACCCCTTGCTTTGTCTGAAGCCACAGCTACAGGTGCTTTGGCTGCAGAACTTCCAGTAAGAGCCCTGCTTTGACCACACGACACATATTCCCATGGGAAAGATCAAAGATGACATGAGCTATCCTTGCAAGCATTCTTGCTGGATCACATACAAAGACAACTCTGCTTCAATTCTTCAGGGAAGGCAAGGAGCATCTCCGTCAGAGGAGGTATTCAGCAACTTCTGACCAGTTCTGGAGAATTGGTAGCAGAAATTTTAAGTAGTTCAGAGAACCGGCAAATACCACTTCTGACTGGCCCCGCCTCCATCTATTCTCTGCCTCCCGAGTCTCAGCTGATTGGCTGGGTCTTCTTTTGTTGCCCTGCACAGGAGAACAGAGCTGGAAAGCAGGTTAATGGGGTGGGGAGGAAATGGGGATTTTGCAGTCACCTTCCCCCTGGAGTGGGGTGGGAATGGAGATTTTGCAGTATCCTTCCCCTGCCACTCCCACCAAGCCAAGCCCACAGAACTGGTAGTAAATGTTTTTGAATCCCACAACTTATCTGAATGCAAACTTCACTAGCTATGGTACAGATAGAGTAAAGTAGATAGAACAATGATCCTGAGTTTCTTCTATTAGAGCTACCATCCCTGTTTTGCAAAAAAAAAAAAATCTAGATTGTCACTAGCTGGCAAATACATCCCTTGTATTTCTTTGCTGTCTTTTATTGGCTGTAAAGATTTTCTCAGCCCAAATGTAGAAGTTCCATCCAGGAGGAGATGGGACCAAATTCAGTTCCCTACTTCTGCTCAGGACAATATAGAGCTGAATGGACCAACTGCCTGATTCTGACCGTTAGGCAGCGTTCCATGACAGTTCTACAAGAGTTTGCTTCCTTAGCAGCCTTAACTTGACAAGTGAAAACTATTGCTTTAATGATCTCTTAATGTACCTATGGAGTCTAATTATTTCTAGCACACCTTTGCCACCCTGGAAAGAGCCTTTATAAATGGTCCTCTCTTGACCGCCTTCCATCTGCTTCCTTCTTCTTTGTGTTATATTTGTATTATCTCTGCCTTGTGGCCTCGGTGGTGAAATGATGACAGAACTGCCTGTCTAAGCACTTTTGTGATGATCATCTGAAAGTTGCTGTTTGGGAGTGTGCCAGCAACATGGCGTGCTTTAAAAGGCCATTGTGAAGATCTCCGAGTTTTCTCCAGGCTCCAGGTACTGCTGTGGCCCCATCAATAAGATGGTCAGATATGTGTCAGGCTACTTTACAGCTATGACAATTCATGGAAGATGCTCACCTTCGATTGTTGCATACTTTGTCTGCCTAAAAGTTCACTTGAAACTCAACATTAAGAAAACTAAGATCATGGCATCTGGCCCTCTCAAATCCTGGCAAATAGATGGGGAAGAAATGGAGGGAGTGACAGATTTTATTTTCCTGGGCTCCAAGATCACTGCGGATGGGGACTGCAGCCAAGAAATTAAAAGATGCTTGCTCTTCTAGGGAGGAAAGCTATGGCAAATCTAGACAGCATACTAAAAAGGAGAGACATCAACCTGCCAACAAAAGTACATATAGTCAAGGCTATAGTTTTCCCAGTTGCAAAGTATGGCTGTGAAAGTTGGACCACAAGGAAGGCTGAGCACCAATGAATTGAGG
Source organism: Naja naja (assembly GCA_009733165.1). Taxonomy (NCBI): domain Eukaryota; kingdom Metazoa; phylum Chordata; class Lepidosauria; order Squamata; family Elapidae; genus Naja; species Naja naja. The sequence continues at coordinate 42,063,816 of CM019153.1, forward strand.
CCTTGGAACTATGGTGCTGGAGAAGTCCCTTGGACTGCAAGGCGATCAAACTAGCCAATCCCAGAGGAGATCAACCCTGACTGCTCTTTAGAAGGTGAAATCCTGAAGATGAATCTCAAGTACTTTGGCCACCTAATGTGAAGGAAGGACTCACTAGAGAAGAGCCTAATGCTGGGAAAGATTGAGGGCAATAGAAGAAAGGGATGACAGAGGATGAGGTGGCTGGATGGAGTCACTGAAGCAATAGGAATGAACTGAAATGGACTCCAGAAGATGGTAGAGGACAGGAAGGCCTGGAGGAAGGTTGTCCATGGGGTGGCGATGGGTCAGACACGACTTCACAACTAACAACAACAATAAATCAAGGGCATCATAATGGTATCATAACTGCACTTACTGGTTGGAATGTCTTATTGATGGATCAATAATTTGCTGGGGCTTCACTTTCAATCATGCATCTAGAACTTCCTCAGTATTTATTTCCCCTTTGCTTTTCTGTACATAACTCTCTCCTCTTTCACTGTCTCTGTTTTCAGTTGGTTTTTGTCTGCAGGTGAATGGAACATGCATTGGCCATGAGATGCTTGCTCTTCAGAACAGGAAGGGATGTTTTCTTTCTTCCCCTGTTTTAAAAAAGGGTTAAAAAGTAACACAAGTGTATGAACAATGAATTTAACATCCCTTTAATAACAGAAAGGAAGGAACCTTGTAGATCATCTAGTCCACACCCCCCCGCTCAAGCAGGAGTCCCTACACCATGGGTGTCAAACTTGTTGCATCATGTTGCCATCGTGTGATGTATAATGACATTTTTTCCCTTCATGGAGTTGGGGTGGGTGTGGCCTGTATATGTGATGCATCTGGCCTGTGGGCCACCTGTTTGATACCTCCGCACTACACTATTTGTGACAGGTGGCAGTCCAGTCTCTTCTTCAAAGCTTCCAGTGATGAACCCACAACTTCTGAAGGCAAGCTGTTCCATGGGTTAATTGTTCTCACTGTCAGAAAAATTCTCCTTATCTCCAGGTTGAATCTCTCCTTGATCTCTCCCAGTTTCCATCCATTATTCCTTGCCTGGCCTTCAGGTGCTTTGGAAAATAAGTTGACCTCCTCTTCTCTGTGATAGCCCTGTCTCCCCTCGTCCTTCTCTTCCTTTCAAACATTATCCATGGAATTTCCAAAGTTCTGGATTTTTTCAGATTTCAGTTGCTTGGAACTGAATTTTTACCACCCTGAGTCCTTAGGGAGAAGGGCGGCATACAAGTCTAAATAAATAATAATAATAAATAATAATAATACAACTTCTAGTATTGGAATCTAGAAATCATTGAGACTTTGCACCACTGCAGTGCCAAACATTGTGTTTTGTATCCATGAAACAAGGAGTTTCTTCCCATATTTATATTACTTTTGTTGGTTATATTTATTCTTAAATAGCTCCTGGAAACCCAGAAAGTTCAGGAAGAATGTATTATGCTGTTTATAAGCGAAAAACATATCTTTCTTGCACCTTGGAAATAAAATTATCCCTCATTCTAAAGAAGACACATAAACTATCAAATGTAATGAAATGCTTTTGTTAAATAATAAGCAACAGCAGCCCACTGAAATAAATATTTTTCATTGAGGTAAAATATATACAACTATAAAATCATAAATATACCAGAGAATTATAATGTGAATTTGTAAATTGTATGCAAATAGCTTGAAACCAGATCTACAAAGACATAAATAAAGGAACAAGACTGAAAGGTTTATACGTTGGCTTGTTTATAGAGTAGCACAAACATTTTTCTTTTTTAATTGGCAATTAATTTTCAGCAGCCATCGAGGTACTTTCATGTCAAATTACTTTGCCTATACTAAACAAGATTAGGCACCGAAGCTGCAAAGGCCTTACGTGAAAAGTGAGCAACTGACTGTCAGGCAGATATTTTCCACCTATAACCAATTAAAATGCTCCTTTTGTGATGAATGGATGCTGTAATTCTGCAACTTGTTCCTTCTGCTGTTTAGCACAGACACCTGTATAACTTTTCTGGATGCCTGGACCGGAAACAAGATAAAGATTCTGCTGGTGACCAGGTGGATCACGTTGCTCTTAACCAGAGATGGTATTCAGCCAGTTCTGACAGGTTCTGGAGAACTGAAAGTGGAAATTTTGAGTAGGTTGGAGAACCAGTAAATACCACCTCTGGTTGGGCCCACCCCCATCTATTCACTGCCTCCCAAGTCCCAGCTGATCAGAGTCCCAGCTGATTGGCTGGGCCTTCTTTTGTTGTACTGCACAGGAGAACAGAGCTGGAAAGTAGGTTAGTGGGGTGGGGAGGGAATGGGGATTTAATAGTATCCTTCTCCTGCCAAGCCCACCAAACGATGCCCACCAAGCCACACCCACAGAACCGGTACTAAAAAAAATCTGAATACCACCACTGCTCTTAATGGGATAGGATAGGCCAGACCTTCTTAGGTATGGATTATGAATCATGCATTCAGCCACTAACGATTCATATACATGTAGTCCTTGATTTATGACCATAATTGAGCCCAAAATTTCTATGGAGACATAGGTTCAGTGAGTTTTGCCCCATTGTACAACCTTTCTTGCCCATGGTTGTTATGTGAATTGCTACACTTGGTAAGTTAGTAACCCAGTTGTTAAGTGAATCTGGCTTCCCCATTGACTTTGCTTGTTAGAAGATCACATGACCTTGGGACAACAGCAATGGTCATAACTATGAAGCACATGTCATAACTGTGAAAAAGTCCCATTTTTCAGTGCCGTTGAAACTGTTGTAAGCCAAGGATACTGATACAAATTTTTACCCAGTTCAAAAAACGAGTGGAGCAATATGGGAATCCTTGTACTTTTGAGCAACTCACTGTTGGGAGAGTTTTTTCCTTCTTCTTCTCCACTTTCCTTGAATATAAATATTAAGATAACTCGACATCTCCGAGGCCACTGATACCCACACTGCAAAGTAATATATTATTGATACACTTCAAGTGAGTGACATAAACGGGAAAATATTGATTTTTTAAGAAGATGTCTCATTTTTCTTATTTCACAGAAGACCGATGCAAGCTCTCCCAGCTATCAATATTATTTGAATTAATGCAGATTCCTTTCTTATTGATTGCTTTGACAATGATTGTCATAACTGATTAATGGACACTCACTGCTCTTAAATTTTTAAAAAGGCGAATCTCTGCTCGGTGTGTACAAATGGACTGTCTTGAGTAAACAAGGCTGCTAATGCTTGACGAGGGAAATTTGGGAAGATCTGTGCCTGTAATATGCTTTATGGAAGGAACGCTTTAAACATTTGGCTCCCTGCCTAGAAGATTAATATGGGAGTCCCATATCCAGCTTTTATGCGCTGTTAAATCAGACTCACAGTGCGCTCCGTGACAATCAAAAAATTAAGAGCCCCCTCCCAAATAAAACCAGCTTTTTTATTACATTGTATCACAGAAGGCATCAAGACAATGAGAATATATTAGTCCATCTTGCAAAATCAATGGTGTCTCTCTCAAGATTTGCAGGAGTAAGGAGAAGAAGTTTCTCCATCCCTGGAGTAAAACTACCAGCTTCCTTTCACACTTCTCAGCTGCTTGGCCTATCCAATTGCAATTTTTACACCTTCTTTTAATTAAAAATAAATTAAGGAAACACTGGTAAATGGCTAAGAAAAAAATAATCCTCTCTACTATCATCTTTATTTCCTTTCTTGGACCGTAGAGTTAGTGAAACCATTAGTTTAGTTATTCCTCCCAACACTGTGAGAAAGATTAAAATAGGGGCATTTAGTGAGCTGGACATAAACCATGGAAGCCTGTAGATATCTCTTTCGGAACTGATCAGGTGGCAGGTCTCTCTGGAATATTTTAAAATATTTTATAAGTTTTTTTTTCATTTTAAGTGGGAAGTTACCACGGGGCCACAGCTTCTTCCTCTCCCAGCAACAGCGTGTAAGTGTGTTAGTATTTTAGGTTAAGGAGGATCAAGATAAGAAATGTTTGTGTCCTTTGTTCATTTTGTATTAGCAAAGGACAGGTAATAATAGTTTGTGAACATTTCAAGATGTCTGGTCAGTAGACATCTTGCAATGAAATTCAATGCTCTGATTTCTATTAAATTTTAGCAATAGCAGTAGCACATAGACTTATATACTGTTCCATAGTACTTTATAGCCCTCTATAAACAGTTTACAGGGACAGCAAATTGTTTCCAACAACCTGGCTCCTCATTTTACCCTAACCCTAAACCTCAGAAGATAGAAGGCCAAGTCAACTTTGAGTCGGTCAGAATCGAACTCCTGACAGTGAGCAGAGTTAGCCTGCAAAACTTCATTCTAACTGTGCCATCACAGGTCTGTTTTGAATGCTTTAACCTGTAATAGCTCCTTTGAGCAGCCTGTAAGTAGAAAGCCATTTATAAATCAAATGGATTTTCTTTCTTCTTCTCAAGACATAAAAAGACGCAGCAATGGTCATGATTTTTGGTGTAGATCTCTTGTGGGCCTGATCTGATTTGGGCAAGAGAGAAAGGGAGGGAGGGGAGAGAGAGGGAGGGAGGGAGGGAGGGAGAGGGAGAGGGAGAGAAACTCACTGACTTCAATGGGCTACAACTGGGTGAAGGACCGACAACCAGGGTGATGTTCCTGGTTTCTATTGCTTAGCATCTTCAGACAACCAAACTAGCATTGATGGATGATGTAGTTCATTATAATCTTTAGGGACTGAAATCCCATGTTCTTGTCACAGTCAAGATGGAGAGTTGATCCGTAAGCCCCAAACCTCCCTGTTTACCGAACTCAATCCTTCCTTTTCTAGAATTCACTCCTAGCAAACTGCTATCTATGTTTTTGGCTTTATTTATTAGGGCTTGACCAGTGTGAGGCATTTGCAGTTGTTGTTTTTTTCTTTATAAGATTGCAATTCCACTCACTTCATCAAGTCTAAAGCATGACAGGAGTGCGTGGAAGATTCAGGTTGAGTATGCGATTACTCATGAAGATTTAGTGGGCTATTCTCCTGTTCTGTTTACTGGACTTGTCAGGCCTGTTGCAATCTATGGGCAGGTCTACTGAATGACAATTGTGTTTCATCAGAAGCCCGAATATCTTCTTTAATCAGCAGGGGACTTACTACTGAAAGTTTACGGCAACATTTCTTCCAAAGATGCCTACTTTAGAGCTCTGGACAATCATCTTTAATCATGATTCCTGAAAATTAATGACACAACATCCACCATTCTGAATGGGTCAACCCAGAAAAATCACAGTCTAAGTTCTAAAATCAGATAAACCCAGAGTAATCAAGAACAATAAAGAAAATCACCAAAATGATACCCCCAAATCTATTTACTCAATGCAGCTGTACCCATTTCATATTTCTGCAACAGTGTAATCTTTTTAAAGCACTATCCTGTTTTTTTTAATAGGATCATTTCATATTCTATGCAAAATAAATCTTAAATTAGGAAATGATTTTTCCTGTTGTTGCTTTAGGATGGATGTTACTGAAACAAACTTTAGAAAGGCCTATTCATGTTTCTTCTCATGTTTGTCTCAGAAGATGGTAAGATCAAAAATCTTAACAGTACAGTCTTATAGATGGTTCCTTGTTCTGGAGACCAGAGATAAGCAGGAATAGAATTGGGAAAAAATCAGAATTTCAGAGTTGCACTTTCCTTAGACATTGATGCCAAGAGAAACTTTTCTATCACTCTGAGAAGAAAGTTGGATTCCTGTCCTTGTGGGAATACAGCATTACAGCACTCCAGATGTTGAAGAAACCACATGGTGCATCATTTCTCCCTATTGCCAGGCTGGTTAGGATTGCTGGGAGTTGTCATTCAGAACATCTGGATACCCAAACCCTGTGTGTGCCTGGTGGATGCACACAATTTCACTAGATTGCTAGATCCAAAAGGAAAGTTTGCTGCAAGGTGGATACATTGTTTAATTCAACAACTTAAAATTCAACATGTGACCTTGCTAAATCAGTACAGTTGGTAGGTATGACAGTCTGTGAGAAATTTGGATTTGACTTGGTGCACAGCCAGAAACCAGTTGAGCTTTTACTTCTGTCAAAATTCTCTTTTGCAGGGAGCTGATAATCTGTTTTTAGTTTCTCACAAAGTCCACAGTTTCAAATGTGTGAATTACAAATCACAAACTGCTTCTAAAAGAAAGATGAGACACAGGAACATGTGGCATAGAGTGATGGAAATAAAGACAGATTCATACATGAGCTTTGGGTAGAAGCCAAAACTGGCCTGATTCATACTGGGAGAAGAGGGCTGGAGGGACGACGTAATCCAGACAATAGGATGGATCCGTATTTAGGCAAATGCATCATCTCATGCGATTAGGCATTCTTTCCATCTTCTACCTGGATCATCTTTTCCAGGTCTACTCCCTGAGTCGAACATACTCATTGGCAGGCCGATAAAAAGTGCTTCTCCTGGGATGAAGAGGACCATCTTCTGCTTCTACACTTCTAGGCTGCATAAACAGAGGGATAGAATTGAGATTCGCATGGTATGTTAATACCACTTTATAAGGCCTTGGTAAGGCCACACTTGGAATACTGCATCCAGTTTTGGTTGCCATGATATAAAAAAGATGTTGAGACTCTAGAAAGAGTGCAGAGAAGAGCAACAAAGATGATTAGGGGACTGGAGGCTAAAACATGCAGAGAACAGTTGCTGGAACTGAGAATGTCTAGTTTGATGAAAAGAAGGACTAGGGCAGACATGATAACAGTGTTCCAATATCTCAGTGGCTGCCACAAAGAAGAGGGAGCCAAGCTATTCTCCAAAGCACCAGAAGGCAGGACAAGAAGCAATGGTTGGAAACTAATCAAGGAGAGAAGCAACTTAGAACTAAGGAGAAATTTCCTGATAGAACAATTAATCAGTGGAAGAACTTGCTTCCAGAAGTTGTGAATTCTCCAACACTGAAAGTTTCAAAGAAGAGATTGAATAACTATTTATCTGAAGTGGTATAGGGTTTCCTACTGAAGCTGGGGCTTGGACTATAAGACCTACAAGGTCCCTTCCAATTCTGTTATTCTATTCTATTCTATTCTATTCTTATTCTATTCTGTTTCCAAATGCAATAGGATTTTCTGACCCATGACTATATGAAGTTTTAAAAAAGGATAATAACTAATGAAACACACTCATGTTATGGCATAAATAATGTGGGATGTGGAACCCATCATTAAATAAATTAAAAAAATGTTTTCCATTCTAATAGCTGAAAAATATTTAATTATGGGTAACGCCACCAGATTCTACTTAGCAAAAATAAAGGAAGGACAATGCTTTGAGTTCTTAGCTTAAATAACAGTTATTTTTTGTAATGTTTGTTTTGACAATGACAATAATCTTCTATGTGTACATTTAGCGTGCCAGTTCATCTTTGACTACAGCAAACAAAATGAACTAATTTAGATTCTCTCCCTGTTTCAAAAGGATTGGTTAATATTTGAGAAACATTTTGATACAATGCTTCAAAATCCAGAGTTTTTAATTAGCTTATAATTTTTCCTCCTTATTCCACTTCTGATTCTTGATCACAACAGATTTTGTGGTACCCAGAAAATTAAGCCAGCCACTGTAGTTGCAAGCCAAATTGGCTGAGTCAAATTTCAGCATGGCAATATTATAAATTATGAGATCTTTTTAGCCTTGCCTGGAATTGTGCCCTAATACACTGGAATGGAATTTACCTAAGCTTGTCTTAGAAATCATGCTTATTTGGGGGAGAACACTGAGTTTCACAAATATATGTTGATGTAGGAGAAGAGCAGGCAGAGTCTGGGGGTGGAGCCAGACAAGAATGAGCCTAGAGTTGTTCCCACAAATAGTCTAAGTCTAACTGTTCTGTCCTTGCTACACATTCGTCAGTGTGCAGCATGACATGCAGCTAAACCCACCTATCCTCCAATAAAACAGACCGTGTGCATAGATCTGGATGCTTTATTAAAGGAACAGGATATGGTCAAACTTGGGAAAATAGGGATACATACAATGGGAACCAAATACAAGATAGACAGCATTGGGTTACTGCTGAACATAACAATTAATAAATACAAGTAATTTAAATCTCACCAGCGATGCTCTGTGTGCAGGATATGGGTTTGTCCTTGGTTGACTATGTGCCACAGATTAAGATAGATTCTTCTTTGTACTTCTGCCATCTCCAAATGCTAAAGGAAAATGGAGTCTGGCTTCCCAGCGTGCACTTGTTTTGAGAGTGTATGGGTGTATAAATGGGTGGAGTCAACTTCAAAACAATATAGATTGGTATTTGTCCCTCCAGCCACTAGATGAGGCTAGAGAGCAACAACAGTATATATAAAATTATATGCTGTGGCATGACACCAAACTCTTTTGAATTCTAGTGCAAATTTAGTGCTGTCCATTAGTTGATTAAATTCTTGTGAGCAGGCTTGAGCAATAAATCATCTTAATTATTGTCTCAGTTTTTCACACCTGACATTAATCTAGTCAACTAAAGTCCTCTAATTCTCACTAATTTATTTATTGTTTACTTATTTATCATTAAAAAAACCCACCCACCTCCTTCACAGAGGAAACATTCACATGTGGATACTTTCCCAGTAGATACTGTAGAGTCATGATGTGGTGAGAATGAGGCATTAAGCATGTCTGCTAGGGAGAAAAATAAAACCAAAATAGGGCTGGGCCCATAAACTCCTGGTTACCGCCTATTAATTTTAATTGGATTCCATCATGCATGTGATGCGATGGCTCAGCCAATCCAAGAAGCAGAAAGAAATATAAGCAAAAAAAAGTTGCATTGTTGCTTCTTCTACAGCCAGTTTCCATCACTTCATGCTTTTTGATTAAACTTCCTGAAAAAAGGAAAGGAGGTGAGTTGTTTAAGTGCCATTATTTGCAGACATCTTTTTTGGAACCTCTCCCATTCACAGGAGGGCCTGGCGTCCGTTCAGAAGTTGGAAGAATTGGCTACAAAACATCTGTACTAGTAGCAATAATGATAAAAGAGGATGAAGAGGCACCAGGGGATGATTTACACACATTTTGTGTGGCTGCCAGAAAAAGCAGCAACTTTACATTGTGGGTTTTGCTTTGCTAGGCAAATTCCCAGGACTGAATCCCATGAATTAAATATCTTAACCAATAACAGAAGCCTAGAATAAGAATTTGTTTGCAATCGGATAAATTAAGTTGCAATACTCAACAGATGGACTATTATTTTTATGAACTAAAATAAGAGATATCTTGTTCCAGGACATAAATATTTAGGGTGTCAACAACTGGAAGAATATTACATAATTAGTAGCGGTGAGGATAAAATGGATTCTTGAACCTTGGAACAAAACGAAGTCCTTGGAAATTTCCGTCCTAACATTACAATTTGGAACAAATTAGCTTGAGTATTTTGTTCTGATGTCCAAATGAAATGCCCTCGACACATCATGTTTTGTTTTGACCACTTTACATTCAGATTTACTTCTTCTGAGATTTAATTGTCTTATTACAAAGTGCTCCTGGTGACCAAAGCACTCAAAATGTTCTGGGTTCAACACACTCATTATTTCAACTGCATCACACTTGAAAGGTCAAGATGCTTACAGAATTTTTGCAGCAAGATGACAGTTTTGCAGAATAAAATATTAGTCCGTAAAAATTACTCTGCATGCCTGATAGAACTATGGGGCAACATGGAAATTGTCATGAAATCAAGAGGGTGGAACATTCTGAGAATAAAATAATAATAATTTGGTTTGTGCAAAGAAGTCTTAGAGATGGCAAGGAATCTTTTTTTGTATTTTATTTTCAAAGACTCATTGACCTACTGCAGTCTGGCTTTGTTGCAAGCATCAATAGTGGACAAGTTGTATTATGATCCTTGTGCACCCAGAGTGATAATTTTCTCCTTCCAATTCTGATGACATGGTGTCATCTTCATACACATTATTCTCTGATGCCCATGTTCATGCAAAGTATGGTTCCCAACTTGAAAAAGAAGCTAGTCCTATATTTATGGAGATGTCAAAAGAGTTTACAAATTTTCAGACTGTTCCTTATCTAGAGCTTTCCATGGTACTACCTATTTTTTTATGGTCTATGGCACTGTCAACCTTAGCAATTTTAAGATCTCTAGACTTCAACTCTGAGAATTCTTTCTGGGTGGGGAATTCTGGCAGTTGAGGTTCAGACATTTTACAGTTTCCAAGTTTGAGAAACACTACTCTATGGCAACTTGATATGACTTGAAAGTGAAGCAGATCAATTATTCTCCCACCATAACATCTACCAGCTGGGTTTGCTGACCTACGTGAAATGTAGGCCTGGAAAACAGTTTCCTCCAAATAGCTTTGGAGGAGGTCATGGAAATGTGAGCTCCAATCTTAACTGAGTCAGCATTATTTGATGAATTTCTTATTTCACATATTGCTATGTGTTACTTTAATTACCTTGCAGTTATATATTTTTGGATGTCACACCACCATCTCAACTTGTGGCTGACTTTTCTTCATGCAGAACTTTTTGCAAGCATTTACAATTACACAAAACTGCTGGAGGATCGTAACAAAGCACAACACAGGTTGGCTGAAAGCAACAGCATCCAAGTGAATAAGATATCACATCAGCATCCTAATCATCTCACAGCCTAAAGACAGTTACAGCATGAGCCAAAATGAATGAAGGGAGAGGCTGCCAAGGAGACAGATGTCACTGCTGGAGACAAAAAAAAAATCACAGATCAGCATCTGGACTTTATATAGTCCATGAAGGAAGAAAAGGGGGACAGAAAGATATTGGAAAGGACATGAAGAACATTCCAGGAGAGTCAATGCTGTTGTTTTCCAAGGCTTTGGAAATCTTTTTGAAACAGCTCAAAAGCATTTTCTTGACCACAATATGAAGAACTTTAGTTCAACAAATTAGCAGTCCTCCAGTCGACTGAAGGGTCAGTGCAGAAATTAGCATTCAGTTCAGAACTACAGCTCTGTCCTTTTGCTGAATTCAGGTTACAGTTTTGGCTTGCTTGTTGAGAATTTCATAAACACAAACACAAGCAATCCCCTGACCAGTTGCTGTAAAGGGAATTGAAAGGATCCCATGATACTTGGAGCAGGGAGATCAGGAGTTATAAGTCACAAATGGATCAAGTACTAGTAGTGATACTTTTGTGCTACACTGTACTGGAGGTTGAATAAGTTGTACCATCCAATTGAAATTATAGCTTGTGATCATGTCAGTGCACAAACTTTCTGTGAGAAATTCAGCTGTCACCTATGGCGGTGATTCAGCTAACTGCAACCTTGAAGGTTTCTATAGTAAGGGCCAGTCAACAAGAACTATCTACAGAATCACATTGCAATTGTCTTGGACTATCAAAGTCAATTACATGAAGATTAACCATCTCATTTTCCTCCAAATCCATTTAACTATTCTACCCAATATCTCAAATCAAATGCATTAATTTAGTCTTTTAGAACCGATTGCTTTGTATATGCTCCTTGGGTTAATCAGAAAATTTAAAAGGAAGGTGTAATAGAAAGGTATGTGATTTTATGATCCTATGTCATGAAAGAAAGAGACTTCTCATCAATCCTGAATTGCTTTTCATTCCAAAGAGTTAACTAGAAAGAAAAAAAGCACCATCTTTTTCTATATTTGCTTCCAGGCTGGGTAAAACAGATTGTCTAATACCCTAAAAATCTGACTACATTTGACTATCATGATGCACAATTAAAACACTAGCAAAATTTAACCTTGTTAGGATTGAGAGAAATAAGGAAATTGTCATGCCCCTGATGGAATCTGATTCCAAGGGGGAGGCTGAGCAACTGACAGGGAGTGGGAATGTGGCTCTGTTGGCTGTGGAAGAAACTGGGGAAGGGCAAAGGCCAGCTGGGCAGAGCAGGGGAGAGGTAGAGCAAGGCAGAGGGAATTCAGAGGAAGATCCAGGCCCACCCCCTCTTCATCCTAGGGCATGCAGGGAGGAACAGAGAAGGTAGCAATGTGAGTTGCATGGCTTATGTGGGAGGAAAGGGCCCTGATTCCTTTCATTAGCTGCAGCTGGGAACACAGTGTTTAAAAAGGGAGTTTGCGCACAGCAACTTGTTGGAAACAAATTGTGTATTATCTTGTTTTGTCAAGGCTTATCTGGGTTCCTGGCATCTTCCCAACTGTGTGTGTTTTGTTGGCCTTTGAAGTCTGCAATTCCTTATCTTGCCCTGTCCAGTTAATTGCTGCAGCGTGGTTTGTGTGGATTTTTATTTCCAGTTTATATGTACTTTGGGTTCGGACTGAATTTCCTCCACTTAAAGACTGTTATTGGAAGAGTATTTTCTCCAGCCGAAGATAACTGGACATTGGGGGCAAAGTTGGAGGTATTAAAGGGACTTTTCTTACTTATGTGACTGTGTTGCCTTTGTGCCACACCCCTTTGGGTCATCACAGAAATGCTTCCATCTTCGGCACATGTAAGCCTTACTGACCCAAATGGATGTTGACACTCAGCAATCAATCTGAATGCTTTAAAAATTCTTAATCCCAGACAAGCAGGCATAGTGATAGATCAGTGTTTCTCACTCTTGGAAACTTTAAGATGCATTGACTAATGCCAAGGTTGAGAAACCCTGCCCATCTAGGGAACTTCATATGCCCATCAAGGGAACTTCAACACAATTTTCAACACACTTGTTGACTGGGGAATGCTGAATCAAAATTGGTTGCTTAGTTAAGCAGGAAAATCAAGTGGGCAAGTGAGAAATGGTATGTTTTGCTTCGTTATACTAATGTATTTATTATAGCCTGCCTGATTGGAAATTGGCACTAAACAAACCAGCGAGCACATAATACGATATAAATATGTTGTCAATGTTTTCTGCCAACAAGCCTTGTAGAGTCCCAAAGGTACTTTTGCCAAAGGCAAGTGGAGTTTCTTGTGGTTTTTTTTTTCATTTGAAAATGTTTTGCTTCTCATCCAAGAAGCTTCTTCAGTTCTAACTGATTAGTGGGGAATCAGTGAATTAGAATGAAAAAGTTTCTTGCATGAGAAGCAAAATGTTTTCAAAGGAAAAAAAAACCAAGGAAGTCCAGTTGCCTTTTGGAAAAAGCAATTTTGGGGAAACCATAACCTGGATGATTGAGAATCTCCATAGATGAACCTGAAACAGCTCACACCTATTTATTTTTGATTAAACATGTACTGGATTAGCAGATGAAAAACTTAAAATTAAGAAGAAACATTGTCCTGGGACCAGGGATCTTCAAAGACAGAGCTAAAATAAGTATGAGAATCCTGCATACCTAGGATGACAACTTGTAATTGCAATGGTTTGTGAATCCCATCCCATCCCTGTTCACTCCTAATATGGATTTCAGATTAGCACAGAAGTCTCCAAAATCGGCCACTTTAAGACTTGTGGACTTCAACTCCCAGAATTCTCCAGCCAGCCAGCTGGAGAATTCTGGGAGTTGAAATCCACAAGTCTTAAAGTGGCCAAGTTTGGGGACCCCTGGATTAGCATGTTAAGAATGTTAGTTTGGCTTCCTGAGAGAAGTTTTTCTAGAAAACTGGCTGAAAGTCTTGTGTGAGTCACAGAATCAATATAATCACCCCAACAAGTGCAATTCTAACCCTTCCCTAAATATGTGCATTCCTGAACTACAACATAGACAGTGAGATAGATTATACCAGATTAGGTTTAAAGTAGATTAGAATCAGTATGTATGCATGCATGCATGCATGCATGTATGTATGTATGTATGTATGTATGTATGTATAAACCCACCCAATTTGTTCTTGAAAATAGGTACACATCTTTTAAACTGCTTTTCTGGAGTTTCCAAATTACCAGGAAGAGTCAACAGTTGTGGTATTACCTTAGGCTGAGTTACTGGGGAGTCATTGCATTTTCTTCCTAAATTGAAAGTTAAAATTTGTCATGTTTATTTTTAGAAATATGCAGAGGTACCCAGCCTGATTAGAATGCATTGTTTGCTCTCCTGTTCGAGTGGTCCCATTGGACACCAGATTCATCTATTCAAAGGTGTTGAATAAAACAGTGATTATATGGACATTGCACATGCTAATCTTGACTCATCTCTCTCATCTCTCTCCAAGGGGCTGCATTTTGTTTGAAGACGTGTTTGCTGAGGAAATATGTTGTGAGATTAAGAAACGGGAAATGGGAAACTGGTCAGTACAAAACACTTGGAGACATCTCGTCCTGTGCTGGGATAGCACAGATTCGGACCAAGTGCGCTGAATCAAAATAATATTTTACTTGACTCACATCCATCAAGCTAGGAGCTGACTAAAAGAAAAAGAATGATGAGAATCTTACCCAATAAGAAAGGAGAAAGGTTTATGTCTAACTATGAAACCATTTTATTTCTAACACAATATATATCACAAAAGATGGTGGCTTATAATAAATCTAGCAAAGATATTATAAATGTGGACAAGGTGGTTTTGCAAAGGTTTCGGGATCAACAGTGGCTTGTAGCATGTGCTAATACTTCCACTTGTCATTGACAAGGAACACTGACTACCAAATATAAACATCATCTTAAATTCTTCTCATTCACACAGTGACTTAATACTATACAGTGGTACCTCATCTTTAATTGGTTCCAGGAGGCAAAATGAGTATCAAAAACAATGAGTACCCAACAACTGTTTCCCATAAGGAAGAAGGTAAATCAATTTAATGCATTCCCAAACCAGAGACAATGCACATTTTTAAGGCAGTATGTAAAATGATAGGTGGTGTATCATTACTTTACATGAGAAATAAACCTAAAAATAATGAATGCTTAGATTAAATAAAATTAAAACTTCGCGTTACCTCTACTAAGGAAAACAAAAGGCACAAAAATACACAAAATGAACAAAGAAACTAAGGCAACTCTGCAAGAAGATGGACACAGGGCAAGAGCTACATATGACTAACATGTCATCCTTTCTTTCAATTGGAAAGGGTAGTGAGTCATGAGGCAACCAATACTGACAGGTTCTGCCTTGTGCATTGACTACCAAACAAACAACAAGTACTGTGACAAAATATTCTCATCCACATGTGTTGAGTACTAAATTCCATGAGTTTCAAAGCAGTTGAGTACTGAAGTACCCCTGTATCTAAACAACAGTCTTCTAATATCTGCCAGATTTCCTGGGTGGTGTCTCCTATAATCCCATGATGCTAGTAGACGAATATACCTGGATTTTTAAGCACAAACATGTCACAGAACTATTTTAAGTATTATAAAATTAGATATGATGTAATCTAATTCTAGGAAGAGAGGCTATTGTAACAATTGTCTAAGTGAATAGCCATGGCAAAGCCAGTGGATTTTGTTTGGTCTGATTCACACATTACATGCTATAGCATCAAATATTTACTTAATCTATTCTGCTCCTTGATACATTTTATAGTTTATGTAGCTGGGTTAATTTAACCATCATCAAGAATCTCTTAGGCTGAACTCTTATCTCTTTAACTGAGCATAAAAGCTGTCATGCTGGATCATACCAAGACCTAACTTAATCCAGCATGTTGATTTCTAATTGGAAAACCAAATGCACTTATGAAATTATCTAAATTCCTTTTTAAAGTTGCCCAAATGAGCCACCATGCCCCATGCCTTTTAACAATGTCTTCAGGTCAATCATATTCCAAGGTGTAATTCACTCCATGGTGTGACCCCTTTGTAGAGGGGAATTTAGGAAGCTTTATTTTTCTTCTTGCTTTTCAATTCTTTTAAAATTAAGAGTTCGGGATTCTCCCTTACAATGAGATGACCAATGAAGCTAGGTGCACAGAAGGAATCCAAAGTATGTATTTCCAGCTTGTTTGTTAGCGAATTCCGTACTCTGAATGGTTGACAAGAAGAACAATACAAGGTGCTGATGAGCTGTCTAACAGGCCCTGGGAACAAGACCATCAGAAGACAGCTGTTACATCAGAGAATTACAAAAATATTGTTTGGTTTGGGAGAAAAGGGAAACCTGAAATAGAGACTCAAAGTAACTCTACCTTAACTATGCTAGGTATAATGTTAGATGTTAGATTAGCCTTGTTGGTTGGCTTATGATTGTTGTTCGTTATTGACAGAAAGATGGAAAGATCTCTATACATGTCATATTGATTGAATTTGTTAAGTTTGCATGAAGAGTCAGACGCGAAGAGCTTCAGTGAAGAGTTTATTAGTGACTACAGCTCAAATGGACCCGACTTGGCTGGGCTACGGCTGCTACTTATAGCCAGCAGCCATAGTTGCCAGGCAATCAGAGTGCAGGGTTTTCCCGCACTTTTTAAACCAATCATATTTGACATTTTACAAGAATAATTCAAACTAAACCAATAACATTCAAACCTACATACATAACAGAATTGGTCTGCAGTTTCTTTTTCTTTTTTAATTAATTGGGTTGTTGTTTTTTTAATTTTTTATTAGCTGCCCAGAGTTACAGAAATGAAGAAAAGCAGTCACACGAATTGTGTAAACAAACAAAGGAACAAACAAATTTGCAGAACTGTTTTGACAGTTCCTTCAAGATACTGTTACATCGTACATTTATATCTTATTGGTTAAGCTTATGAAATTGAGAAAACAATGAAGAGAGAAATTAAAGGAGTTGATATAGGCTAATAAAACCTCTCCAAAGCATATTATTTTGGAAGACCCTGTTTTGTTTTGTTTTACTCTAGCTCTGCTGGAACTTATGAAAAATAAAAATGTATGGTTTCAGCAAACAAACAATAAAGTAGAAAATAAGTCTTGTTATTCATTATTACACAACCTATCAATGGATCTTCAGAGATTTAGACAAGGATTTTCCCCGGCCCATAAGGAATAAGGTTCTTGCAACAACAGTGGCTTCTTCCTGGATCTGATAAGCAAACAAACTTTCAATATCACGAAGTGTGTACTGGATTGCTGATTGTGACAATATCTGAAGTGCAATACGGGTAACATTGCTTTACTCATAGAGTTATAGGAGAACATTTCACCTAAGCTCTAGGAATTTTCTGCTAGAGTTACTGCTAAAGATAACCATGAACTTCCAACAGACCAAAGTAGAACTCAGCTTGGGTCTTCAAGTCCTTCTCCAACACCTTCATCATCACTCTCTTGGCAGATTTATGAATTTCTCTTGCCTTGAGTTTATTTCTCTTTCAGAAACTCCACTTAGTGCCTTTTGACCATAGAGTCAATGAAACACACGAGCTTCTATGACTTTGAAAAACTTTCCTATTTGCAACGACACTTTTGTTAGTGCTGTGAATGACTTTCCCAATAGGAGCATAGGCCGATTTAGAGTCCAGGCACCAAGTAATTTGAGACCCACCAGCTTTATGCAGTAATATAATTATTCCCTCTGAGGCTCTTAATTGTATTCATCACACCATGATTTCTCCACAAATTAAGCATGCATTTACTGCTAGACATAACTCTCTTTGCAGTTAACATTCTGGAAACAAATTTCAAGGAGATGGGATTCTGTACTTCGTCAATTCCTGAAACCAATAATTTCAGGGCTCGAAAAGTCACTTTGACAATAAGGTCATCACTGTTTGACATTACACCTTTCTGAACAGGGGAAACAGGCAGAATAAACACAAAAGAGCAGTTTTATAAGCAGGTCCAGTTTGATTTTTTGACTGATCTCAGGAGATCCCTCAGAAGGTTCACAATGAAGTCCCTCATTTCTTTCAGCAAAAGGTCAGTTAGCATTAATACCTTCTATTCCCAAAGACTGTTGGCTGCCACCAAGCGATTGTTTCAGAAAGACTTTGAAACAATGAACCTCCAGCACAAAACAATATTTCTCCAGGTTTCAGCTAGATTACCCAGAATGAATATTCATGTTAGTTCAACATAGGTCCAAGGAACCCCCATTAGAATGACTTCTTTCCTCCAGACTTTAGAACAATAAGATTAATAATCAAAGCTGTAGTCTGTGGAAAATGAGAGTTTTGCAAAAAAATAAACCAATGGGGAATTAGAATGAAAATAATAGTGAATTGTTTGCAAGAGATAGTTAACCATGAAACAACCAGACCAATAAATTATTCCCATCCCTGACTGATGGAAAAGTAACTGATGGAAAAGTAACTGTTGGAAAATAAGCCACGCATAAGCCATGGACACACACACACACACATCAGTGATTTATCTCCAAACAAGGAGTGTTAGATTTGCATGAAGAGTCAGACGCGAGTGCTTCAGTGAAGAGTTTATTAGTGACTACAGCTCATAACAGACCCGATTTGGCTGGCTTGCGGCTGCTACTTATAGCCAGCAGCCGCAGTTGCCAGCCAATCAGAGTGCAGGGTTTTCCCGCACTTTTTAAACCAATCATTTCTGACATTTTACAAGAACAGTTCAAACTTAACCAATGACATTCAAACCTGCATACATAACACCCCTCCCCACTAGGTTCAGTCCATACTCAAACCCCAACCTATCTAATGTATTCTTTTAAATAGGTGGGGCTCTTACGTGTACATTGAGACCTTCGTGGTTCAGAAGTTTTAATGTTCCCACCCAGTGAGAGGGGAAATGTGTCTGTTGACATTTCCCTAGTTGGACTTCCTGTGAAAGAAGACCCTGTTTGATTTTTAGAATCTGGTCTCTCCTCCCAACCCATCACCAGCCCAATGTCAGCACCCAAGTCAGGTAGTGATGTGCAATCTTCCACTTGTAAGGATGGATTTTGGCATTGTGACAGGCTTTGGGATGGTTCCTGTCATAATGGCTCGTTACACATGGGGTTGATTCTTGTTTGCTGATTATCCTCATGTTCCTCCCCTCCCCTAGAAAAAGCATTAGGTATGGGAACTAGAGAGGAACAATTGCGATGTTCCTGAGGTAACCTGGATCTAAGCTGATCAATGTGCCTGCTCAGAGGACTCCATCCTCTGTTTGTACCCTGTAAGAATGAGGGCCTGTGATTTGAGTTATTTCAGCAGGAATCCATGAAGGCTCACCCATAAGGTTCTTAGCATAAACAGAATCACCCACACTGAATGTGCGAACTTTGCTAGTGGAATCTAGTGGTGCGTTGGGTGTGTAAGTGGGATGAAGGCGATCAAGGGGAGACCTAAGTTTCCTACCCATCAACAACTCTGCTGGGGATAAGTTAGTTGATGGGTTAGGAGTGATGTGCTGAACACTAAGAAGTTTTTCAACTTTCTCAGTGATGTCCCCAGGACCCAATTGCTGAAGCTTTTCCTTGGTAAAATGTACCATTCGTTCAGCCCGGCCATTAGCCAAAGGGTGCCCAGGGGCTGTCAGGGCATGTCTGATACCCAGTTGTGCTAGATAGGATTCAAAAGGGTTGGATGTAAATTGAGGGCCATTGTCAGAGACAAGAACATCAGGTAACCCGTGGGTTACAAAAGCTTTTAAGCTGCTTGATGACAGCATCAGTTGTGGTGGATGCCATAGGGATTACCTCTAGCCATTTGGAATATGCATCTACTATAATAAGGAAGGTGTGCCCTCTGGTAGGGCCAGCAAAATCAATGTGAATCCTAGACCATGGGCCCCTAGGACATTCCCATTCCTGTTTGGGGGAGAGGTGGGGCAGGCCTGACTACCTGACAGTTGGGACAAGATGCAACCCAGTTTTCAACCATTTTGTCAATACCTGGCCACCATACATAACTCCTGGCCAATCCCTTCATCCTTACAATACCAGGATGACCCTCATGTAACATTTCCAAAACCTCCCTTTGCAGTTTTGCAGGAATAACCACCCTGTTACCCCACAAAATACATCCTCTTAATACAGATAATTCAGTTTGCCTGGATTTAAAAGGTTGGGCAAGGTGAGGTAGATCTTGAAGAGGCCAACCTTTCTTAATCCAGCCTATGAGCCAATAAAGTGTCTTTGGCAGTCTCTCTGGCAATTTCAGCAGTGTGTACTGGAAGCTTGGCAACAGTTTCTAGGAAAAAGGTGTGTGCCTCAGGTTCAAAGTCCTCCTTGTGACAAGGAAGTGGGCAACGACTCAAGGCATCAGCATGTCCAATGTCCTTGCCAGGCTTGTGGATAAGGTTGTATGAATAAGCAGCAAGAAATTCAGTCCACCTCAGCATTCTTGGTGACAGGATAATGGGTGTAGGTTTGTCTCCTGCCACAATGCCTAACAAAGGTTTGTGATCTGTGACAATGGTAAATGTTCTCCCATATAAATACTCATGAAATTTATTGATAGCTGCAACAATTGCCAATGCTTCCTTGTCCAATTGGCTGTAATTCCTCTCTGCTTTGGTCAAGGTGCGAGAGTAAAATGCAACAGGGGCTTCACTCCCGCTGGGAAGCCTGTGGCTCAAAAACCACCCCACTCCAAAGGGGGATGCATCACAAGTCAGTACAACAGGTAAATTCTCAGAGAACTGTATGAGCACAGCATCAGATGTGATTAGTCTCTTAATACTGTTAAATGCTGATTGGTCTTTCCTGCCCCAGACCCAAACAGACTTTTTGTCAAGCAATCTGTGTAATGGTTCTGCAATGGTTGCCTTCTGAGGTAGGAACATGTGATAAAAGTTAATAAGTCCAAGGAAGGCTTGCAAATCTGTTTTGCATTTTGGTCTAGGGGCTTCTTTGATTGCTTGAACCTTGGCATCTGTGGGGTGGATGCCATGCTTGTCAATCATATAGCCCAAGAACTCAACCTTGTCAGTTCTAAGAGTGCATTTTTCTTCCTTGACTTTTAACCCCGCTTTCTTGAATCTGGTAAGGACTTCTCTGAGTCTCTCTTGTAATTGAGTGTCATTTTCAGCAGAGATTAACACATCATCAAAGTAAGGCACTACCCCTGGCAGTCCTTGGAGCATCCTTTCCATAAGGCTTTGGAAGATGCCTGGTGCCACGCTTACTCCAAACTGTAACCTTTTACATTTGAAGGCACCTCTATGAGTCACAATGGGTTGGGCCTCTGCAGTGGCATCATCAACTGTTAACTGTTGATATGCCTGGGCCAGATCCAATTTGGCAAAGACTGTACTCCTGCCAAGTGAATGTAATAAATGATGCACCACTGGAACTGGATATGCGCTCTGTTGAAGTGCATGGTTCAATGTCCCCTTTCAGTCCCCACAGATTCTCACTGACCCATCAGTCTTGACTGGTGTGACTATGGGTGTCTCCCATCTGGAGTGGTCAGTGGGCTCTAAAACTCCTTGAGCTATTAATTTATCTAATTGTGCATCATTTTTTTCCTTTAAGGCAAATGGGACCCTTCTGGGCTTTAAGTGAATTGGGGGCACCTTGGAATCTAGGTTGAAAGTGATAGGGGTCCCCATATACTTGCCCAATCCGTCGCTGAAGACCTCTGGAAACTCAGACTTCAGGGCCTCCTCCCATTCAGTGTTGCTCATGTGATTGATGCCAGTCACCTCGATGCCTAGTGGATTGAACCACTCAAGTCCCAGCAAGCTTGGGCAGTCCTTGTCCACGATGGTCAGGGGCAAACATTTGGTGTGGCCTTTGAACTTCACAATGAATTCTCTTGTTCCAACTACTGGAATCTTGTTCCTTGGTAGTCTTTAAGAGTCAGTGCTTGCTTCTGGAAATGCTTCTTCTGAATGTTGGGAAGTAGCCTGTGAATAGTGTCCCATGACACCATAGATAAATAGGAGCCTGAGACCACTTCCATTTGGCAAGGCCTTCCTTCAATTAGTACCTTCACATGTACTTTTCTGCTTCTTAAGGTGAAGAATGACCAATGGTGACTATTTGATGAGTTTCATTCTTCCCATTTGCTTCTGTATTGCCCCATTTTCTCACTGAAGTTGTTAGGCTTGAAATCTTTGTCAGGAAACTTCTTTCTGTTTGGTGGAGTTCTGGATGATTTGCAGACTCTTGCTAGGTGACCTCTTTTTCACAACGGAGACAGATGGTATCAAAAACTTGCATTCAGTGTGGGGTGCCCCCCCAACCTCTGCAATAAAAGTCTTGCCTCTTTCTTCCAAGGTCTTTCCTTTTCTTCTCCATTCTGAGTCTATAAATTCCTTCCTCCACCTCGCTACAGTCTGAATCAGAATCTAATTGCTTGCAATGGGTTGTTGTGGATTTTTCCACATCAGGATGGCTTGCCTTGTTAATTTTCTTCATGGCTGCTGCTGAGGAATTGGTAGCTTCCACTGAAGAAGCTTCTTCTATGGCCTCCTTAAGCGTGATCTTAGGTTTCATTAATAATTTGCTCTGCAAAACCTTGTCTTTTAGGCCTAGAACAAATCGATTGCGCATGGCCTCTTCTAAGTTGATAAATTCACATGCACCCCCAATGTCCCTTAAACTTGCCATGAAGTCATTAACATTTTCACTTTCCCCTTCATCCCGATGGTAGAATTTGTGTCTCTTAATGAGGCACGATACTTGTGGCGCGTAATGGGCTCTTAATAACTTTTCTAAATCGGGCCAGTCCATTACCTTCATGTCTGCAGCTCCCGCCAATGCCTTCGCCATCTTGAACACAGCCGGACCGCAGTGGGTGAGAAAGACCGCCCTCTTCCACTTGTCGGAAATGTCGGCGAGATCGTTTCCCTCCAAATACATTTGGAAACGATCTGCATACGAGTCCCAGTCTTCTGCCGTCGGATCGAATGGGGCTGGGGGGGTGTTCAGCACAGCCATCTCTCTCAGCTTCTTCTCTGCATTGTCTTCTCTTCGGGAAGGATCCCACCTTCATTACCAGGGTTAGATTTGCATGAAGAGTCAGATGCTAGTGCTTCAGTGAAGAGTTTATTAGTGACTACAGCTCATAACAGACCCGACTTGGCTGGTCTGTGGCTGCTACTTATAGCCAGCAGCCGCAGTTGCCAGCCAATCAGAGTGCAGGGTTTTCCCGCACTTTTTAAACCAATCATTTCTGACATTTTACAAGAACAGTTCAAACTTAACCAATGACATTCAAACCTGCATACATAACAAGGAGCATGTGAAGTATCTCTACAGAGCTTTTGAATCTGCCTCTTTGTCATTTTTCAATTGGTTCAAAACTTACAAAAGAACAGTACTCTGGGTTCTGGTCAGAGCTATGCAGAATTTAAAAATAAATAAGGAAATGAATAAATAGCACCAGCTATGTCTATATTCAAGACATATATGTATTATGCAATAGAACATGTTTTTTATGTGTGCAAATCTGTTTGGAATTTGGGTTTTGAGAGAGCTATTTGATTAGA
Organism: Naja naja; assembly: GCA_009733165.1. Lineage (NCBI taxonomy): Eukaryota > Metazoa > Chordata > Lepidosauria > Squamata > Elapidae > Naja > Naja naja. Next base: position 42,087,043 of record CM019153.1, read on the forward strand.
TAGGTAGTAATTATAATTATATTGATTAATATTGGTGATCATTATTGATAGCTTTTATTTTCAGCCTTTGGAGGAAAAAAACAATCCTAGTAATAAAGAGAACTGGCAAAGAGGCAGTTTTTATGTAGTTTATTTTAAGATTGTGTTCTAAGCTGGGTTCTTTTTCTTCAACTACGCAAGTGGTTAATGCTTTTTATGTATCTTCCTCAGTTACATCTGTACAGTACGGGATAAATTCTTGGAGCCTTTGGGGAGAAGAGGTGAATGCTATTTCATGCTATTTCTGCCTTTGCTGCCAGCAGGGAAAAGATGAAAAGCTGGATAGCAAGCTATGAGACTGCCCACCATCCTGTCAGTTTGAATTCAGATGAACAGAAGACTAGAGGGAGCAAAGAAACAGGAAATCAAACAACATTTAGAAAAAAAAATTGACTCATCCATTGCAATTTTGAGGGAGTTCAACACCATCTATCTAATACTTCTTGAAAACTTTTGAAAGATATTTGAAGGAAATTCCATGGTGTGAATAAATTCTATGCTGGCTAATCAACGTCAAGCCTCCCACTGTAGAATTTAAGAGCTTCTAAGGTAGGTCTGTTGTTCAACTTCAGAAGTTCCCTATTTGACTGTAAATCAGGGGTGTGAAACACAAGGCCTGTGGGCCAGATCTGGCCTACAATGTGGTGGGATCTGGCCTGTGGGGCCAGCCTAGAAAATGTAAGGAGCCGGCCCATGTTGCTTCATTCCAGTCTACCCAATGCAAAGAGGAAACATTGGGCCAGCATGGCTTCAGCCCAGTCTACCCAGTGCGAAGTGGAAACATGCCAGCAGTTTGGGGAGTGGTGGCAAGCTGGCCACACTCACTCAGTTGGGTATGTCCAGTGAGTGGCATTACTCACTGGTTGGCCACACCCAGCCAGTTGGCCACACCCAGCCAGTTGGTCAAGCCTGCCTGGCCCACCAAAGTCAGCCCCAGCTGTGATGTGGCCCTCGATAAAATTGAGTTCGACGCCCCTGCTATAAATGATGTGTAGCTAGCCTATTCTTCAATCTCAGTTAATAGTTTGATTGGTATAGATCAGGAGCTTAAGAAGGCAGAATTGCCTTGTCTTCAACAGGTTATATTGGATCTGCAAAGATAGGTTTGCCATTGATAACATCTCTTAAAGTAATGGTTCCATTTTGCTAGGTTCATGCACTGAAGTTAAAAAAAAAGAAGGAATCATTAAAAACGCTCTACTCATAAAGGGCCTGAAGCAAATCATGTCTGAATCATGCATTCCCCTCTTAAGCATTGCTGTATATTTTCTCTTGGCAAGGAATGTGAACTCCAGTGACTTACTCCAGGGCTTATTCCTTGGCTGAGAAAAGTTGTGTAGATCTAGTTTAAATTCCTGGAGAGAGAGCATCTGGAAACCGTGCCCTTCAATCATCATGGAGAAGAGAGCTATAAGGAACAAGGGTTTCGAGATTGTGGGTTCCTGTGCGGTGCTGTGGATTCTTCTTTTCAGGATCTGACCCACACATCTACTCATTTTGAAATGGAAATTTTGATCTGTGTCACCAAGTCTTTCTTTGTATGAACTGTTCAGCACCACAACAGAAGCCCCAGCTTCCACATATGAAAGAGCCATGGTACTCTATATTTGGCTTACTCAGCTCAAGATCAGCAATTGTGTGCCGAATTGACAAAATGTGTATTTAATCTTTTCTTTTTATCCCTCCCCACCCCCACCCCCTCCTCTTCCTCCTCCTCCTCCTCTCTTATGTCATGCTTAACAGAAGTGTGGTAGCTCAGTGGCTTAAAGACACTGGAGCTGGTCTTTTGCTTCAGTAGTTCGAGTCCTAACATCATGTGGTGGAGTGAGTTACCAACATTTGCCTCAGCTTCTGCCCACCTAGTAATTCAAATACATGCTACATGCAAGTAGATAAACAGGTACCATTTCAGTGGAAAATGTGGTGGTGCTTCATGTAGATAGTTAGACTCCTGCTTGTGCTAGACCTACCCAGATGCATCAGTGGTAAGAGAAGGCCCCAGATGACATTGCAGGATGCCGCTCTTCTTTCTGGTATGGAGCTAGTTTGTCCCCTGTGGTGCACTGGATAGTGTGGACTAAATGCTCTAGCACTCTTTGGCAGCCAAATAAGTACTTTGTATTAACACTGTAGTCTCCTGCCTAATTGTACTGTTGCCATACACTAAATATATATCATAAATGAATACTGCTTTGCCCAAAAACACTAAGAAACACTTAGCTCTCTTATGTTTGAAAGTATTTCTGTTTTCCAAAATGTTGTCACCTTGAATTGGTCAAGCACACTGTGTTTCCTACCAATCTGTTCCTGATCTCCCACTTCCTCTGTCCACAGATACCTCATAAAGAAATCATCATGACAGGAATGTGGGTTTTTTATTCTCCTTTCCTCCTTCGGTCTATGGTGATAATGATCTCATTTTCTTTCTTGATACACTGACACTGCATCTGTCTCATTTTTGCTCCCTTTTATTTTTATTTTTTTTAAAACCCACAGTGCAATGTTTATTTAAACAAATAAATTTAATTATTCAAATCACACTATTTGTATAATCCTATTCAATGTGAAAACGTTTGCTTATCAGACAGAGGACACTGACATGGGCGCTAACATTTGTTTTGTTGTGTAAATTATAACTTGCTAAACAATAATGCTTTCTGTCCCCAACTGACAAAATACTAATTTGATGATGGGATGAGAAAATACTTAACATTTTTATTACAGAATGCCTGTTTAGGGTTAATGCAGTGGCTACATCTCTCATTAGAAAGAGATGAACTTCAGACATTCTTAAAAGAAAAGAATAACAATTTATTTTTAATTTTAGTAAAGATTGAAACTACAACAGTGCAAACTATTAAAGTAAAGAAGTCGCTGCAGATTTTATTTTATTCTATCTAGTCATTGCTGATTATATAGTGTGGTGCCTGTTTCCATTTCAAAGCCATTGAGCCAGTACCATGTAGCCAGCATGATACCATGGAGCACTATTACCTTCCCATTGAAGTGGTACCTATTTATCTACTTGCATATGCATGCTTTCAAACTCCTAGGTGGGCAGGAGCTAGGATGAGGATGGGAGCTCACCCCGCCACATGGTGCTTGGGGTCTTGAACATGGCCTGCCAGCTTTCTAGTCAACAAGCTCTTAACCACTGATCCACCACTCCACCCCATACAAACTAAAAAAAAGTAGAAGGTAGCAAAAAGAAAAAGAAAAGAAAAAAGAAAGAAAAATTAAAAAAGAAAGAAAATCACAAGACCTAAAATGGACACCTAACTTCAAAAATGTCATCAAAAAAGCACAACAAAGAATGTTCTTTCTGTGCCAACTCAGAAAGCTCAAACTGCCCAAGGAGCTGCTGATCCAGTTCTATAGAGGAATTATTGAGTCTGTCATCTGCACCTCTATAACTGTCTGGTTTGGCTCTGCAACCCAACAAGACAGACACAGACTTCAGAGAGTAATTAGGACTGCAGAAAAAACAATTACCACCAACCTGCCTTCCATCGAGGACCTGTATAATTCATAAGTCAAAAAGAGGACTGTGAAAATATTTACAGGCCCCTCACATCCTGGACACAAACTGTTTCAACTCCTACCCTCAAAACGATGCTGTTTGGATATAGCACACCAGAACAACTAGACACAAGAACAGTTTTTTCCCAAACTCCATCACTCTGCTAAACAAATAATTCATACAACATTGTCAAACCATTTGTTAAATCTGCATTACTATTACTGTTAATCCTCACATCCTTCCTTTCACCCATCTCCTCCCACTTATGACTGTATGACTGTAACCTTGTTGCTTGTATCCTAACGATTTTTATTGACTGTTTCCTAGTATGATTTGATAGCTTATTATACTTTATGATTATTATTAACTGTTGTACCTTATGATTCTTGACTCTTGATGGATGTATCTTTTCTTTTATGTACACTGGGAGCATATGCACCAAGAGCTTTGGTGGCTCAGGCTGTTAAATGCCTGCTCTTAAGATCCAGCTGTCTACAATTACTGTAGTCTCGAATCCCACCAGGCTCAAGGTTGACTCAGCCTTCCATCCTCTCAGGGTAGGTAAATTGAGGACCCAAGATTGTTGGGGGCAATTAGCTGACCTTTTAAAAATGCCGCTTAGTAATAAGCAGGCATATACAATGGAATGAAGGCTATTGCTGAGCGCATTGGGTTGTGCTCCAAAAATTGTAAGCTGCCCTGAGTCTTCGGAGAAGGGCGGCATATAAATGTAATTTAAAAAAAAAAGACAAATTCCTTGAGTGTCCAATCACACTTGGCCAATAAAGAATTCTATTCTATTCTATTCTATTCTATTCTATTCTATTCTATTCTATTCTATAACATTCTATTCTATAACATTCTATTCTATAACATTCTATTCTATAACATTCTATTCTATAACATTCTATTCTATTCTATTCTATTCTAAAACATATAGTAAAGGTTGGCGGTAGAAATATGTAAATGAATGACTTCCCTCTTCCCTTTCATCACAACAAATATAAACAATTTTAGTAACTTCAGAATGTAGGATTCGATCCAGCGGATAAAGAACAAGCTTTGTATTTATTGAAAGTGTATGCCTGGTATTGCATTGAAAAAAATTGGTACCATATAAATACGGAACTCCAGATGTCCAACAGCCTTTTGAAGAAATTTTCTCTACTGCCTCAAAGCCCAAGAGCGTTTTCTGCCATCCTCTGAGAAGAATTTGTTCTCCAGTTGACTTTATTTAATGTTAAGCCTTCAAAGATTTATGTCCATCTTCATCATTCCATTTTGAAGGAATGTTTGTATTTTTCAGCTTCTTTATCCCTTTTTTGCCTTTAACATTTTTTAAATGAATAGCATGGCAGTGACATGATCGACATAGGATTGATTCATTAATTTTGACACATTTCTAGACACAGGGATTAATCAATTTTAGTCTTGCGGAGTCATAAAAGAAATACAATATTTAGCTGAGATTCTTCCACAAGTAATTTTTCTGTAAATTAGGGGGGAGTGTCTTACTTAAGAGTAGAAACATATGAACACCTTTACTGAAAAAAAATATGGATATTTTTGGAGATTTCTAGATGCTTGGGAAGATTTCCTCCCTAACTAGTGTTTATTTCCCTTATATATCCAGCTACTCTTAAATCTCTATCTGGCTTTGTCCATACCCAATTTGATTCTTTTCCTTCCTTTCCTTCCCCTTTTTCCTTAATCTGTGTCTCATCCTATTTTTTCCCATTAATTTTTGCTATTTCTGCTGAAAACAAAGTGTGTGTTCTTACGTTTCTTGGAATGTCAGTGGTTTGTGTGTATGACAGCACTGTCAATAGATACAGCTAGATTAGGGGTGTCAAACTGGATTTCTTCAAGGGCCGAATCAGCATTGCAGGTCTCCTCCATGGGCCAGCAGATGGGGGTGAGGAGCAGAGGAAGAAGGGATGGATGCCTCCTGCAGCATCCTGCTGCCCAAAATGGGGCACAAGGGGGTCACATGTGGCCCCTTATGCCCTATTTTCAGCCTGGACAGCCTCTGGCACCACTCTGCCAGCCAAAAATGGGCCCACAAAGGCCCCGTGAAGGCCCCGTGAAGGCCCTGTGAAGACCCTATGAGGCCTCTGTGAGGTCTATTTTTGGCCAGCAGAATGCTGCTGGAGGTGGGGGAAGGCAAAAATGGGCAACATAGGGGCCACATGCAGCCCCCCACAGCCCGTTTTGGCCAGAAGAGGCACCGCAGGCCAGTTGTTTGATATTTCCAGGCTGGCTCCATGGACCAGATATAAGCACCCCTTGGGCCAGATCTGGCCCACAGGCCTTGAGTTTGACACTCCTGAGCTAGAGCAGCAGTTATTTTTAAAAATGGGAATGCATTATTTTACATTTAATTTTTATTCATTCATAATTGTTTGTTTATTAATTGCCTTTGTCTTTTTTGAAGCGTGACAACAAAAATGTACAAATACACGCATATGGATAAATGTGATATACAGCAGCGTGCTGCATGTCTAAGGGAAAAACTCCTGGGCTGGTTTCAAGAAAAGTTGGCTGCTCTACTGTACATTTATAGGTTGAGTAACACATGCACTGCACAAGATTTTTGACTACACAAACACACACACACATAAACACATCTGCTCTTCCTTTAGCATATGTTTATTAAATTCAAGGACAAAGTACATTCCTTTCAAATAAATAAGAATGTTTGTTATTCATTGCTGAGACGTTCAAGAACATGAAATACAGTATGTGTTTTAAACTATTTAATATTTTAAATAATCAAAACATTTAAAATATGCAATAATTTAAATATTCAAACTATTCAATAGTTTGAATATTTAAAATATTTAATATTTTAAATATTCAAAATATTTAAAAATATATTTTTAAAAAAATCTTGTGGATTTTGGAAGAGATTATCAGGATGTTTCTCTGCTGCCCATTTGTGTTGCTTTGAGTGAGAAATGGCTACTAATTCTCCAGTTATATCTCTCACTTGTTCACTGGGAAGCACACTCCTCATTCAATGGGATTCTCAATAAAATTGTAAAGGATTTCATAACTAGTGTCTGAATTCAACAGCATCTTCTCATCAGAAGAAAAGCTGCTGAGTAATGTATACTGTCATCCAAGCATCAACCATTGCTCTGGTGATATATTACTACTAAAGCAGAGTTTATACCCGTTTCCCCAAACTCAGGGCTTATTTTCCAGTTAGGTCTTATTTGGGAGGAAATACGGTACTAAATGCGTCCGTCTAACATGATACTGTTAACTGGGACTTATTTTGGAGATAGGGCTTATATTACGAACATCCTGAAAAATCAGGCTAAGGCTTATTTTTTGATTGGGTCTTATTTTCAGGGAAACACTGTATTATTAAGGTAACATCTGGGTGTTAATATAAATCATTAATGTGGGTGGTCCCTGGGTCAAATATATATGCATCAATCCAACCCTGCCAGGAAGAAAGTGGAGATATAGAAGATTGTTAGAATAACATTTTAAAGTGCTCACAAGTTTGGGACAATCAAAATAAATAACATTTTTTTATTGCTTTTGGAAGCTCCTTAGAAGCTTTTGGCCAATTTAAACCATCTGGCATCCTACATTGGGAAAGAAGTGACTGTCTTAGCCACATTATGATTCTTGAACCAAATTATTAATAATTATTGGAATTGAATTATAAAGTCATTTCAAAATTTTATATGGGATTGTATGTTACTGAATCAACCAAGCAACTGGAATGGTTCAGTGGAAGCACAACATCAGTTTCTCCTAATCAATTCAGAAATCCAAATATAATCAGAGTAATTCAATATTCAGCCTGAATGTCTCTGTAGAATTGGATGGATTGTTCTGAATTGACTCCAGTTAGAAATGATTTTTATCTGATTATTAAGTGTACATTTATAAGCATAACAAGCCTAAATTCAGACATCACTAGAGAGAGAGAGAAACATAAAATAAAATCTGAGTTATAATAAAGTGATATTGGACAGATGAATACAACAAATAGTATTGAACGTGGAGCTTGTTTCCTTCAAAATTAAGAACATTTCTTTTTCAATGTAAACTTACTGGATTTGTTTTGATTTTTTTACATTTTGCTAGCCATTGACTGAACAAATATATAAATTAAAAATATTTAATCACGTCATTGTTTTACACTTGTGCTGGAAAAACAGGGATGTCCTCTAGGTGGTAGCCAAGAGATTGAGTTAATTCTCTTTACTGCCACCTAGTGATCATCTGAATTAGTGCAGCCCAGATGTGGTTCAACCCCTCCCCTGAGCCAAACATCTCTGGCTTTCTAAACTTGTTAACTCAATTTGCAGGAAGGAACATAAAAAGTAGAGAGCTAGCCTTAATGACTGCTGAAGAGGTAGGCAGAGCTCCTGAACTGAAGGTCAGGCAGAAAAAATGCCTTTGCAAACAAGGCATTCTTTTCCTAGAAGTAATGAACCTCGAGGGAGCAAAGATTCATTAACATGCTTTGCTGTCTTCTAAAAGCTTAAATACTGATGTGGTGTACAGTTTTCTTGCGGTAGGAAGAAGCTGGAGTTCCCCAGAGCAGAACGTCAGAATAACCTGGGGAACACGGCATTAGCAGGAAAGGTCAGGTTTGAGGTGGACGTGATATCTGCTTTGCTGGCCTTTGGTTTTAGAAACCGGTTATGAAAATAACTGCAAATCAAGAGGAGAATGGGGATTCACAGAGGGCACGCTTTCAGCTGGTGCTGCAGCTGGATACTTTCAATGTATCTTTTGTATCTTTGAAGTATGTCTGCTAAGTGTTGGAAATGTAATCAGACACCAGGTTCACACTATCACATGTGATCAGAGGTGGTATTCAGCAGATCCTGACCAGTTCTGGAGAACCGGTAGTGGAAATTTTGAGTAGTCCTGAGAACCAGCAAATACCACCTCTGACTGGCCCGCCCCCTTCTATTCTCTGCCTCCTGAGTCCCAGTTGATTGGCTGGGTCTTCTTTTGTTTTCCTGCATAGGAGAACGGAGCTGGAAAGCAGGTTAGTGGGGTGGGGAGGGAATGGGGCTTTTGCAGTATCCTTCCCTTGCCACGCCCACCATGCCATGCCATGCCCACCAAGCCACGCCCACCAAACCGTTAGTAAAAAAAATTGAATCCTGTCACTGCATGTGATGGACATGCCCAAAGGGAAAAAATATATTGGACAAAAATACATAAATGGTTGGAAAAAAATAGTAAAGCAACACATAGATCTAAAGCCAGAAATATTTTTGTTGGGTATTCTACCAGAAAAATGTAATAAAGGGAATACATATTTAACCTTAACCCTAACCAACTGTAGCTAGAATTGTATTTGCACAACAATGCAAAAATGAAGGGATTCCTACAGATGAAAATGTTATTAAAAAAAAAGTAGAAATTGATAGATTAACATTTAAAATTAAGGAGAAGGAAGGAACTGAATACTTTTTAACATGGGATTTGTTTTATCAATGGTTAACTAGTAGAAACAGAACTTAGAAATTTAAAAGCATAAGGAAATGATTAATAACATTGAAGATCTACTAAAATGGATAAGCAAATAGTATTGTTATTGTGTGTTTATTAATAATGTTATGAATATTATTATTATTACCAATATTTCTTAAAAAAACAACTGTACTCAGACAACACACTGTTTATATAAACATTGGATTTTTATGTTTAACATTACAACACACACACACATGTATGTATATATGTATGTATGTATGTATTTTCACTCACTGCTCTTTTAAGGCAGAAGCAACACAAATGAGCATATCATTCACCAAGCTGTCCAGAAAACTTGAATTGATTCAATACAGCAGGTGTCCTATTCTCCCAGTTAAACAAGAGACTTAAAATTATGTAAAAAAATGAACTCTTACTTTACTGTGTTAGTGGTAAAAGGAAGTCAGGCCATTAAGGAATACAATGGCTGGACACCACCAAAGGTGATGCCAGCCAGAACATAGAAAAATTCAAAGAAGTAATACAAGATCAGAAGATGTGAAGAGACCTGCCCCATAGAAACAACAAGTTATGACTGAATGGATAGAATCATCATCAACATCATCCTAGTTTCCCACTCTCTAAAATCAGCATGGAACTGAAAAATACACAATGACCTGCCCGAGCAGAAGGGATTATATCCTCCCCCTCACCCTGAGTATTTTCTCTGGTATCAGGCTGGCTGGCATCATAGAAGAATGACTATCGACTTGGCTTTCTTGTCTTGCCCATTTACAGCAGGGGTCTTCAAACTTGACAGCTTTAAGACTTTTATTTCTTTATTTTTTGTCAAGCAAGTATTAGATAACAGGTATAAGTATAAATATGGTTATGAATACATGAAATGGATGTGAATAAAAAGAAACATTAGGACAGGGACAGTAGGCACGCTTATGCACCCCTACAGACCTCTTAGGAAAGGGGTGAGGTCAGTAGTAGACAGTCTAAGGTTAAAGTTTTTGGGGTTTGGGGAAGAAACCACAGAACAGGCAGAGTATTCCAGATATTGACTACTCTGTTGCTGAAGTCGTATTTCCTACAATCAAGTTTGGTGCGGTTTACCTTGAGTTTGTATTTATTGTGTGTTCTTGTATTGTTGTGTTTGAAGCTGGAGTATGCATTGATGGGTAGGACATTGCAATAGATAATTTTATGTACTACACTTAGGTCGGACCAAAGGCGTTGTAGTTCTAGATTTTCTAGGTCTAAAATTTCAAGTCTGATAGCATAAGGTATTCTGGAGTTCAACTCCCAGAATTCCTCCTACAGTCATGTTAGGTCAGGAATTCTGGGAGTTGACATCCACAAATCTTAAACTTGCCAAGTTTGAAGACCCTTGATTTACAGCTTCTGCTCCCTGGGCTTTCTGGGGTACTAAAAAGATTGCCAAAATGAATATCTCTGTTTTGCTAGGTTAATCAGGACGCAAATATGTGTCATGCCCCTGTTAGAATCTGACTCCAAGGGAGAGGAGGAACAGCCAACAGGGAGTTGGAGTGTGGCTCCAGAGGTTGTGAAGGAAACTGGGGAAAGGGCACAGGCCGGCTGGGCATTCAGAGGAAGACCCAAGCCCATCCCCTCTTCATCCTAGGGCATGCAGGGAGGAGTGGATACAGGAGAAACATGAATGGCATGGTCTATAGGGAGGAAAGGGCCTTGATCCCCTTCATGGGCTGCAGTTGTGAGGACTGTTTAAAAGGACAAACTGTGAATGGGCCAGTGCTGGAAGCAAAGCATGAAAATATTTCTAGTCTATCTGTTCTTATCTGAGTTCTGGTGTCCTTCCCAGTGTGTGTATTTTAATATCTGTTGGTGTCTTCAAGCCCTTATCCTGCCTTGTCTCATTAATTCTTCAGTGTGGTTTGTGTTGTTCTTTTTTATTTATAATTTATATGTATTTTGAGTTTGAATGGAAGTTCTTCCTTTTCACAACTATTTGTGGGGGAGTTTTTTCTCCAGTCAATGATAATTGGACCTTTAAAGCCAAGTTGAAGGAATTAAAGGGACTTCATCTGTTTTTGTGACTTTGTTGTTTTTGTATCCCACCCTGGGTCATCACAATATGCAACTTTTTCCTTAAGTTTATGAGCTTCCCAAGACATTTGGTCTTGCCTCCAGAGTGTCAGGAAAGTCCTTTATGGTCCTTTATTCCAAAAATGCAGTGTGATAAAATGCATTGCAAGCATCTGTATATCTTCTTGATGTAAAGAATGTAGAGTTGTTGGATTGTTTTATGCTTTGCACATGATAGAGCCCTACTTGTTTTAACTGGTCACAATGATACTAGAATGATGCTATTTTTTTCTGGAAATAGCACTATCCTACATCTAAGGAACTAGTATGCATGTAAGCCTTCCAGTTGGGTGTTTGAGACATACAGTAGTAATATCCTTAATTATTTCTTTAAAATAAAAATTGGCTCAGGCTGTCACATTGTCTTGAAATAATAGTTGAGATAAAGAACAATGCTATCTAGAACTGCCAACCTTGGAAGCTCAGCACAACATAATAGAATCACAGTATTCCCTGATAATAGAGCAATTACTGCATGTCTCCATTTTAAATTAAAAGAATGGACAATAACTAATTTGTTCATGTGGCATAAAACATCTTCAGCCTCATTAGTTGTTCTTGGGGAAAAAAAACTGCATATATAAATGTCATTCTCAACTGGACTGGGAATAGAGCTCTAGAAATCGGAAAAGAAGATCAGATGACAGAGCAGGGTAAAAATAAGCATTGAGCAAGCTCATAAGCATGTAAAACTAGGTGAGCCTCAGAAAGACCTAAATAGTGTTCTTTTCCCTGGTGCTGGATCCGCACGTCATATAAGAAATGTCCTTGGTGATTTAACTCTGAGCTACAAAGATTACCTGTAAGTTGCATGGATTTTATCATGAGACTGTGGAGGTATACCACATGTTCTTTACATCTATTAAAGAGTAGTGTAGAGTAGAGAAGAGTAGGGTAGAATAGAATGGAATAGAATAGAATGGCATGGCATGGCATGGCATAGCATAGCACAGCATAGCATAGCATAGAAGAGAATAGAGTAGGGTAGGGTTGGGTAGGGTAGGGTAGGATAGGTTAGGTTAGGTTAGGTACAGGTAGAATAGCATACACAGCAACAGAAAGAAAACAAAGGTAGGAAGGGAATAGCATGAGCATAGCAAAGCATAGCATAGCATAGCATGCATAGAAGAGAATAGAGAGTAGGGAGGGTGGGGGTAGGGTAGGGTAGGGTAGGGTAGGGTAAGGTAGGTTAGTTAGGTTAGGTTAGGGTAAGGTAGAATAGCATAGCACAGAATAGAATAGAACAAGGTAGGATAGGGTAAGGTAGAATAGCATAGCATACATGTTAAGCATAATAGCATAGAAGAAATAGAATAGGGCAGGGTTGGGTAGGTAGGTAGGGTAGGAATAGGGTAGGGTAAGGTTAGGTAGGTTAGGTTAGGGTAAGGCAGAATGTTAGACAAGAATGGAATAGAACAAGGGATAGGTAGGGGGAGAATAGCATAGCATAGCATAGCACAGCACAGCACAGCACAGCAGCATAGCATAGCATAGCATAGCATAGGAGTAGAATAGAATAACTTTATTGTCACTTTAAATACCAATTAGCACACATTAAAATGAAACTTCATTGCATACAGCTGTCAGAGGCTCACCACCTCCAATAAATAATAAATAAATAATAAATAAATAAATAAATACAAAATTATGCATATACCCGCATATTATATGACACAGAGAAACAACACAAGTCTAGTTCAGGTGTGTACAAGTACATGGCGAGAAAAACAAATCTTAAAAGTTTACCAGATGGTTGGCCTACTGAACAAAGCTGTTACAGAATCTGGTACTCCTGCTAGAGATACTTCAAAACCTCCTCTTCAGTGGTGGGATTCATTTTTTTTTTTTTACTATCGGTTCTGTGGGTGTGGCTTGGTGGGTTTGGCAGGGGAAGGATACTGTAAAATCTCCAGTCAGAGGTGGTATTTTCCGGTTCTCTGAACTACTCAAAATTTCTGCTACCGGTTCTCCAGAACTGGTCAGAACATTTTATTTATTTGATTTATTTGATTTGTCAGTTGCTTACAAGATATTAGGTATAAGTATAAACATAGTTATGAATACATGAAATGGATACATATAAGAAAAATAAAAAGGAACAATAGGACAGGGACGGTAGGCGCGTTGGTGCACTTATGCACTCCCCCCTACAGACCTCTTAGGAAAGGGGTGAGGTCAATAGTAGACAGTCTAAGGTTAAAGTTTTTGGGGTTTGGGGAAGAAACCACAGAGTCAGGGAGAGGATTCCAGACATTGACCACTCTGTTGCTGAAGTCGTATTTCCTGCAATCAAGTTTGGTGCGGTTTACCTTGAGTTTGTATCTATTGTGCTGAATACCACCTCTGCTCCTCTTAGAGGGGAGGAACAGAAACAGACTGTAACGTGGGTGTGTGAGGTCTCTAACAATGCTTTGAACTTCCTATCATCTTCTATTATGTCATATATTTTTGTTCATCACTAGTTGAACCAAATTCTTCTTGATGGGATTGGTTCCTTACCAAACCAATGTAAAGAAGGTGCGCTGATAGGTGCATTGGTGCCATGTTCTAAACCTGTAGAGAACCACCAGTCTAGCCTACAGCAGAAAACAAATATGGAACCATGAGAATATCTAGTGCTTGTTCCTTGTTAGATGACAATTTGAGTGCAGAATAGTAACAGGCAAAAGATTTTAGGTATTACACTAAAGAGTTAAGGAAGCTCCAGGAAGATACTTGGAGCCAGTAGAATTTCAAGATAAAATAAGGCCCTCCCCTGTTCCTAGGGATGAAATTCTTGATATTTCCATCCCCTTATAAAGTTGATTTATGGGACCTAGGGATAAAATATTGTATGCAGATTGGTTTTAGCTGGCACCTCTGGTAAGCCCTCAATTGGTGGCACCTTTGCTTTGAAAAATAACTCCAAAAAGAGGTGTACTACATTAGTAGCCATGTCAAGTTGTCATTTCAGGGTCAGTGAATAGATATCCTAACCCCACAAGTGTTTGTTTCTTAGCAATTTGGTATAGAACTGACCTTGGCTTCACATTGCTTTGTGGATGTTATGTACCGTATGTGGCTGTGGGTGCATGTACAAACTTGGGATTGCTTTAAGCCAGAATGTGATAATGAGAAATAAATAAGCATGAGTTGTGTCCAAAGGTTTTCTTCCCCTATCTTTGTGCTTTATGCTTCCTGTTTCAATTTCACCAATCCTATACAATTCAAGTCAACAAAGGATATATCCTCTGCAAGGGAGGAAATGTACCTCATTATTTCATGATAAAAACAAGGGTTCTCTATACATAAACGAGAATAGAATAGAATAGAGTAGAATGTATTGGAATGAAGAATAGAATAGAATAGAATAGAATAGAATAGAATAGAACAGAATAGAATAGAATAGAATTCTCTATTGGCCAAGTGTGATTGGATAGGAATGGAATGGAATGGAAAGCAATAGAATAGAATAGAATAGAATAGAATAGAATAGAATAGAATAGAATAGAATAGGAATATTGGCCAAGCGTGATTGTATAGGAATGGAATAGAATGGAATAGAATAGAATAGAATAGGGAATGAATGGAATGGAATTGGGAGGTCTTCTAGTCCAACCCCCTGCTTAGACAGGAAACCCTATACCATTTCAGACAAATGGAGTCTTAGTGGAGTTTCTGGTGAGTTACAGTGATTCTTATTATTTGGGAATTAATCCCCTCCGAGGCTAGTGGCTAGGTTATCTGATTTTTCTCAATGGCTCTCCCTCACAAGCGCTGAGTGGATTGTTTATCTAGCTTGCAATGCTTTTATGAGGTGTAAAATGCTCTTGGCTGAATGCCCAGAATTTCAATTAAGCCTATTAAAAGTGTGCTGCTTGTCTTTCTGAGGTTATTGGGGGCTCCCTGAGTCCCGCAGAGTCTTAGCTAGGGGCAAGCCCCCAGCAGCCCACCTCTGCTTATAACTCTTTTTCACACTTTGCAGCCTCCCCATGGTCACATTGACAACCGACTCATATTTATGATAGTTGCAGTGTCCCGGGGTCATGCAATCACCTTTTGTAACTTCCTGACAAGCAAAGTCACTGGGGAAGACAGATTCACTTAACAGCTGTATCAATAATTTAACAACTGCAGTGAGTCACTTAACTAATGTGGCAGGCAAAGTTGTAAAATAGGGTGAAACTCATTTAACAAATGTCACATTTAGTTTTGGGCTCAGTTGTGGTCGTAAGTCAAGCAGTACCTATATTTGCCTTTTTGAATCAGTTGCATAGAGCACGTGCATTTAAATATTGATAGATTTTGTGTTGCTATACAAATACATTTTCCACTAAATGCCCATCAGCTTCTCAACTTTTGTCTTATTATATGAATAGGCAGAGTAATCATAAATATTACTGCAAAAGAGAGCAAAGCAAAAAGTAGGAACGAGAGCTGGTTTGCTATATTCCTTGAGGCCAGGTGCTCTGGTCATTGATTCTCAGCATATGGAAACCAAGTTCTCTGGGGAGAAAGGTATGAGTTGCAATCTACCACAAATTGGTAGTACAAAACTTGGACATCACATTGAAGGAATAGCAGGGGGAAGGAGACGATGGTGTCTTAATTAAATAATTTTGTCAAAAAATCTGGCTTCCTTGAAACCCGATGATGCCTTTACTTGCACCTTGAAAGGGTTTTTCGCTGAATGGTGACGACATATTTTTCAGCTTCGCTAAATAGAGGAATGTATTCCTGTTCATTTTTTTTTTGTGAGATGCTGACACTTTCTGTCACAACATAACATTAGCGAATGGGGAAGTGACAGCATCCTGGCAAAATTTTAAAGAGATAAACATCTATTTTTGTTTAAACAGGTACTAAATTCAGATATGAGCTTTCCCTGCTGAAAGCACCAGGAAAATATGAGTGTTTTAAAAGGATAATTGCAGACATAGTAGTATTTCTAGCTGGTTTAACTATATTTACTCTTATTTTGATCTTTTTTTTAAAAGTCAGGAAATGAAAATTGAACATGGAATTGAGGAGGGAATAACATTGCTCTGGTTCAGGGTTTAAAAGTCAATGAAAGGGAGGGGAAAAAAGGCTTTCTCAGGTAATTCTACATTTAAAAGATGACCCATTCTAAAAATTCATTACTCATGGGACCAAAAAATTTTGACAACAAAAGGAGTGATTGCCATATAAGAAAGAAAGAAAGAAGAAAGAAAGAAAGAAAGAAAGAAAGAAAGAAAGAAAGAGAGAGAGAGAGAGAGAAAGAGAGAGAGAGAGAGAAGGGAAGGGAAGGAAGGAAAATAGAGAAAGGAAAGGAAGAAAGGAAGGAAGGAAGGAAGGAAGGAAGGAAAGAAGGAAGGAAGGAAAGAAAGAAAGAAAGAAAGAAAGAAAGAAAGAAAGAAAGATAAACAAGCAATGAAGCACGAAGAAATATGTATCTTATATTAATCCTTAGAAATTAATTCAAAAATAGGAAGTAAAAAACAGCAATAAAAAGGCAGTTTAATAACCTGATCATATTTAGTATTTTTATTCCTTTTTTTCTTTACTCAACATTTGTCAGATATATCAGAAACTCTTTCATTTCTCTTGAAAAGTCTACAAAGAGATGAAAGAAGTGATTCCTTTCCATTAGAACAGCAGATTTATTAAAGCATTTCTCTTTAACTATTGTATCATTACTTAAAGTGTATGTTTCCTTACAATCAATGTAATTTAGTCAGGATGAACTTATACCTCTGAAGAGATAACTACATAAATCAGAAATAACAACTGCATTTTCATTCAGTATCCAAGCTTAAGCTGATATGAATAATAGCCATAGCACTTAAGACTTATATACCACTTTACAGTGCTTTACAATCCTCTCTAAGCAATTTACAGAGTTAGCATATTGCTCCCAACAATTAGGGCCTTCTTCAAGGTAATTCTTGAAGGTAATTCTTCAAAAGATAATTCTATCTTTTCAGTCAGAACTTCAGCTGGTCCAATCTGAGACCTGTAAAAGCAAGATAGGGCAGTGTCTTACTCCACAAAACATCAACCATAATCACAACCAGTCAACCCCAACTCATCAAAGCCTCCTAAGTTATGACATCGGAAAAGGTAATGATATAGTACCTCTACATTAGTACCAAGGAAGTTACATGGATGTGTCAGATAACAGATAACAGATAATCAGAGTTGGAAGCGACCTTATAGGTCATCTAGTCCAACCCCCCCTGCCCAAGAGGGAGACCCTACACCATTTCTGACAAATGGCAGTCAAAACTCTTCTTGAAAGTCTCAAGTGATAGCACTCCCACAACTTCTGAGGGCAAGCTATTCCATTGGTTGATTGTTCTCACTGTCAGAAAGTTTCTCCTTATTTCCAGGTTAAATCTCTCCTTGTTCAGTTTCCATCCATTATTCCTTGTCTGGCCTACAGGAGCTTTAGAAAATAGTTTGACCCCTTCCTCTCTGTGGCAACCCCTCAAATATTGGAACACTGCTCCTTCGCTTCACTAGACTATCCATGACCAGTTCCTGTAACCATTCTTCATATGTTTTAGTCTCCCCTAATCATCCTGGTTTCTCTTCTCTGTACTTTTTTAGAGCCTCAACATCTTGCTTATAATGTGGTGAACAAAACTGGATGCAGTACTGTAGGTGTGGTCTTACTAAGGCTTTATAGAGTGGTATTAGTACTTCACTTGATTTTGATTGTATCCCTCTGTTAATGGAACTTAGGATTGCATTAGCTTTTTTGGCTGCTGCTGCACACTGCTGGCTCATATTGTGTCCTTCAAATAAGTTCAACTTGAAGGACAGTAGCTCATTTCTCTTCTGAATTCAGCCTTTGAGTAAGTCTTCTGTTGCATCTGAAATAGACAGCACCTTGGGAAATCCAGTTGCCCAGTTGTTTTGGAGACAAGATATTGCAATTACTTTTAGATGAGGTAGGTAAGATGAGTTTCCTTCCTTTGATGAGGAAAACAGGCAAGTATGAATGTACACATGGAAAATCCTGCAACAAAGAGCTTTAAGAAGAAGAAGGAAGAATCTACTTGTTAAGAAGATTTTGCTCATGCAGGAAAACAGTGATGCTAAGTTGTCTTAGCAGTGATGCTAAGTTGTCCATACATTGACCCTTTCTTTGTATTTCAGTCTTTGACTAATCTAAATTTGTTCTTCAAGCTCTGCTATCCAGCAGCTGAACGGTTGGTGGACTTTTCTTTGGAATCTCTTTTGTTTAGTTAACTTTGTATCCATCCTATCTTGTTTGAACCATGAATTTATTTATGTAATTTGGGATGATACGTCTTTGCCAATTCTTTAGCTGCAGAGAGCATTGGTTCAGACTGCAGAACATTTGGTCCTGAGCTTTGCAAATCCAGCAAGCTGGATGTGCAAGGGATCAAAGGAATTAGAATTAGAATTCTTTTTTATTGGCCAAGTGTGATTGGGCACACAAGGAATTTGTCTTGGTGCAAATGCTCTCAGTATACATAAATGAAAAGATACATTTGTCAAGAGTCAAGAATCATAAGGTACAACACTTAATAATAGTCAACAACACTTAATAATAGTCAACTCTGAAATGCTGCCATTTCTTCTTAGCAATATTGGGGGAGAACAAACTGAATACATGGATAGGATGTGGGTGATGTTGTTAAGTTTGATATGCCTAATATCCAGAATTAATGAGATTTAAAGCCCTCCTTTTAAATAAGTCAATAGAAGCAGTTTACTGCTGGTCATTCTTTTGCAGATTTATATTTCAGCCCAGTCTCAACTGACTCACCTACTTCCATAAACTCTTGTTGGTTGCATCAGCTAAAATAGTCTTGGCTGTTCTACATTCCATGTTTTCTTTAGATCCATTAGTTCCTTGGCCAGATGATTATTTTTGTGACCAATGCCAATAAGTAATCCAGTATTCTTTGATTTTTTTTTAAAAAGCACATTGAAATACAGTATGTAATGCAGGAAAGCATCACCATCATTTCATAGATCAGAGTTACCCAATGTTTCTGGCTTTGCAGACCAGTGGGGTGGGGGGGAAGAGGATGGTTCACACAGGTGGCCAGCAAGTATACACACATAAAAATAATAATAATAATAATAATAATAATAATAATAATAATAATAATGGAAAAGAAATCTATCCATGGTGTGTCTGAATTGAGATGTGAACTTCACAGCTTAAATCTTCAGCCACTTGGAAATGTAAGGATCAGGAACCCTATGGATTCAAGTTATTAGAACATGTTTGTGCCCAGTCTTTAACAGGGTATCTTGGAAAACAAGAAGAAGTACTTATGGGTTGGTTAAGTACTGTGTTTGAGCATTGAGGATGTTAGTGGTATAATGAAATGTCTGCAAGCAACCAACATGCCACAGTTCAACCCTGAGCTCCAAACATTCTCTTCCCTTGGAACTGTGTATTCAGCTCAGGCTGCTTAGAAGCTGCACTTGAATTTAAATACTCCTTATCTCTGGTTGCCATCAATGCTTCCCGAGTAACAATAGACAGCTCTCCTGTAAGCATTGGTATTGTCAGTAATTCCATTAACAAAGAAGCCACTTTATTATTAACATAGTGTAGATTCATTTTAATGTGTCATTTCTACTTCAAAGTCACTTTTATTATGGTAAATCAATTAAAAGTATTTCTCATGATAATTTATCTTCAACCGAGTTTATCATCTTAGAGAATGCAATATTTCCCAATTTAACTTCTAAGACAAAAGTGATGCAATTTGAATGCCTTTTAGGGAGCTTATTAAACCCAAAGATCACAGAACTTTAAACTCAGAAAGAGAACTGTTTCATCTACATGATAAGGAGGAAGTCACTTTCTTTTGGGTTGCTAGCATTTTCGTTCAAATGGTAACACAGTGGAGGTAGCAGAATATTGTATGATAATTAGCAATATATGTGACCTCATTTTACTAATTTGACGTGCATCTTGCTTTCAGCTCTTGTATGAGACAAGAAGATATCCAGGTTGATAAATATATACAAAGAAAGGAGATATGCTATTGCCCATGGACAAATCTATGCGTAAATTCTGTAGAGATTCTCAGTCATCCAGACCATGGTTGTCCCAAAGGTGCTTTTTCAAAAGGCAACTGGGCTTTCTTGTTTTTTCTTTTGAAGACATTTCGCTTCTCATCCAAGAAGCTTCTTCAGCTTTGACTGGATGGTGGGGAATGGAAGGATTTATACTCCTTGCAAGCAGCTGGTCATCTGCATCCTTTAGAGAGTCATTGAAGGGTCACTGAAGGATGCAGTGGACCAGCTGTACAATAACCCTATACAATAAACAGCAGTAAAGTGCTCCCAGTAGTACTTCCTTTAATCACTGGGGCAATGGGGTAAGGATGAAACCCACAGCTCAGATGGATGCTATTTGGCCATGGTATCCAAGATTCTCAGTTTTAAGGCACTTGAAACCAGTTATAAGTCTGTAGAGATTCTCAGTCATGCAGGCCATGGTTGTCCCAAAGGTGCTTTTTCAAGAGGCACCTGGACTTTCTTGTTTTTTTTCTTTTGAAGACATGTCTTCAAAAGAAAAAAAAACAAGAAAGTCCAGTTGCCTCTTGAAAAAAAAGCACCTTTAGGACAACCATGACCTGGATGACTGAGAATCTCTACATATTTGAGGACTCAAATTGTTGGGGGCAATATCCTGACATTGCAAACTGCTCAAGAGAGTGCTTTAGAATAACTACAGGCTGGTATCTATGCCTAAGTGCTATTGCTATCCAATTCCATAAAGCTTAATAGGACATCTTCTTGTTGCTGAACAGAGACCTGCTTGGCCAAGTATTATCCATTCAGCAGAACCTCTCTGCTAAGACCACACACAAGTTCTCTGCCTTTTGAAGACATCTAACACAATGCAAAGGTTTGGGGATATGAATCAATCAATGGTATGTATCTTGGAAGCACTAGGTGATGTATCACAGGAGGATATGAACAATATGAGAGAACAGGTGGGAAAGCAAGAAAGCACTTTTCATATGCAGCAAAAGGAGTAAAGGGACAATCATTTCAAACCCACCACCATTCAGCTTTGTTCGATCAGACTGGTGCAATTCAGAGGGGGTGGGGGAGACTCCAGGCTCTCTGTATATTCAGAAGCTTAAAAAACATGAAATCTAAGTATCTGTGATATTGTTGCCTGCACTTATTATGGTAATGCATCCCTATGATGGGTATCAGCGTCCTAAGTTTGTTGGCTGAGTGATAGCACACACAATCCAAGTTTGGTATTACCGTTATAACTATCTTTTCCCGAGTATTGATTTCCACTGCCAGCTTTCCACGACTGCTTTTCAACTCTATGTTGTGGTCCATTGCAATTTCTTGGTAATTCTTCTTGCTATGTCTGCTCCTGCTTTTATTTTAGATGGCACTCTCTGGAAACCTATGTAAATAAGGGACATTTTATTAGGCTTCAATATATGAGAGTCTTAAATCAGTGGAAGCTCATAATAAATATGAAACCTGAATGTTCCTTTCTGTAAACACAACTGCAAGCTTCACTGCCTTGCACTAAGCATTTTATAGGTTCATTACATGACTTGGCTAACATTGGAGTCACCTCAAATGATATTCCCCTCCTCCTCTTTCTCCATGTTCACTATATCCATCAAAAGAATAAACCTGAGCTTCTGTTTGGGAGAAAAATATTCTTTGTTTGTATGCAACCTCCATAATCATGTGCTGTATATCTTATAAACTCTGATTGACATAATGATTTTGGTTCTTTTGAGAGAAAGCCCTGTGATCAAGATATATAACATGACTTCAAAGCCACCAGGCTGAGTTAGGAGTTTGAATTTTTTTTTCTTGATTGAATGCATAGAAAAACCATTCTTTCTTTATTGTAGTAATCTGGGGTATAGCTTAACCTGCTACTAGTAGCTCACAGGATTTGAAAGCTGACAGTTGTAGGTTCTGTTGACTTAGTGCAGAAGAGAAGACAGTTGCGTAGGGAGAAATTGTCACAACTGACTTGGGACATATCTCCCTTCCTTCTGATCTTGCTTTATTGACCAGCTAGACACTGCTGAAGAGATCCTGGCATCTAAATGCTGGTAGAAACAAGGCTGAATGGAAAGAAAAGAAAGGTAGGAAAATATGAGAACACCCCATCAGATGAAAACATAATTTGGAAAATATTGGACTGTGCAGAGATAGATAGATTGACATTGAAAATGAAAGATAAAGGAGATACACAGTACTAGTCAACATGGGATAGGTTTTATCAATGGTTAGATATAAGAGGTAGAAGTTAGATGAAGAAAGATTATAGTTATGTGCATGTAAAAGAGGAACATTGTCAATGACTATAAGCATACTAGTATAATGAGCATGATCGTAAGTAAGCTAATATAACTATGAATATTGCTATAATTACTATGTATATTATTATTATCACTATCAGGGTATCTGTTGCTTTATACTGGCAAAATAAAATGCCTGTACAATATACTGTTTTCAAAATATTTATATATAAATAAAAAATACTAAAAAAAAGGGTAGGAAAAGATGTGTTTGTATGTTCTCCAGCCTAACGTTCTCCAGATGGGACAACCTCTCTGGGATGGCTTCTGGCTACTTTAGTTGAGAACTTGGGCAATTGTAGTCTGGACACAGCTGATACTAGCTGATATAATTCAATGCAGATCGGGATAGAACACTGTGTCTGTTATATAATTAAAGTTTCGTGGGACTTATTTAGAACCCCTTCCTTTTCCTAATCCTTTGAACTGTAGGTTGAGCAGGAAAGTGAAAAGGACACTGAAAAAGAAAGTCATGGCAAACCAGTTTTGTTGCAAGAAATTAGTATCAATATGTTTGTGAAATTGCAAGCATTAATAAGCATCAACCAACCACTTCTAAATTTGTTATGAGGTTTTCTTTTTTAATCCATATTTTAAGCAAAGAAATTTACTTGGACTAAATCCACATTTTAAGCAAAAAAAAAATTACTTGGGCTGAAACATTAAGGAATGTAGGAATATATGAGTACCCGGGAGAAAAGGTTTGTATGATTAAGATGCCTGTATATGAACATTAATGCATCTCTCTCTCTCTCTCTCTCTCTCTCTCTCTCTCTCTCTCTCTCTCTCTCTCCTCCTCCTCCCTCCCTCCCTCTCTCTCTCTTCTCTCCTCCCACTTATTCAAAGGTTGACATGAACATTGGGGGCAGGGGGAATCCATGCAGATGAAATTGACATGAGCCAGAAGTAGACTGATACTTCAGTTTATGCACAATTCATAAGAATTAATCACCTTTAAAACTCTGCATCTTAGGAATTTGTCTGTCTGGCTCTAATGTAGTTTTGCTTGTTTGCTTATTAAATAGTGAACAGCTTCTTTAAAAGTACATTCAAAAAGATGAACGCTCTGTACACAATCCCTGATGCTATGAATGACCTGGGCTCTTGGACTATGATTTTTATTGGATTTGCTGCAATTTTATTATTTGGCTGGTGATTTAAAGGGCCTTGTTTTGTCTTATTGAGTGCACTATCTCTGGGAGACTTCTGAAAAGCCAGTGTAGACTGGAATGGTGGTTTGTTAACGAAACTAATAAAATGATGTGTTTTTCTGATGGCATCTGTCCAGCCTTTTGGTGCCTTAGGTGGAAATCACAGTGGTGTCTTATTAGGGGACATATTTTATCTTTATCTTTATTTTTACCTTTACCTTATTTTTCTGCCCATGTCCAAGGAAGTATTGCAACAGGAAGAAGATCAAAACTATTGATTCACAAGAGAGAGGAAGAAGATTCAAGGGATGATTGAAGCATTATTTGGCCACCCTAACCCTTCCCTGCTTCTTTCCCTGCCCATTCTCTTTCTTCTATTGGGCAGTTTCCTATATATAATGGCAGGAAACTGTGGCTCTCTAAATCACTCTTAAATGGATATAGAGCTCTGAGGCCTACTTAAACTCTCTTGGAAGACTGAATGTAACTTGTGACACACACATTAGCATCAATGAAGTAGAGAAATAGCTTGAAGACAAAGTTGAGGCAACCTTCTGTAGAATTAGCTTAGGAATGACTTGTTTCCTTCCATTTTTAGGCCCTCTTCTGGCACTTGGGGAAAAAATACACAAATCTAAAGTTGAAGGAGAAAAGATTGGCTTTATCTTCATAAAGCATCTGACAAAATCCTAGGGTTTTTCTTATATAAGAAATGGAAGAGCCCCTCAATGAAAATGTGTCAATAGACACAGAAGGCAAATTAACAAATCACCCTGGAAACTCCTTGTGTGTTTGTGAGTTAACAATGAGGAGCCTGTAACAATAGCTGCTCTCACACATTATTCATCCATGTTGCTAAGATATTAAACACAATTTATCAACACCTAATAATGTTTAGAGCCACCGTCTGAAAGATTTGGGATGTTAAAGTCACAATAAATAGTGTCTTGGATAGTTCAATAGAATTTTTTTAATTCATCAGCATGAATGGCATTGTAAAAAGTCAATACCCTTAAGATCAATCATGTCATGTTTATCATTAGGGCAGACACAGAATTGGCAGAGTCTCTGGCAAAAATAAATAACGAAACAAAAAAAAATACAATTAATTTAGTTAACTGTAAACCCTACAGTAATAATTATTTATTAAATGTTTGTTTGAGGTGAAAATTAGAGGTTAACATAAAGACCAAGACAGCTGAAGAAGAAGAATCCTCAAGGGCTTTGTCTTTAAATTTAAACTTTGCTTATCAGTCTATTGAAATGCATATCATTTCAGAAAGCCTTGGGGGATAGCAGAGAAATTCATACATATTTAATATTAGTCAAATCATCCTATGCAGTAACCTTGCTAAAACAATAGTGATGCAGGCTATTTATGTAAGCATAAAAAAGACCTTAAATGTTGTTATTTACAACATAAAGAAAACATGTAAATTACCACAGCTCAGAAGATAAATTTTGTGTGATTTGATTAAGTGCTAAAATTTAATAAAGGGGGAAATAATCTGGCATTGCTCTTATCATGCCTAAATGAATTGCAGATAGTAAGGCAGAAATGAGGGTACAACAGAATCACAAATTCACTTAATGCTGGTCTGATGCTGATGCAACAATTTTCTTTGCTCAGATCTTTTTATTATTGATAATTAGGGTCCCCTCATCAGCCTCAAGGAATGAGGCATTTAAGAAACTCCATTTTTTATGATCCTGTAATCCCTTAATTCAGGGTAGAGTTGGAGTCACTAGATGCAGCTGAGAATTTACTGACTGGACGCCCTTCCTGACACCACACAGAATTTGCAGCAGTTTTGTTTTATGCCCTAGGAGAGAAACATCTGTCAACTTTCCAGAAGTGCCTCCTTTTTTCTTTCAAAAATAAATTCTGATATGAAAAAATACCTACTGCCTTATGTAACTTGCTTAAGAAGAGGTTGATCATTGTTTGAATGCTCACATGGAAAGTATAACAACAACAAAATTCTTATAAAGGGGTCAGAGACTGTATTGTTGTAAAATATCATGAAATCTGTACCAAAGCGTTAGTATTGTTATCCCTTTTTGAATTGTATTTCTATTGTGTTGTTTTTTGTGTTACTTGTGTTGTTATCACTTTTTGACTAAGGGAAAAAATTACCTTTTTAGAAATGGATAAATTAGATAATATTATTGTTTAATAATTAATTATTATTCATCAAATTCATAATATAATATTGTTTGAAAAATATAGTGGTGTGCCTAAATTGTTAATAAGTTTTCCTCTTGTTTGGTTTTGTTTGTTATTGTTTATTGTTAATTTTGTTCTATTTATTTGTTTATTGTTGGGTGTTTTTGTTTGTATTTTTTAAAACCTGTAAAATGAATAAATAACGAAATACCAAAGGCTCAAGGTATGGTGTGTTTCTTATCACATGTTGCTTTGGGAAACAAATCTATGGAAGAAAAATTAAAGATGCCTTAACTTTGACAGTGAAACATATATTTCAATAAAAATTTTTTATAAAAATAAAATGTAACTTCAATGTTGTTTTTCTCCCAAATCATAATAGAAATCAGGAAACATCTCTCCAATTAATGCAGCTATTTTTATTACAGGTTCTTGTTGCTATATATCTTATGCTAAATACCCAGTTTTATGAGAAAATATGAGTTCCTTAATAATTTAAGTGCCTTAACTTCAGAAGCTTCAAATCTCAGTTGTCAAGCTTTTCAGGAAGGATTAAAAGATCTCATAGATATGAAACTAAGCACTTGAAAATATAACAGAGTATTTATTGTGGTTATTTAAAAAAAACCTTGTGCAAATAACAGGACAGTTGTCCTACACACAACGTCTGGTGTATTCAGGTAGCCAAAGGTAACACAATGCTTTATTCTCCATAGATGCTGACAATCACACTGTATTTCATTATGTTTTTCTATTTTTACAGTGATCGAATAAAAGAAAAAACCTTGGCTGACACACACCTAGAACATACTCAATTTCACATGTTATGTTCTGAATACATCTTTGTTGTGGAACTCAAAAGTGGCCAGATTTATTTATTTATTTATTTAGCGTATGGCAAATACATGGACTTATAGTAGTTCAAATGTTAATGTCCAATCCACCCAGTCATTCAAGGACAGGGTGGTCTATGTTGAAAAAAATCAGACATTGGGCTGGTGTAAGCCCTTGATGGACATTTGGACACAATAGGATGGATATTTTGTTGAGGAGCACCACAATCACATAGACGGGTAGGGATAAGACCCCATTTAAACAATGAGTCCTGGCAGACACCATGTTGGGTATGGAGCCTGTTCAGAGTTGACCAATGCTGGTGAGGAAGGTCAAAATCTGGCACCTTTTGTGTAGGGTCATCTACATAACTGCCTGTATCTCGGTGTTCAGCAGCCCGTTTGGCTTTCCACTGTGTGTTGATGTCAAAGTTGTTAGACAGCTGTTGAGTGAGTGCCAGAGATGGCTTCCTAGATTTAAGCTGCCAACTCCTAGATGAGGAAGATCAGCGTGCACAGGAAGAAGTGGGTTTCTCATAATTTTGTTATACTCCTTCACAAAGGCTTCCTGCCTTCATAGAGCTGGTGGTGCAATGTGGCTCAAGACAGGGAGCCAGGAAGTAGGAGTAGATTTTATGCAACCGCTTATGATCCCCATTGCATCATTTAGTCTAGCATTGATCTGTTAAACCAAACAAGGGTGCAGTATTCAGCTGTGGAGTAGACCAACCCTAGTGTTCTGACCTAGGCTTCACAAAATCACGAAACAGACTCCTTGTCCCAACAAAAACCCTTTTATTTAAGCTAATGTGAATTCCTCTCATTCACATCCAGCAAAGTCCCGGCAAACAGTCTTTCAAAAGTGATTTACAATCACAGACCTTATCAAGCTTGGAGAGTTGCCAGGCGGTTATCTTCCAAGTGCAACGCTGTAGCAAAACATACTTGGCAAGGAGTCAGGAACAAATCTTCAAATGAACTATTTGTCTCCTGCAAACACCACTCCCCTTTCAATCCTCCTTATTTCCTATGGGAGGAGCCATTCACCATCCACTTGTGCCTTTTCTCCTGAGTCAACCCTTGTTGACTGTTAACTGTTAACTGTTAACTGTTCCCTTCTCCTGGCAGCTCTGGCAGCTCTGTGCATGCACATATTGGGAACAGGCTCCAGCTGTTCTTCTGCCCCACTGATCTTCGACACTGAAGGCAGCTGATAACTGTCAGATGGCCCTGGCCCCAAAGCAGAACACTCATCAGAGCCTTCCCCAGACTCCAGGACTGGCCCTGTTCCTCCCCAACCTCCTCAGTGTCTGAATCTGCCTCCAGCTCTGCTGACCACTGGCGGGCCACAACACCTAGTGCTGATATGTTATGATATGGTATGCTGAGTGGCCAGATGATCAAAAGACACAATGGGACATTCCTTGTTGGGCAAGGAATGAAGCTAATTAAGCTAATTGAAACATAGCAGAATTTCAATCATTATTCATTCTCTCTCTCTTGAATGGATAAAATCGACAAATTTCCCCGTCTGTCATCTTCCCAAATCCATCACACCAGTTGTGTATGTGCTTCTTGAAACAAAACACCTTAGCATGAAAAAAGAAACAGCTATCTTTCTGTGTCTTCCTCTAATACATTCAGAGCAGGTTGACTTACAATGAAAGCACAAATGACACCTCTACAAAGGCTTAGAAAGGACACCGTAAATTAAGTCAGCACTTAGGAACGGTGAAGATGCGGGGAAAAAACCAAAAACAACTCTGAAAGAAGAAAATATAATATAATAGGCCTCAGCAGATGGCAATGCCAAGATGACCTTTCTTGGCTCAAAAGCTAATTGGGGCAGGCTGGGATTGTATTTAATGGGATCTCCCCCCAGTGATTCTAGTGATCTAGTCTGACCTGAGAAGTCAAAAAAATATCCCAACAATAAGTGGCTAGCGAAGTTTTGGCATTTTGCAGTCCAGGAAAGGGCACGGCTAAGAGTCAAGGTCAGTTGGAAAAAATGCTTTATTGTTCCTCTTTTTTTTTTAACAGCTTAGCATCCAAACTGTAGAGAACTAATAAATCTTGAGATTAAAAAAACAATGATTTGCTTGGTGATACAACCGCAGTAGGCTAGATATAGGAATACTAGGAAGAGGAGTTGCATTTTCCTTTTTCAAACATGCTAATCTGAGGGGACTGCAGTTGCAATTTCCTCTACTGTAATGTGGGCAGATTCTGCTAAAAATAAAATTGTTTCTGAGCATACCCATTGTGGTTTGCATTTCTTTTCACCAGAGAAGGGTGAAGATTGAGCGTTTCCATTGCTGTTTAGGTTTGGGAAGTCTGAATAAGATATGGTTGCATGACATGCAACTCAAAATTAAGTTCTGTCATTCTGAATTGTTTCTGTTTCTTCAGAGCTGAAGAAGTTTCTTGGATGAGAAGTGAAACATCTTCAAAGAAAAACCAGAAAGTCCAGTTGCCTCTTGCAAAAAGCACTTTTGGGACAACCATGACCCGGATGACTGAATAAAGCTACCCCCGTCCAGTTGTGACCAACTTGGAGGGGGCTGCTCATTTCCGTTTCTTAGCTGAGGGAGCAAGCATTGACCGAAGACAATTGTGTGGTCATGTGGCCAGCATGACTGTATACTGAGGTGCATTTCTAATGCATTCTATTTTTTTCTATTTTATTCTATTGCATTCCTGGATTTTTACCTACAATTACAACTGGGATATATATGATGGAGTCAAATCTCGATTCCAGGATTTCAGAAGATTGAGATATTCTGGGAGCTAAAATGACTCCCCAACTTAGAACTGGAAATATTAACATAGGCTATTTGTGTTAGGCCTTCAAAACTTTCCAACATTTGTTTTGATCTGACAGTATTTATAAATAGATGCTTGGTACATCTCGGGATACTCTATATCTCTGCTAAAAACATACCAAGTATCTTCCTTTTCTCCTTTCATTGGTCAACTAGAAGTGTAATTGTTTTAAAGACTTAGAAAGACTGAAGTCTAAAGAGGTGAACATAATGACAAATATGTTGCTGTCTTTCTATCAAACCCCAATGGATTTTTAAAAATTTACATCTATGAATCCTAAAATACTGGGGGGAAAGTATCCTAAGATTTTTTTTTAATCATAATACAGTGGAACTGTGACTGTTGATAGACCTTTCACTAAAATCATACAAAAGATTCACACACATAACAGATTCACATATGACCTGCAGATAGAAATTTGTCTTATTGCATTGTCTTCCTCATTATAGCAGGATCTGGAACAGGACACCAGAGTTTCTCTTGGTGACTCTCCAAAAACCTCATCCAAATTGTAATTTAAGTGTAACTAAGTGAAGTTGTTAAATACATGGAGGGTAATCCAATTAGGTGTATTTGTCCAGCTTGATTTAATTTAAACTACTATGCTTTTGTACGTGGCTGAGCTGCACACATAACTCAACTTCATTTCCTAGTCAAGCCTTAAGTATTTATTTATTGTCCCAGAAATACCTCCAAAAAGATCAGGCCATGTTTTGCAAAGTTTCTGTAATCTTAACAGTGAAGGTCTACACTGTAAGAACACATCTGGGAGACATACATCACAGATAAATAACCCTTCTATAAACTAAGCTGGGACTGAAGAGAACTCCAAGAAGATCTTTTTAAATACATTTTCAATGTTTATACTAAATAATCAAATCTGTCTGCTGATACCCATTCCAAAGGATCTAACTATCAACCTAAGTAGAAGAGGAAACATGCCACCTATTGGTTCAAATGTAGAACGTGTTTCTTATTCTGGTTCAAATGACCGATCTCCTTACGAAGGAACAGATCCCCTGATCTGCCATAATCATCATAATGTCAAGATTTAAAACACGATTCTAAACCTTGTAGGAGCCATGAAAGTTGGCTATCCTCTTGTGACAACTCAGTTAAACCGGAGGGTTGGTGATTTAAATAACAGTGTCCGTGACATAAACACTATTGCTACCACCGCTAAATCATCCTAATGTAAGCATTAACTGGATTGCGGGCTAGCCTCTAAAAAAAAAGTTGGACGCCATCAATCAAAAGCATTTCATCGTGTTTTAATAATATTCCCCAAATGGAACATTAATGTAGTGGAGGGGAAAAAAATCAGGGTAGGAAGTCTCTCAAATAGCTGTTGCACAACTGGAATAGTAAATTAGCTGCTAATAAATTGTATGGGTGCCAACCGGCCAATTAAGTCCTAAAAAGCTTGGGCTTACAGATTCCTACAGATTCCATCATGGCCTAACCTATCCATAAACATACAGCTTACAGGCTACAGCTACTGATTCTCTCTCCTTTCCTGATAGCTGAACAGAGATAATACAATGTGACTTGGATTCAACCACAGACCTGCTAGACTGCTTCCCTTTAACCCTAAGGTTGTTTTGGGTTGTGAAAAAAAAAAGAGCACACCAATACCAAAGTTTTGGAGTTACTTGTATCAAACAATAGACTCCACTTGGAGACATGAACATTAAATTGCATTTCTGCTAAGTAATCCTTCTTAATAGCTCTGTATTAATAGACAGGTCACTTGTCCAAATATGACTTTCAGAAGATCCTGCAGAGAATAGTTAACCACCTTAACTTAACTGGGGAATAAAAGCAGTTATATTTCTTGATCTCTTTCCAGAATTCATCATAAAGCTTTAAAACCAGCCTTCCTTCCTTCCTTCCTTCCTTCCTTCCTTCCTTCCTTCCTTCCTTCCTTCCTTCCCTTCCTTCCTTCTTCCTTCCTTCTTCCTTCTTTCTTCTTCCTTCCTATTTTCCTTCCTTCCTTCCTTCTTCCTTCCTTCCTTCCTTCCTTCCTTCTATCCTTCTTTCTTCCTTCCTTCCTTCCCTTCCCCTTCCCTCCTCCCTCCTCCCTCCTCCTCCTCCCTCCCTGCTTCTTCCCTCCCTGCCTTCAGATTAAAAAGAAGGTAGTTGTGATTTCTATCTATAAATTTGTAATTATTATTGCAGTTTTAATTTATTGTAGAAATTCCCGGAGCAGTTTACTGTATATGAAAGTAAAATACAATAAATACACGTAAACACCCATAAAGTATAGAGCAAAACAGATCTTGAAAATAAGATTATGCAATCAGCAGGATAGCAATTATAACAGGCTTTGTTTGATAAAGAAGTGACAGGCTGGATATAAGAAGATAATTCTTTTATTTTAGCAAGATGGAGAAAATTCTGTCTTCCTTGCAATTATATTACTCAAAGGATGGGGAAATCAGCAGAAACCTTTCATGTTGAAGATCCTAACACAGTGGACTGCTTTTAATTGTCCTCATTTTTGTATCTTCTCAAATAAAGACTACTATCAATTTTAACAGTCTTTGTTGCAAGCCTCTCAAAAGTTAGGCCAAATGGATTGCCTTTAAAACTCTGTCCACCCCCAGCCATTCTTTTAACATTTGACACAACCATCGAGCTGGATTAATTTGAAGACTTCTGCAATTCTGAACCTTTTTATTTCCATAGCATAGTTTCCAGAGAGGAGCCATGGAGAATTCACAACTGTCTTCGCTGAGGGATAATTCAACAGATACAAAAGTTAAATTAATTTCCATAAAGGATGGTCAGCAGTATATTCATGAACTGGAAAGATGGCAACAAGGCCAGCCAATGAATAGTCATATCTTCTAAATAAAGACTACTATCAATTTTACAGAAAGGGCACTTGGTGAAACATTTTATGTCATTGCTACAAGCCTCTCTCACCAAAAGTTAGGCCAAATGGATTGCCTTTAAAACTCTGTCCACCCCCAGCCATTCTTTTAACATTTGACACAACCATCGAGATACTCCTCAAAACATTAGTGAAGTTGTAGAATGTCTTTTCCGTTTGTTTTGTGGGAGTAAATTTCCCCGAATCTCAAATCAGACTTCTGCATCATTCTGAACCTTTCGCTATGCTATAATTCATTGTGAGGACTCCAGTATAGGTCAGCCTTCATAGGTTTCCAGAGAGCTAAAACCATGGGGCCCCTGATCTGATGACCATGGAGAAGTTTTTCCACAGAGCAGGCATTGCCACTGCAGAATGGGACAACCCACCACAACCAACTCATCATAGCCAACTCCCTGCTGGAGAACTCGCTGAGGGATAATTCAACAGATACAAAAGTTAAATTAATTTCCATAGAACTATGGCCATGTCAGAGTATATTCATGAACTGGAATAGAGCATGGCAACAAGGCCAGCCAATGAATAGTCATAGCAACTAAGTCAGCCAATGAGGACTGTTTGGAACTGAAACTTGAAGTAGCCTGTATGAGCAGGGGTGGATTCTACCGGTTCTGACTGGTTCTATAGAACCCTTGTTAACTTTCTAAGCAGTTCAGAGGTAGTTAGAAGAAATCTCCTTTTGTTTTTTCCACCCTTATTACATTCTTGGCAATATGCCTAGACTTACTGTCTCAGAAGGAGGGGGTTTTTTTCTTAAAGGGGAAGGGTTGTTTTAAGCTTTTTACACTGCTGTTGGGAGAAAATATTCCCCTGGAAATACTTCTTCTTGTCTAGCTAGAAAGATTGACATTCAAAAGTGAGTTTAGATACCCTTTCTGAGTTTTGACTGGTTTTTGGTGAAGTTTAATTATGTGTTTATTGATGGGATAATTTTCCCTATTCAGCTTTGTTTGGAAGGAAAAAGATTAATCTCTGTTCCTGAAAAGAAACTGGTTTGAGAAATCTGGCTAGTTCCTGTGTCTATTTGTTCTGGTAATTGGTTTAACAAGCAACAGCTACTGTTGTGATTTAATTATTTGTATTGTGTTTGAATTTTTTCTTCATGGTTTCTTTTTTCTATCTGGGGAGGGGTCTTCCTTCACTGCTTTAGTGGCACTGTCCTTTGGGTGTACTTCCAAGAGGCAGGATGCAAGCTTGGCACTGATTTTTTTACTGCCTTTCTGGGGGGCATGTGACCTTTCCTTAAATCTGGATGATTTTCTTAGGATATCTTGTGAGGTGAGTGAGACCAGCTGGTATCTTTAAGTGGTGCAAATGGATCTAAGGATTGCTTTTCCTGGGTGTGCTTTTTCTGGAGAGCTTAAATGACCTCTCTGCTAAAGGGTTTCACTTTATGAGCAAGAGTTGGGCTGATAGTTATCATTGCATTTTAACTATTTTAATTCCTCAAGGTGCTCTGGCACCCTGCCTGATTTGTAAGTCTGGCTTGCAGGTATTTTTAATCTAATGATTGGTACTTAAGGCAGCTTTTTGCAAGCAAAGAAGCTTTTTGTATTTTTGAACAGGTAATCCTTGACTTACAACAGTTCATTTAGTGACCATTCAAAGTTACAATGGCACAAAGTGACTTATGACTGTTTTCACACTTATGGCCATTGCAGCATCCCCACTGTCATGAGAGGCCAGGTGAGGAGAAGCGCCCCTTGATGTGAGTGATGTAAGTTGGCCATGCCACCCAGTCACATGACCACCAAGCCACACCCACCAACTAAGCCACCAACTAAGCCACGCCCAGAACCATTTGTTAAAAAAAATGAATCCCACCCCTGGCGTTGCTCTATATTAAGCTCTGAGTCTATCTATTGAAAATGAAACTGCTTCTCACCTCTGCTGTGTGTCTTGCTTGCCTGCTGAATTAAAGTGAAACTGATGTCTGTTTTTGAGCTCCTGAGTTGCTGTTGTGCTCTGTACCTGTAACATGTCTGCTTCTGTATGAGTTTGCTCCATGTTGGAGAAATCTACAACTGGTATTGTAAAATTTACTTTATATGTTTATAAAGAAATTAAATGAAGCCTCAGCCATCTGTGTTTGCTTTTCTGGCACTGAATTTACACTGCAATACTTTGAACAGACCAATAATAGTAAAATAAAGAAAGTCAACCAGATACACAAGAAGAATAAATAATGGATTCAGATATATACACAGATAGATAGAATTTTCAAAATTACCATTCACTTGAAACATGATTTTTTTTCCTTCTGGGGTTAATGGATAAACAGTTAAGGAAAAAGCCAAAGAACATCATTTTATATATGATCATTGCAGACAGATTATTGTATGTGCAAAATGGTAAGAGTTAACAATACCTTCAATGGAGCAATTGTTGGCAAAGTTGACAGTATGCACCTTTGAATGCACAGAATGCTGGAATGGCTACATTGACTTAATTCGAGAGAGACGCTATCTATATGTATTGGTGACTGGAAACCCGTTGTGCACTTTTTGTGTAAAGAAGAAGAAAAATAAACTTATGATTAATGGTTTAGACGACCAAACAAGAAAGAAAAAAGAGGGTCATGTTGAAAGTTTGCAGAGAAGATAAAATCTAATCATACTGTTGGAAGAAATATCCTTCTGGGTTCAGTTCCAAGTGGGGAAAAGGACACTGGAAACATGGAGACTGTTTGGAAAGATGATTTAATGGTGGACAGGACCACATGGCTTGGAGCTCCAAAGAAGGAAGGACTGAGATGCTGAAAGTCCCTGGGTTTACACCCTCTGTTGGGATTTGAATTTGAGCTTGTATTCTGATTGGTTGTCAGACTCCCAAGCCATGCAGGGGCAACTCTGTAGGCTGTCCTGAGTCCCAGGCTTGGTTGAACCTTGCTGGATGATAATGTAATGAAAGGTCTTTGGGCAATTCCTACTACAGCTGTACCTGGAGTAGATCTTTGTTATGTAAAATAGGCTGGCCTAGGCCAGAGTAATGGCCCTTTAGTAAAGGTGGGAGGGCTGAGTTTCTGCCTCTTTTGAGTTTCTTATTTATTTATTTATTAATTCGACTTATATGCCGCTCCCTCTCCGAAGACTTCGGTGACTTACAATTAAAACAACAGTAAATAAATTAAATTAATTAAAAAGATATTAAACATTTAAGCCGAATTAATGTTTAAAACCCCAATTAAATGACCTAACCCAGGAGAATCAGCACAACCCAGATTGTAGGAAGAGCAAGTTTTCAAATCATGGCGGAAGGTGTGAAGATCGGGAGCCAAAAGCTCAAGCTGAGAAGAAGATTCCACAAAGTGGGAGCCGCCACAGAATAGGCCCTGTCCTGGGTGCGCATGCGACATTGATCGCCATGAGCGGCACCCGAGGAGACCTGCCTGTAAGCCTGCACAGGCGGTTGGCATTAGATGCTGGGAGAAGCCGTTCCGGTAAATACCCTGGACCCATGCCTGTTGGACTTTAAAATGTTAATACCAAGACCTTGAATCTCACCCGGAGGACAGGAAGCAATGCAGGCAGCGCGGAGGGTGTAACATGGGAGTATCGGGAGCTCCCATCACAACCAGCGCATTCTGCAGATGAAGCCTCCAAGTGATGCGCAAGAGCAGTCCAAGGTAGAGAGCATTGCAGTAGTGGTGAGGGGAAATACTTGAGCCCCTGAGTGACTGTGCGCGGGGCATCGGTCCAGGAATGGAAAGTAACTGGCAAGGCACCCTGGCACGGCCCCCTGCTCTCTAATTTGAGTGAGTCGAGGGACTGATTCCGTGCCCTGTCTACTTTTCTTTTTAGGGGAAATATTCTGCCTTTTTAGTATATCCTAAAATATTTCATTTTCCTAGGAGAGGGGTGGGTGATAACTTCCTATGGTACTTACCATTGCTATGAATAATATCGGAAGCTACTTTATATCTTTTTGTCTTTCTTTATATCTGGTTCTTTTTCCCTATTTTATTTTTTATTACACTTTTAGTTCTTTCTATTTCTTTCCTTCCTTCCTTCCTTCCTTCCTTCCTTCCTTCCTTCTTTCTTTCTTTCTTTCTTTCTTTCTTTCTTTCTAACATGTCTCTCTTTTCTATTTTTCTTTCTTTCATATTAGTCTCTTTTTCCTATTTTCTTATTTCTTCTTCCTCCCTCCCTCCTTTTTTCTTTTTCTTTTCTTTTTCTCTTTTTCTTAACATTTGTACCTTTTTCCTGTTTTAGGTGTGCCTTCAGCTTCCTTTTTCTCCTTCTCCCTCACTCCCTCCCTTTTCTTTCTTTCTTTCTTTCTTTCTTTCTTTCTTCTTTTTCTTTCTTCTCTGTTCTGATCTAGTTTACATTAGTCCTTACCACTGCTTTTAAAAGTTCTAATTTAAATTACATTCTTTAAAAAAAAAAGAAATGCAGGTACACCCAAGCCACGTGCCTTGAGTTAATTCACCTCCAGCATCCACCCTTGTAAAAAAAAGAAACAGCATCCTGTGTCAATATTGCGGTTCCTTGCTGAGTCCACCTTCCCTCTCCCCTCCCCAGCAGTGGGCATTAATGACACACATATTGTGACTTCTATAGTGTAGGGTTCAGTAATGAATACTTCACTGCAGGCTGGTTCACTGACTTCTGTAGAAATTCATGGAGCATGCAGAGAAAGCGAAAAGGTAACCGTTATTATTTCAAATGAAGATTTTATGTCTTTAGTGGCATTGTGAAAGATTGACCTTCACATGAGATATGGCTGCTCTTGTATTACCACCCCAGTGTCAATAGAAAACTGCTTTAATCTACACAAAGGGGGCTGTTATCCTCTCAAGCGCATGGAGGATTATCATGCTTAACTCTCTCGCACTTCCAGAGGCCACAGAGAGACACACAGACACAGAGAAGGCCCAGCTGTATCCCTGCTGTGGCAGAACATATATCATATTTGCTAAGCTGCTTTCGAAAACAAACACAGAGTGAAGTTGTCTAATATTCAGCAAAATTCTTCTTCCACGTCTTTTATTAAAAATAAATAAATAAAGGGAACAAAGCTCATGAAAACTGATCCACTCCTAGGATCTTGGTTCGATTAAAAGAGGATGGCTGTGTTGGAAGAAATATCCATCTGGTTCAGTTCCAAGCAGGGAGAAAGACACTGGAAACATGGAGGCTGATTGGAAAGATGGTTTAATGATGAAGCAGAACCACATGGATTCTTCTGGGTAGCTGACCACATGGAGTTGAGAGTAAGGGGGTATTTATACCTTCTTTTGGGCTTTGCACTTGAGCTTCCTGTTCCTGTGCAAGAACATGTATTGTATTGGCTGTTGTCAGACTCCCATAGGGCCATATACAAATCCTAGGAGTTTGCCTGAGCTAAGTTTGGTTGAAGTTTGGCTGATGCAATGAAAGGGCTTGTTGGGCAATTCCTATTGTAGCTGAAGGCTAACCCTACCTTTGTTGAGAGCCAGACCTTGCTGCAGGCAGTAATGGATTATCAAATCTGCATTTCTAAAGCTGCCCCAGCTCAGTATCTGCTTGGGAGGGAGGGCAGGGAGCTGAGGGTCTGAGTTTCTGTCTACCCTTAAGATTTGTATTTCTCTTTCAGGGGAAATATTTTATCCTGCCTTTTTATAATATTTCTCAAAATATTTCATTCCTCTAGGGGAGGGGAGGGTGCTAACATTCTACAGCTGTTTTGTTGTGCCGACTAGTAGGTCCACAACTGGAGACAATGTCTGTGAGATGCTGTTGGAAGAAATATCTTTCTGGGTTCAGTTCCAAGTGGGGAAGAAAGACACTGGAAACATGGTGACTGCTTGGACAGATGGTTTAATGGTGGACAGGACCACATGGCTTGGAGCTGCAAAGTGAAAAGGATGATGACATGTTTCAAGATGTTGGGTGAAAGAAAAGAAAAGGGGCAAGATACTGAGAGACCCTTGGTTTTATGCCCTCTATTGGGATTTGAATTTGAGCTTGTATTTTGATTGGTTGTCAGACCCATGGGGCCATGCAGGGGCAACTCTGTAGGCTGTCCTGAGTCCTAGGCTTGGTTGAGCCTTGCTGGATGATAATGTAATGAAAGGGCTTTGGGGAATTCCTATTATAGCTCTACCTGGAGTAGATCTTTGTTATGTAAAATAGACTGGCCCAGGCCAGAGTAATGGTCCATTAGCAAAGATGGGGCCTGACTTTCTGCCTCTTTTGAGTTTCTACTTTTCTTTTTAGGGGAAATATTCTGCCCTTTTAATATATCCTAAAATATTTCATTTTCCTGGGAGAGGGGTGGGTTTTAATTTCAAACAATTCATTTGTGAAAGAGACTCATTCTTGGAGAGCCTTATTTGTTAAAACAAAACCCTTGGAGTAAGGGTTTTGTTTTAACAAATAGCCAATGTCTGTTCAGAAAACTTGCTCATGAGCAGAAAGCCACATTCTGGTGGGCGATTGTAGCACTGATTGAACATGATGGAGCAATGCTTGTTGAACTAAGGCCCATAAGGACTATGAGCCACTTTCTTGCTCCACACATATGGAGAAAATCTACCACATTATTTGAGGCCCTTTCCAACTTTGTTACCTGTCCCTTCATGGTGTTTTCAGTATATGAGCTGTTGGAAGTTAAAACACACCCCTCTCCTAGGAAAATGAAATATTTTAGGATATACTAGAAAGACAGAATATTTCCCCTAAAAAGAGAAGTAGAAACTCAGAAGCAGTAGCTCACCCCCATCTTTGTTAATGGGCAGGCTGTTAAGGCCTGGGCCAGAATATTCTACATAACAAAGCCCTCTACCCATCTCACCACATGGCCTGGGAAGATTGCATCAGCCAGCACCCAGGTGAAGCCATGTGGTCCAGACAAAGCCTACAAAGTTATCTAAGACCCCTGCCCCAGGGAGTCTGACAGCCAATTGGATACATTTCTTACACGGGAATGGGAAACATCAAGGTGGGGCCCAACAGAAGGTATAAAACCTAGAGTCTCTCAGCATCTCGGTCTCTTCTTTTCCCTCACCCAACATCTTGAAGCATGTGATTGTCCTTTTCACTTTGGAGCTCCAAGCCATGTGGTCCTGTCTACCATTAAACCATCTTTCCAAACAGCCTCCATGTTTCCAGTGTCTTTCTTCCCCACTTGGAACTGAACTCAGAAGGATATTTCTTCCAACAGAGCAAAGAAAATTCAGACAGGCATTCTTTGACTTACAACAGTTCATTTAGTGACCATTCAAAGTTTCAACGGCACTGAAAAAGAAGTGACTTGAGCATTTTTCACACTTATGACTGCGGTGGCATCCCCATGGTCACGTGATGCTTGGCAATTGACTCATAGTTATGACGGTTGCCATGTTGCCAGGGTCACAGGATCACTTTTTATTTTGCAACCTACTTGACAAGCAAAAAATCAATAGGGAAGCCACCTTCACTTAGGAGCCATGTTACTAACTTAACTAATGCAATGATTCATTTAACAGCAGTGGCAAGAAAAGTCAAAGCAACATAAATGTTGGGATCAATTGTGGTCATAACTTGAGGACTATCTGTATTTAGATCTATGCAAGGAAACAAAAATGAGAAATAAACCAAAATATTGAGATGGGAAATAAGTCGTGAGGAAATACGTTTCTAATATCTTGTTTTCTATGGACAACACTTCCTTCCTTCCCCTCTTCCCTCTTCCTCTCCTCCCCCCCCTCCTCCTCCTCCTCCTCCTCCTTCTTCCTCCTCCTCCTGTTTCCTTCCCAGTCACCTCAATTTGTACAATCAAAGACAGGTTTAAGTACAAACACTCAGCCAAATTCGATTGATTTTGAAAAGAAAAACAAGATGGCACCTGGCTAAGGCTTGGAAAGGAGACTAGTACCAAATCAACCCCAGTTGGCTTTTTGATACCACTCCAAATTATTTCAGTGGTGCCATCTCAAGTGGAACCTGCTATTTGTGTCTAAAGGAAAGCAGAAGTAAAACTGAGAAGGTGAAGCCACTGAAGAAAAGTGGGGAAGAGTGGAAAGCAAGAGATGAAAGTCAACATATTGCCAAACTTGATTTCAACTTTTAACAAGTCAGCACTCGGATTTTGTAGAAAAAGTTGGGATCCGAGTGAAGACTCCCCCCCAAAAGAAATTTCACATTGGAATTTATGAATCTGTAGAGGTGATTTGACACGTAGAGGAAGTCAGGATATTAATTCATGACCTAATGACCTAAAAGGCTTTGGATCCACGTGAGTTTTTCTATAGGCTGTCTACCATTCCAGTTTGACTGGCTACAAGGGGGCATAACACATTACACCAGGGCAATATTTGGAAGTGATGTATTGAATCCTGTGCCATTCGCACAGTATACAGTTTTGCATGCACAATTTAAATAGTTTTGCCTGTGATATTTAAATAGGGCTTGCTATAAGGGCACAAAAGAGTTCATTGTTCATTTTCTTTTCTTTCTCATTGTTGTGAAGAAATAGCATTTTCCTTCTTTCCCTCCTGAAAAGTTTTAAATATTAAAAAGCTGTATTGCAGGCCATATATCATCTGCTCTTACAAGACAGGCATGACAGTATTAAGATGCACATTCAGGATAGCACTCTTTCTACTTTGAACGCTGTCAAGAACAAAGTGCTTTACAGACTTAAAATAAATCTAGGTACTAATCCATTGAATTTCTGACAACAGGAGCCCAAGGTTTCCATGCACTTAGCTGAGTACCACATAAGAGCTTGTGCATTATTTATGTCCGCTAATGGTGTTGCAATGCTCTTTGTGTGAAGCGGTGACAGTGCAATCTGCTAAGATAGTGCCTGCTACGGACAAAGCCATCCATTTTCCTGAACTTGAATTTTTGACAGAATACTCTATTAATGCCAATTCTGCTTAAGTAAATGCTGAGCAGGGGTCAGTTGTGCCTTTCCTTCCTCTCTCTCAGGTTCCTCCAAATTGCTTACTTTCCCACTAAACAGGATCGGAAAACCCAAACAAGATGTTTATTGGCTTCACCAGATGTTTCCCATCTCTTACAGTTGTCCTGGTTTCTTTTTTTCCTTGCTAAAATCTTTATTGTTATATTTTTGTTCGATTGTCCAGCACAGCAGTTGAAGAGAAAAACTGCTTGCATTGACGAAGGGAAAAGGGACATTTTATTTATTTA
This sequence comes from Naja naja, assembly GCA_009733165.1. Classification (NCBI taxonomy): domain Eukaryota; kingdom Metazoa; phylum Chordata; class Lepidosauria; order Squamata; family Elapidae; genus Naja; species Naja naja. Next base: position 42,128,490 of record CM019153.1, read on the forward strand.
CCAAATTAAGAAGCTGCCCGCCTCCCTCACAGAGGGACTATCACTTCCCTACAGGGAATTTCAATACACAGTCCTGCCCGTGCTTCTGAAAAATATGTGAGTGAGTATACCTCTAGGAAAATGCTAGGGATTTCTATCCCGAAGGATAGAAGTATATCTGTGCTTGATTAATGTTCTACAAAATATAAAATTGATTTTTTTTTCTTGTTTCCTTCTCCTCTTTTAAACTCAGAAAATAGACTTTCACAGCGTGAAATGATAGCAATAGCCCTTAGACTTGTATACCGCTTCACAGTGCTTTACAGCCCTCTCTAAGTGGTTTACAGACACTATTAAACATGGGATATCTGGTATGGCTGGATAAAGAAAAGGTGATATCTGATGATCTGGTAACATTTTGGAAAAATAAGGGCGACGGGTAAATAAATGTAAATAAACTATATGTATGCATATATAGAGTTCAAAATGACAAAGGAGTTATTATGGCAATGTATAACAAGTTATCAGAAGAAAAATACAAGTGTATCTACTGCTTAGACAATGCTGTAAAATGCGAATATATGTTTTTAATTTCATAAACATTGAATAAATAAATTTAAAAAAAATAAGTGGTTTACAGACTCAGCCTATTGCCCCCAACAATCTGGGTCCTCATTTTACTGACCACCAAAAGGCTGGGTCAACCTTCAGCTGGTCAGAATAATGCATGCCAACATTTATTCTCTTTTATTGGTTGAATTCTGGAAAATCCTGAAAATTCCATTGGTTGCTCTAACTGCCAGATTACAGTATACACAGAGCTCATATTTGGCTCAAGCATTTTATTTTCAAATAATAAAATAAAGTATTGGAAGCGCAAGGAAAATAGGGATGACTGAATTACTATGGTGGCATGTTGCAAACGTGCCAAACCTTCTGCTCAAAAATAACTCCTAAGATTATATAATGTGTTTAATAATTACAGTTGTATTTACAAAATTGTTGATCATTTTTCTCTGTTGGAAAAATAAAAGGGAAGCTAAAACAAGGATGTGAGAGAGAGGAAGAGAGAGAGAGAAGGTGAGAGAGAGAGGAGATGAGAGAGAGAGGATAGAGCAAGAGAGAAGGGAGAGAGAAGGAGAGAGAGAGAAGGAGACAGAGGAGAAGAGAGAGATAGAAGGAGAGAGAGAGAGAGAAGAAATATTGACTGGTAAAATGAATGATATTAGTATACAGGTTTGAATATAACAAGGGCCTAAGAAGAACATAGAATATTTTTAGGTTTTTACTAGAAGTGTTGAACCTTTTGAATTCAAAATGTTTTGAATTGAAATTGCTCTGTTTTGGGACAATCATTTTGCATAGGACATAGGTTAGATTTCTGAAGTATTTTAGCTCATGTCTAAAAGTGCTGCTTGGCACTTATTCAGAACACTTCCACAACAGCTCTAAAAAACTAAGCATTTTGAACTCAAAATGGAGTGTTTTGATATTTGCACTTGACACATATCACATATTCCTCGGAAGCAAAACAACCAAGGTGAAACCAACACAACTGTTACATAAAACGAAACGCAGCAGTAGGGATGGTAAGTCAGATTTTCATCAACCCTAAAAGTCCACAAGAATGTTACTATTTATGGTTGTGATATTTGAAATCTCAAGAATAAAGAAAGGCTGAAGCCTCCAAGTGACCTTAATGCCAACCTGACTCATGGGCCTACCACATTTCTCATTATCTCTGTGATATCTGCTGTTAGAGGATCTAGGAAACAAGTCATTTCCTGTGGGGCTGGCTTCACTCGACACGTGCTTGTCTTCTTTGGATTTCCAAAAAAAGTCCCATTACAGGTTATCCGCCACGATCCATTTCTGCTTCTCTACAGAACAGGTGTGACTTCACATGGATGTGTAATGGGTGAATGAATGCTGTTGCTTCCTCATTATACTAACATCATATTTGGTTCACCTGCTGCATCTACTCACACCTGTGGCTTGCTCAGTTGGCTGGAAACATGAAACATTGCTATGTTCCCTGCAAAGAGCACATCAGGCTTCTCCACTTCTATTCACTCTTCTTCACATGGTTCCCCACAATTTCCAGTAATTAAATTTCATTATAAATAGTGTATTGACAGAAAATTAAGGCCGACTTCAAAAGGAAAGTATGCCATGGCCATATGGGATTCTCAAAGAGCTGAATTACATGAATCTTTGCAATTGGTATGTTGGCCAGCCATTTTTGGAACACAGCTGTATCTCCTTTCTTCCTCCTTCTTGCTTCCACTTCATGAAATGTTCATCAAAACTTTAAGAATCATCAAATCTTCTTGGCTGTTGCTATAGGTAGGTAGGTAAATAGACAGGCAGTTGGAAGGGTGGGTGGGTGAATGGATAGATGGATGGATAGATGATAGATAGATAGATAGATAGATAGATAGATAGATAGAAGATTGATTGAGATAGATGATTGAGACAGATGGATAGATGATTGAGATAGATGATAGATAGATAGATAGATAGATAGATAGATAGATAGAAGATTGATTGAGATAGATGACGAGACAAGATAGATGGATAGATGATTGAGATAGATGATAGATAGATAGATAGATAGATAGATGATTGATTGAGATAGATGATTGAGACAGATAGATGGATAGATGATTGAGATAGATGATAGATAGATAGATAGATAGATAGATAGATAGATAGATAGATAGAGGATTGATAAAATGGTTGATTGAGATAGATAGATAGATGCTTATTTTTTTTAGCATCTGTCCTGATCTCCAAGGCTTAAAGTCATCCAATACATCATTATACATATCATAACTGCTGCGAGAATAGCGTTCGCACAGGGATAGAAGAAAGAAAATATACCATCTGAAGAAGACTTGACACAAAAAATAATGGATTGTATGGAACTGGATAAATTCACAATGGAATTAAGAGGCAAAGATTTTTCAGATTATTATGTGGTTTGGGATAGGTGGTACAAATGGGTGGAGGATGTTTATATACAGAAGGAGATGTATGTATTAATAATGACACGGACACTGTTAATGTGAATAGAGATTTGTATTTTTGTTTTTTTAAAACTAAAATATTTTTTTTAAAAAGAAAAAAGAGATAGATGATTGAATTTGAGATAATGATAGATAGGTAGGTAGGTAGGTAGCTCTATCATATCTCTAGCTGGCTGGCTTGCTGGCTGGCTGGATAGATGATAAATATAATAGAGATAGATATATTAAACAGAGACAAGGAAGGAAGGAGGGAAGGAAGAGAGAAAGAAAGAGAGGAAGGAAGGAAGGAAGCAAGGAAAGAAGAAAGAAAGAAAGAAAGAAGAAAGAAGAAAGAAAGAAAGAAAGAAAGAAAGAAAGAAGAAAGAGAAAGAGAAAGAGAAAGAGAAATTGAAAAAGAAAAAGAAAAAGAGAAAGAGAAAGAGAAAGAGAAAGAGAAAGAAAAGAAAGGTAATGTATCTGGAAATAAAGCCCTTGTCCTTATAGTAGGTGCATAACATTTATTTCTAGCCTTTCCCTCTCCAGTGGGTCCCAGTCAGGATTTGGCCCCGCTATGGGTCTTAAAATCTACAGCAGAAAAGGAGAATCTCTAAGAGTTTCTGAACAGGGCTCAGGTTAATACCTCTAGCATCTGTCCTGATCTCCATGGCTTAAGCTTTTAGCTAGCTAATTAAACAGAACCTTTGGTGTACCAGGTTTTGCATGCCTGGGATCCAAATAAAAGAAACAAACAGACGAGACTGACATATGGCGAAAGACACATACGTTTTCTTGTTTTATTTTATTTTTTTCTTTTGCTACTTATTTTAGCCTAGCTTGATCAGTCAGAAAACTTGAAACAGGAAACTGGTTCTCTCATTGGATTTCAGTATTCAGCTGCCGAGAGAGTGTTTTTCCCTGGTATTTCTTATCTAGCAGGCAAGAATGTTTTAATAACAACAACAGGGGGACGAAAAAAATAGAAAAAGAATCCGGACTGGAGGCCTTAATTGTTGTAGGCACAATCTGCTCTAGTTTAAAGGGGCCCTGTGGATTTTGGTCCAAACCCAAACCAATCAGTTACAAGCTATTTTTCCTCTTCTGTTAGATGTGCTACAGAGGTATTTGCATAAATGTAACCATGCTGTCCGTCTTTTAACTTTCACTCAATTAATTTATGCCCCCAGCCTCCTGCTGATGGACAAACACGAGACTTCATCTGCAAATAGCTTCTGCAGTTTACAGCTTATTAAATGCCAAAAATCTAGTTAAGACCTTCGGAGAATTCTCATGTCAGGCATTTCAATGGGCTGGTTTGTGTTCAAAACTGTTTTTATTTTATTTTATTTTATTTTATTTTATTTTATTTTATTTTATTTTATTTTATTTTATTTTTAAAAGGGAAAGCACTCCACTAACTTAGGGCAAGAGCAAAGCAGATAAGGATTTTATACCTGCAAATTATACACTTGGAAGATACTGAATGGAGGGAGGCTTAATTTGTACGCTGAATAATGGGGAACAGGGAAAACTCAGCCAGTGGATAGGAGAAGGGTTTCTGCACCTTGAAAACAGCATTAGTCTGTGTTAGCTTTATGTTTACATCAGAGTCAGTGGTGGGATTCAACTTTTTTTTACTACCGGTTGTGTGAGCGTGGCTTGGTGGGCGTGGTGTGGCTTGGTAGGCATGGCTTGGTGGGTGTGGCAGAGGAAGGATACTGTAAAATCCCCATTCCCTCCCATTCCAGGGGAAGGTTACTGCAAAATCCCATTCCCTCCCCACCCCACTAACCTGCTTTCCAGCTCCGTTCTCCTGTGCAGGGCAACAAAAGAAGGCCCAGCCAATCAGCTGGGACTTGGGAGGCAGAGAATAGATGGGGACAGGGCCAGTCAGAGGTGGTATTGTCCAGTTCTCCAAACTACTCAAAATTTCCACTACCATTCTCCAGGACTGGTCAGAACCAGCTGAATACCACCTCTATGTGCTCTCTGCTTCAAGCAGATTCAATATGGATATGCAATAAAAACTATTGTTTTAAACTATTTTGCAGCCTTTACATTCTGCATCAAGCTTCTGTTTTTTTTCCATTGGTCTTTGCAAAGAGTTTGCTAGTTGAACTAACAGTATGCTGGGTTTTTCATGTTGTTTTTGTTGTTGTTGTTGTTTAGCACAAGATAAAAAGTCTTGTGTCAGGATTCCGGCAGTTACTCCAATTAAATAGTGAGCCTTGAGCCACAGTCCCAAAACTTGAAAGGATTTATTAGAAGTTAACATGCCAGCATTAGCCTGGGCATAGCTGATTCTGAGATATGTAATTCACTGTCACCCTTGATCCTGCTTCCCCCCACCCCCCACCCCTCTGGGTGTATCATCCAACCAATGTCAACTCATAAAACATTTTGTATACACATTTTATAGTTGTCAGCTTGCAGCAAAAGGGATGGCTAATGTGAACAGAAAAACTCCCATTGGTAAGCCTGTCTGAGCTATTTAAATTTTCATCTAAAACTTGGACCTAGTTGCAAAGTTTTTAGCTGCAAAAGGAAGAAAATGGATTCTTAAAAAAAAAAAAAGCGAAGGACTTATTTTTTTTTAAATTCACATTTATATGCCGCCCTTCTCTGGAGACTCAGGGCGGTTTACAATTTTTGGAGCGCAACCCAATGCGCTCAGCAATAGCCTTTCTTCCATTGTATATGCCTGCTTATTACTAAGCGGCATTTTTACAAAGTCAGCTTATTGCCCCCAACAATCTTTATCTACCCCGAGAGGATGGAAGGCTGAGACAACCTTGAGCCTGGTGGGATTGAAGCGTGCACTAATTGCAGGCAGCTGGAATTAAGTGCTAGGTGTTTAACAGCCTGCGCCACCAAGGCTCCCTCTCTTTTGTACCACAATAGTTCCCATTTAGATTTTTGTCTATGGAGATTCTCAGTCATCCAGGTCCTGGTTGTCTCAAAGGTGCTTTTTGAAGAAGAGGCAACTGGACTTTCTGGTTTTCCTTTGAAGGCATTTCACTTCTCATCCAAGAAGCTTCTTCAGCTCTCACTTTCTATTCCCCACCATCCACTCAGAGCTGAAGAAGTTTCTTGGATGAGAAGTGAAATGTCTTCAAAGGAAAAACAAAACAAAACAGAAAGTCCAGTTGCCTCTTGAAAAAGCACCTTTGGGATGTAGATTTTTTTAAAAAAATTTAATCAGCAAAGCCAAGGAATCTGAGTGTCTGTTCTGCAATGTAGGCAGGTTGAGGTCCAACCAAGAAAACTGGCAGAAACAGATGTCATGATGCGGATGGAGCATGAAGGACAAGAGACTGATCTCTGTGCCATACGACGCCTCATTTCCTTCCAACAAGAAGTAACAGAGTTCTGTCTTGGAGAAGATATTCTTACACAGAGGTGCTGATCCGAAGTGAGCATAATGGTGTCATGCCTTTGGCTAAGGGGGAAGAAAATGACATTTGCTCTGAGGGGAAACTAGAAACAATGAATGAGATTTTATTTTATTTTTTTATTTTTGCTTAGGCATAAACATGGATTCAGATTGGAAAGAAGAGAACTCAGAAAAACCCAAAGATGCAAGAGATAGTCCTCAACTGAAATCCCTATTTGTTACAAGAGCTCTGAAAAAAGAGGCTAGCAGCTGGTCCTCACACATACAACTGCCACCATCACCACCAGTGGTGAGATTCAAATTTTTTACTACCAGTTCTGTGAATGTGGTTTGGTGGGTGTGGTAAGGGAAGGACATTGCAAAATCCCCATTCCCTCCCCACCCCACTAACTTGCTTTCCAGATCTGTTCTCCTGTGCAGAGCAACAAAAGAAGACCCAGCCGATCAGCTGGGACTCAGGAGGCAGAGAATAGATGGGGGCGGGGCCTGTCAGAGGTGGTATTTGTCAGAGTATATTCATGAACTGGAATGAGTTGCTGTTCTGCTTTGAACCTGTAACATGTCTGCTTCTGTTTGAATTTGCTCCATGTTGGAGAAATCTACAACTGATATTGTAAATTTTACTTTATATGTTTATAAAGAAGTTAAATGAAGCCTCAGCCATCTGTGTTTACTTTTCTGGAGCTGAATTTACACTGCAATACTCTGAGCAGTGTTTGCTGGTTCTCCGAACTACTCAAACTTTCCGCTACCGGTTCTCCAGAACTGGTCAGAACCTGCTGAATACCACCTCTGATCTCCACAGTCCTGGGATCAAAATTCAAGGGCTTGACATCTGGCATGTATTTACAATGACAGGCGTATCCTGGGATTGTGTCATCACCATTTGTGACTTCTCTACTGGCCTTCCAACAAGCCAAGTCAGTGGGAGAAGCTGGATTAGCTTAAGGACCACATGATTCACTGAACAACTGTGGTGATTCGCTTAACAACCATGGCAAAAAAAGACTGTAAAATCAGATGCCCCTCTCTTAACAGCTGCCTTGCTCAGCAATGAAAATTCTAGTCCCAAGAATAGAATAGAACAGAAAAGAATGGATCAAAATAGGGTGGAACAGAACAGAACAGAACAGAACAGAACAGAATAGAATAGAAGTAAGGGGTAGGGGTAGGGGAGGGAAGGGAAGGGAAGGGAAGAGAATAGTGGTAGAGTAGGGGTAGGGGTAGGGGTAAAGAATAGAATTAGAATTAGAATAGAATAGAACAGAACATAGAGCATAGAATAGAACAGAACTAGAAGGGACCTTGGAGATCTACTAGTCCAGCCCCCAGGTCAAGCAGAAGAACCTATGCCATTTCAGATAGATGCTTGCTCAGTTTCTTCTTAAAAACTTCCAGTGATGGAGCACCCACAACTTCTGAAGGCAGGCTGTTCCCCTGGTTGATTGTCCTCACCATTAAAAAGTTTTTCCTCAATTCCAAGTTGCTTCTCTCCAGACCCATGCGGTCTTACATATTTCTGGCTAGCTCCAACACAAGATGTTTGTGAGATGAAGGTCTAACAGGAGGCCACAGCAGCATGTTGCGACTCGAGACCCACCCAAACAGCCCACTGAACTACATTGCAGCCTCCAGTCTATATTCTGTTTTGCAAACAGCTGAGACATAGATTTACCTAAAGTGAACCTTGGTGAGGAACAGCCTCATCCGTCACGGTTCAACGCATGGGTTAATCCATTAATGAGGAAACATTACCTTGCATTTCCCTTGAAACATGCATAAAGTATCATTCATGAGACCTTAACAGCAGCTTTTCCCCCCTTTAGGGTGAGGCAGGATAAATATAGTCTGTAAACGAAAAGAAGCAGCATCTTTGGGAATGAGAGTCTCTAGTCTCATTTATAAACATTAAAAAAAAATACATGCACGCCATTAGAACAGAAATTTGTCCTTTGGTTACTTTATTAACAATGCTAACTCAGAAGTAGGTTTATAAAGTTTCTTTAAGAGCTGGTTCTCCTTCCAAGTAAAGGAATAAAGTATATGACATAAAACAAACAAACAAACAAATGAACGAACAAACAAGAAAACAACTGACCAAGCAAAATCTTCTGATTAGGAAGGATCCAAATAAGATGAGACATGTTTACTTCAAAGGTGGTATTCAGCAGGTTCTGACCAGTTCTGGAGAACCAGTAGCGGAAATTTTGAGTAGTTTGGAGAACTGTCAAATACCACCTCTGACTGGCCACGCCCCCATCTATTCTCTGCCTCCCATTGAGTCCCAGTTGATCGGCTGGGTCTTCTTTTGTTGCCCTGCACAGGAGAATGGAGCTGCAAAGCAGGTTAGTGGGGTGGGGAGGGAATGGAGATTTTACAGTATCATCCATGGCCACCAAGCCATGCCTACCAAGCCATGCTCACCAAACCACACCACGCCCACCAAGCCATGCCCACAGAACCAGTAGTAAATTTTTTTGAATCCCACCACTGGTTTACCTGTAATGCCCCTAGAATATCTGTCATAAACACAAGTTGGTTGCCAAGCATCTGAATTTTGTTCATTTGACCATGGGGATGTCCCAATAGTCATAAATGTGAAAAACCATCACAAGTCCTTTATTTTCAGTGCCGTTGTAACTTCAAACAGTCATTAAATGAATGGTTGTAAGATGAGAACTATGTGTATGGCAAAAATAGATTGGGATTTAAATCAAGGTCTCTGCCTGAATGATCAAATTCAGGGTTTTAAATCTCAGCCTTTCCATTCTGTTTGTTGTACAATGGATGTGGTTCTTGATAAATTATCATCTTCTTTTCTTTTAACAACTCCATAATCCCTTGTGGGGTGGAGTCTGGACAACTGAACGGAGCTGAGTATTTACTGACCGGATGCCCTTCTTGTTGCCAATGCAGAGTTTTGTTCAGAAGATACATTCTCATTGTGCCTAGAGAGAGAAATATCTGCCTCTCTCTGGGATCAAACTTACAGCGTCCTGATTGTGAGGTGAGAACTCCACAACACCACTCAGGTTCTTGATAAATTATACTCCAGAATAATTGAGCAGTTGTTAGAAAGGTGGAATTTGCGGTTTTAAGGTCCAGAATATTTAAGATGAAAAAAACCTGGATTTGTGGAATCGACTTTTCACATTGACTAAGATGTGAGTCAAAGATTTTGCTAAGTAACCTACAAGTTGCCATCTCAGGTTGGATCCCATCCATGGAGCATCTACCTAAATTTTGTAATTTGATGACACTGTTTGTCTTGCAACTTTTCTAAGGCATTCTACAGGACTGTCAATTATTTTAATTAGTTAAGAATAATAGCCTCTGTGCTGAAGTACGGATTGCCCTTGCTCATCAAAAATGGTAGTTATTCAAAAAAACCACATAATTAGCTTTTTTAATCTTATCATTTTCAGAAGCACATGGCAGTAATTGGCTTGCTTTCTCTCCTTTTTAGTTAGAATTTTGTTGGGGGATCAATGGAAGAAATTTTTTCCCCTTTTTGGTGGCAGCAATTACCATGACCCTGGGTGCAAATTTATTGATTTTTCTTATTAGAATATTATCGCTAGTTACTCACAGCATGATGTTTATTAATTAGTACAGAAAATAAAGATTCAGTTCTGACATCTTTTTTTTAAGTTAGTCCTTTGCATAGACACAACTGTATGCATTTATTCCAGTTCTTTAGTCATTTTCACATTCTTTCAGAGGGCTTATCAACTTGAAATAAATTTAACCATGTTTCCTTTTGCAAAGCATACCCTCCAGTTCAGATCTCTGCTATTGAAAATCCAAATGCTCTGTGACAATAGAAATGAAATGTAATTTGCCAGATGAATCTAGTATTAAATGCAGATGTTAAGAGCGAAAGTGATTTAACGTCACTAATAGCTCCTTTTGGTGGAAGAAGACAAACCATGGATTCGTTTTCCTTTTCAGAAAGAGAATTCTTCTGGATGTGAAATATCTAAATATATTTTTGTGAAAGTTGGAATGATGTTTTAGAGAATTTGGTCCTGACTTCACATTCATGAAATCAGTTGGTTTTCTGGGATATGCAGAAATTTGTTGATTGGTTCAACTAATTTGTCTATATCAGGGCTGTCAAACTCTGGCCCATGGGCCAGATGTGTCACACACTGGCCATGCCTACACCTGGTTTAGCGAAGGAGGAAAAGTCCCAATATGTCACATGACACCACCGTGACAATGTGAGTTTTACATCCCTGATCTATATCTATCCATTCTTTCATCCTCATCTCTCCCATATTAGTCTCTCTATATCTATCTATCTATCTATCTATCTATCTATCTATCTATCTATCTATCTATTATCTATCTATCTTGTCTATCTATTATCTATTATCTATATCTATCGTCATCTTCATCTATCATCTATCATCTATCATCTATCATCTATCTATCTATCATCTATCATCTCTATCTCATCTATTCATCTATCTATCGTCATTTATCTATCTATCTCTATGTCATCTATCTATCTGTCATTCATCTATCATCTATCGATCATTCTATTATCATTATCCATCTATCTATCATCTATCATCCATCTATCATCTATCATCTATCATCTATCTATCTCTCATCTCTCATCTATCTATCATATATCTATCTATCTATCTATCTATCTATCATCTGTCTACCTATCTATCACCTGTTTATCTATCTCTATCTGTCCTCTATCATTTATCTATCTATCATCTGTCTCATTTATCATCCATCTATCTATCTATCTATCTATCTATCTATCTATCTATCTATCATCTATCTATCATTTATCTATCATCTCTCTCTCTCTTTCTATCTCTTTCTATCTCTATTGTTCTGTCTGTCTGTCTGTCTGTCTATCTCTCATCTATGTAACCATCTATCTCTATCATTGTTTTTATAGTTTTGTTCTTGCGATGATTTTTCAGTATGACCTTTACCAGAAGCTATAACAGAAAGGCACCTCCAGTTTCATGTTGATCCTATTACCTGAAAATGCCCAAATCCATGTTGGTTATGTGTGTGTATGTGTGTGTGCTTCTATATGAATAGAAAGCACATTTATTTATTCATTCATTAGAAAGCTATACTTTCCCCAGGGGTATCAATTGCCTATCTTTCTTTGAAAATGGTTGTTTAACTTTGCCTTTTCAAAATGCACCACAGGCTTTAAAAGGGAAGTAAGATAATTTCTCTTTAGTTCCTGTAATATGTGTGCAAATGAAGAATAATATGCACTGTCCCTGAATCTATATTTAACTTAGATAGGTAAAAGGAGCAAAATAGATAAGAATCAGTTGATGAAAAGAGGAAAGTATGCTGTGAGAAATTCAGGTGGTTAAAATGCAGATTTATTTTTTTTAAACACGGAGGCAGAAACAGGATTGAAAAAGAAAGCTGAACAGTTTGGGAAATTAAGGATGTTCTCCAGGTGTATCTCATCCGGGTGTATGACTCCTGAAAAGGGAAAAATTGGATGACATCTTCAGAAGCTTTGGATGAAATTTTCCAACTGATTCTGCTGTTGAAGTTTTTTTTTCCAAATCTTGGAATTTTAAACTTGAAATAAACAAAACAGCAGCAACAACAAAACAGCAGCCTAAGCAGAAACAAAGCAAAACAAAACAAAATTCTCCAAGGAACCTGGGGGGGGGGAGAAGAAGCAATGGGTGGAAAGTAATCAAGGAGAGAAGCAACTTAGAACTAAAGAGAAATTTCCTGGCAGTTAGAACAATTAATCAGTGGAACAACTGGTCTCCAGAAGTGGTAAATGCTCCAATACTGGAAGTTTTAAAGATATTGGATAACCATTTGTCTGAAGTGGTGTAGGGTTTCCTGTCTAAGGAAAGGGTTGGACTAGAAGACCTCCAAGGTCCCTTCTAACTCTGTTATTCCATTCTATTTTATTATTTTGCAAAACAAAACAAAACAAAACAAAACAAGAGCCTTGAACAGCTTGTGATCTGAATGAAGGCCTGGGATCTGTTTGCCAGCTCTGTGTTTTCTCCCTTCCATTCATTGCTGGAAGGCTAGAAAGGATGAAGGCTAAAAAGAATAAAATTAGACTCATTCAAGTCTGCAAAGTATTAAACCAAATATTTTGGTGTAATCCCTGTGCCTTTTAACTAGAAAGGCAAACATGAACTACAGGAGAAATCACCCAGTCCATTAGGGAGTTTTATATGATATTTAAAATGAATTAGGAACCTTTTTGTTAGAAGTTTCCATAGAAGTACACAGGGAAAGAAAATCAATGTAATCATGATTTATTCAGTAACCCAACTCTCTTCTCTTAGATTGACTTCCAAATAAGTAGGTTTGTAAACACAGTATCCACATTCGATTTCAATGGAATTTAGAAATATTCCCTTACTTTTATCTTCCCCATTTAAACACAATGATCTGTCAAACAGAGTTCCATGGCTACAAAGCCCTCATTTTGTACAAATTAGAAATATTTTCTAAAAATCCAAATTAAGACATGCAAATTAAGTCATTATAATAGGTCTCTCTAATTAGTGCTGGGGAAAGATTTCCTTTGGACTGTTGGATTGGGCACAAAACATATTGTAGGATTTTTATAACAAAGTCATTTCTACTATTCATCCCATTAAATTCTTTCTTTTCATGGATGGATTGTGCAAGAGAGAAGGCCGTCAACCTGTTCTCCAAAGAAACTGAGGGCAGGGCAAAAAGTAATGGATGGAAGCTTAATAAGGAGAGATCCAATCTAGAACTAAGGAGAAATTTCCTAACAGACAGAACAATTAATCAGCAGGACAGCTTGTCTCCAGAAGTTGTGAGTGCTCCATCAGTGGAAGTTTTTAAGAAAAGATTGGATAGTCATTTGCCTGAAATGGTATAGTGTCTCCTGTTTGAGTAGCGGGCTGGACTAGAAGACCTCCAAGCAGGGTGGGATTCTACCAGTTTGCACCTATTCTCTAGAACTGGTTGTTAACATTCTAAGCAGTTCGGCGAACCAGTTGTTAGAAGAAATTACTGGGCTAATCCTGTAAGGAAGGCAGGAAGGAAACATTCTGGTGTTGCTTACAGAAACTGCCTCTCCATTAACCCTTATTACATTCTTGGGAGGACTAGACTCCCTGTCTCAGGAACGTCTCTGAAGTTTTTTTCCCCTCCTTTGGTGGTACTTTGCTTGTGTGGAGTGACCATTCAAAGTTACAATGGCACTGAAAAAAGTGGCTTATGACTGTTTTTCATACTTATGACTGTTGCAGCATCCCCACAGTCATGAGAGGCCAGGGGAGGAGATGCATGCCTCGATGTGAGTGATGGTGAGTTGGCCACGCCCAGCCAGTAACATGACCACCAAGCCGTGTCCACCCAGTCATATGACCACCAAGCCATGTCCACCAACTAAGCCACACCCACAGAACCAGTTGTTAAAAAATTTGAATCCCACCCCTGCCTCCAAGGTCCCTTCCAACTCTGTTACTCTGCGGCCTGATTGGTCTGCAACACTCTCTACATATTTAAACATCTCCTCTGGCTTTGCAACTAGGAAATGTTTAGAATTGGCTGCTTACACACCCTCAGAGTGAACTAATCTAGGGAGGAATGACAGTCAACTCAGCAAAAGAAAGAGGAAGGAACCTTTTCTGAATACATTCAAGAGGGTTCCCCTTGCTAAGTAAATTGTACAATATTTAAATCTGCCACTCAGCACCAGTAGTAGACTCACGCCATTACCATAATTTATTAACTACCTCTTTTGTTCTCTGTAGTAATACATTGTGTTTCCATGCTGTGCATTTTTTCCCTGTGACCTAATTTGCTTAAAAGGAAACTCTTATGACTCCCTTGTTGTAATAAATGAAATGTTAATGAAGAACTAGAGAGAAATTCCCTCTGCATTAGGTTCTTATTCCCAGGAACATCACCAGAAATGTGTTTCCTGGTTCTGACAATAGCAGCAATGTTCTAATGGTGGCAAAGCTTCATCAGGCACGTTTGCCAGGAATGGACTGTGGGAAGCTTTCTTTGGCAAAAAAGCACTCTGTGTGGCTGTGATCTGTTACATGAAGAGACAGACGCGGAGTGCTTCAAGCTCTTTGTTTATTAGTGACTACAGCTCAGAATGGACCACTTTTGGCTGGGCAGAAGCCAGGAGAGCATTCTGAGCCGATGGAACCACGATGAACGAACGATTGATTGAACGGGACCCGGACGCCGATCCGATCCCTTTTTTCCTTTTTTTCCCGAGATCCCTCCGGACCTCGACTTTTTTTTCCTTCTCATCCTCTCCTTATGGTGATCCCGATTTTTTCCGAGCAATTGAAATCCTGGATTTTGACTTGTTCCTCGAAAGGATTTGATTTTAAATATGCTTGGAACTGGTTAGGCCAGGTGGAAAGGCAGAATGAATCCAGATCAGCAACTGACACAGAAACCTGGGGGCTGAAAAATAGAAATTTGAGGGAAGGTGCAAGATATTTTTGTTTATTTACTTCATTTTTACAGCCACCCATCTCAACCAAGTGACTTTGGATGGCATACAGTACTAAAACTATAAAACAGTTAAAACAATACAAATGAAACAATTACAAAGATCTGAAAAAATAAGTACATACTGCAGCTGAAAAGATAACCAGTTAACAGTGAAGCCAAGTCACTGGGCTCTGAAAACATTCTGAGCCACAAGTTCAGATATACAACCAAGTTATCAATGCCTTATGAAAGGTCAACAAGGTTGGGGCCATTCTGATGTGTGATGGGAAAAGATTCCACAATGCAGTGGCTTCTAGTTTTAGTTTACTTTACTTTATTGCCATTACACCTCATACAATGAAATTAAATGCCATCTTCAGTGTACATTATGACTATGAGAATAAACACAAACACAGATCCTTCACATTCTATACATTGAATTGAAAACCCCTGATATTGCATTAATATTGCACTATACAGTAGAATTCAATAAGAGTTACTGCCCTGGGATAGAAGCTGTTTTTCAGTCTATTTGTCCTTGTTTTTAATTATTCTGTTAAAAAAAGTGTGCTCAGGATGAGATGGATCTTTGAGAATGTTTTGAACTTTCTTAAGGCAGCGGGAGCTCTAAAGCTCTTCCAAAGAGGGGAGAGGGCACCAATGATCTTCTGGGCAATGACATTAACCCTCTGGAGTGCTTTCCTATCTGCCACTGTGCAACTGGCAAACCATACAGAGGTGCAGTAAGTTAAGATACTCTCTATGGTGCACAGTAGAAGGTCACCAGCAGTTTTTCATTCAGTTGTTGTTTTCTGAGAAGTCTATACTACAGAAAGGGCCTGTCTTCTACTTCCCACCAGTTTACATTCTTTGACTGATGGGATTTGCAAACATGCCCAATCTTCTGGATCAAATTGGATGGGTAGAAATTGTTAGAAAAAGATGGTCCCTCAGGTAACCCAATCCCAAACCATGTATGGTTTTTTTTTGTATTCAACATGAGCAAAACCATAAAGAAGGAAGAACTCTAAAGCACATTGCCATCAAAAGATTGTACCTCCATGTAGAGAGTTTAACATTTTGTCAATGGATAGTGGAGAGTTGATAATCTCCTATCAGGGCTTCACAAAAAACTCTTTTATTCTTTAGAAGTCTCTGTAGGCAAATGTTTTGAATATAAGCAGGAAGTGTGTTTCCCATATTCTTTTTTTTTAAAGATGAAATTGGAAGATCAACTAACACGTCCTGAAAGCAGAGGTAGCACACGCAAGTCAATCAATTGAAGTTAATGAGACTGAATAAGTAGAGGAGGGTCAAATTGAGGTGTTACTCTTCACTGAGTTGTTAAATTGAGGTGTTATTTTTCATTATGAATGAGAAGAACTCCCATTATGTCAACCTCATTTACCTGATTTCATAACCCTCCAGTGCATCCAAACTTTTGATTAGCCAAATGTTCTTTGTTGGAGAAGACATTTGTAATCTAGCACGGGGCGTGATTCTCTTCACCTTTTGAAAAACTGTCCTAAAGCAGAAGCTTTGGGAAAGTTGGCAGAGAACTTCTACAAACTGTAAATGGCGAGCTGCAAAATTGCCATTTTTTTTCTTTATTTATTTATTTATTTATTTATTATTTGAACTTGTATGCGCCCCATCTCCGAAGACTCGGGGCGGCTCACAACTAAAAAACAAAACAATAAATACTTAAAAAACAATTAGATTAGTTTACAAGCCCAAATACAGAAACAGATTTACACAATTGACCTTAAAAAACCTACCCCCCACCCTCCAGGAAGGGGTCACAGCCCGGGTTGGTCAAATAATCAGGTCTTTAAATCATGGTGGAAGGTGCAGAGGTCGGGGGCCAGGCGGAGCCCCAAGGGTAGTTGATTCCAGAGGTCGGGGGCCGCAACAGAATAGGCTTGCCGCCGGGGGACCGCCAACCGTCATTGGCCCACCGATGGGACCCCGAGGAGTCCTTGCCTATGTGCTCGCACAGGGTGGCCGGCATTTGATATTGGCAGAAGACACTCCCTTAAATATTGAGGACCCATGGCGTGCAGGACTTTGTATGTTAAAACTAAAACCTTGAATCTCACCCGGAGTGCAACCAGCAACCAATGCAAACAGCGCAGGAGGGGGGTAACATGGGAGAATCGGGAAACTCCCATCACCACCCGCGCCGCCGCATTCTGCACCAGCTGCAATCTCCGGATGGTATTCAAGGGCAGTCCTAAATATACATATCAAGAATTTCAATGGATTGTTTTAGATGGTAAGGAACATCAACTGAAAAAGAAGATCATGTAAAATAAGACAAAGTTTCCTATTGAAAAGGATGACAAAGAATCATAAGGTCGTTACAGTACAGACTTAATAACGGGGAAGGCACAAATTCTCATAAATGAGAATCTTCTTCATCAGAAGTCGGGCAGTGGCTACAAAAAAAGTATATTGTAATAAATTCAGTTGAAGTATGGTATTTATAAAACTTTGTAAAATTCTTCCTTGTCTTTGTTAGAGACATATCCCTCTGGAATTGCAGTTGCATCGATTTTGTGCATCAGACACTTGGAATCCATCTGGATGGTTAGCTCAAGTGGGGAACATGTTTATTTAATTCTAGCAAAACCACAGTCAAAGCTGGGAACAATACATGTACTTACCATGAACAAGTCCTATTGGATTGCATGGGGTTACATCTTAGTAGACCAACATCAGTGTTTATCCGATTGCTTGATATTTACAGTAGTTCAATGCAGAAAGCTACTAAAGTGAAACAAAGAAAGGAGAATCTTTTCATGTTATATCCCTATCCCATTAACATTCACATTACCTTAAATGAAATCCTGTTCTTAGATTAATTAAATATTTGCATGTCCAAAACTTACTACTATGAATGTTATTTGTGATGAACAATATTCATTCATTCATTCATTCATTCATTCATTCATTCATTCATTCATTAGCGGTATACATGTGCTTCGCTACGAAACTATATGATGGGGTTTAGTTTTGGGGGAGGAAAATAAAGGGGGGAAAAGTGCCTCTGCCTACCAGCATCCATTGGTATTTATCTGGCTACTGTCCTGTCAGTGTATGTCAGAGCTGAGGGCTGTTTGGAAACTGAAACATGGAAACTGAAAGAGTATTTGCTGTGTGAGCAAGGACACAGCAAGAAGCCTGGGCATGGCTTAGCTCAACTGTTCTGATTGCTGCTGTGAAACTGAAATTGGAACTCCTCTCCTCTGCTTGTGTTTTGCATCTGGAACAGATTTATTTTCAAGTGGGGAAGGAGAGTAGAACTACTTAGCATCAGAATGTGTTAATATTAATGTACAAAATACTAATGCTCTAAGATTGAGAGTATCTTGGTGACATTTCAATGAGGTCCCACTCGCCATCTTCAGGCTGGTGCTTTTGGCTTCGTGCTTGTGTGAGCAAAGTGTGATCGGAGCTGCTGTCTCTCTATAAATACTGGTGGGGAGGTGTGGTGTTCTGGCTGTTGTAAGCGGGTTGGTTGGCTGTGTTGTTACTTCTTGATTGGTTGATGGAGTTGATGTTTGCAGATTGGTTGGCTTTTTCGCAAGAACCTGTGTGGCTGAAGTACTGGCTGTGTGTCTATCAGCCTTTTGTGTTGTAACGACCTGGGTAATGGGCTGTGTGATGACCTTCTGAGTTCTATTGTTGTGACATCCTGGGTCTTGTGCTGTAATCTCCTGGGTCGTTGGCTGTGTTGTAACATCCTGAGGTTTTGTGGTGTAACCTCCTGAGTTCCGTGATGTGATATCCTGTGTGGATGGCTGTGATGTAACATTCCGGGCTTTGGTTTGGCTCCGAGTTTGAGGTCTGGCTATGTGTTCATGGTGTGTGTCAGTTTGCTTAGTTTGGGGGTCAGAGGGTATAGCAGCTGGTGATGCAGCAATGTTCTGGTTTCTGGACAGTGGTTGCCTTTTGTCTATGGGATGGGTTTGGGTGTGTGTGTGTGTGTGTGTGTGTGTATGTGTGTGTGTGTATGATGCATATATATATGATGTATATGTATATGTATATATAGAATTTATATTGCTGCCTATTCGCCCATGGTGACTCAAGGCAGCTTACAAAATATAAAACCACATTTAAAACAATAAAACTAATTTAAAAAAAATAAAAAAAAATCAATATAATAAAATCACCCCCACCTCCCGCCCCAGCGACAGCAGATCACATGAGATGTTTAATGGGCTCCATCCTGCTCTGGGTTCCCCAGGCCCACTGGCAGAACCAGGTCTTCAGCGCCTTTTGGAAGAGTATTAGAGTGGGGGCCTTTCTAATCTCTGGAGGGATGACGTTCCAGATATTCCATATCATGTGAACAGCAACGATAACCAAATCTGTTCTATCATATATAGCATACCCTTTTGAGTCTTTCAAAATAAGTTTGTTTAAAATAACTATTTAATACTAGCAGTTGTTAGTGCTTGTTTAATACCTGTCTCCTTGTTAATTCCTGACTTGGGTGTCATTGGAAGATTCGTTTCTTCATCCAGTCCTTTAGTAAGTCAACCTGAATTCTATGCTTCAGGTTTTCCTTGGTTTTAAAAAGGACCATGACATTGTTAAAGGAAAGCTATTGTGACAACTTTTCAGAAAGCTTTCTTGAGAGTAATTTAACCTTGATATTTAGGTTGAGCTGGAGGCAAAAATGAAAAAAAAAAAACCTTCCCCTATTAAAGCTTTAATTCTAATGAGTAATATATTACAATCTCTC
The DNA here is from genome assembly GCA_009733165.1 of Naja naja. Classification (NCBI taxonomy): domain Eukaryota; kingdom Metazoa; phylum Chordata; class Lepidosauria; order Squamata; family Elapidae; genus Naja; species Naja naja. Next base: position 42,148,090 of record CM019153.1, read on the forward strand.
TGATACACAATAAAGGCTACAGTCAGTGTGGCACAATCAGGTTGGTTTTGCATGAAAACTGCCCTTTCTTTGTCTAGCTTATACCTCATTAGCACACGGGATCTGGTCTATTGGCCAAGTTGTTGGGTAGCCTTTGACACAAGTTGACCTCTCACCCAAGCCTGTCTATCACTTCTACTCCGCCATGAAGCCAAACATGATGAATGCCAATATAAGTAAGTACGCCATCCCATTTAAAAAAAGAAAAAAATCCCATTTTTTTATAAAAAAAAAGGAGGGAGGGAGAAAATAACAGGTGAATATTTTCATAATTATTTCCGGGGGGGGGAGGGAGGGAGAGAGAGGGAGAGAGAGGGAGAGAGAGAGGGAGGGAGAGAAAGCCTGGGCCATCCATCAGCCCTCAGATGGAGAGTCAACAGTCCCCAGGTCTGGAGATGACTGATGAGGAAGAGGAGGAACAGCTGGGTCCAGGGCCTGATGCGTGGATGCACATTAGTACTGCACGTGACCTTGATTAAATCCCTCTGCTAATGCAATTTAGGATTGCATTTTTGGCTGCCACAGTACACTCTTAGCTCATATATAATTGGTTGCCTACTAAGACCCCAAGATCCTTCTCATGGTTACTATTAAGCCTGGTTTCTCCCAATATCTATGTGTACTTTTGGTTTTTAAAAATCACATAACAACTTTAAATGTTTACAATTCTGTGCGGTGACATTACTAGCTGTAGGTAATAGGACATGCCTGGCCTAAGCAATTTCCCCAAGTTGTCTTGGATTTTGTTTTTTGTTTGTATTTTGTATTCCTTCAAGATACCCATCACTCCATGCAGGAGGAAGTTTCAAAATAATCTTGATATAATCAGCCTAAGCATTTTTGGAATAAACTATTTATGAATGTTCAGAATGAGCAGATGGAAAGTAGGTATGTATCTTGGCAGATCTTTTACTAAACAGCATCAGGTTCCAAAAGAGACTGTAGACCCCTTGGAGTTTGTTTGTTGCTTGCCAGCTAACTTCTAAAAAAGTAGTTTGTTATTTCTTTTCTAGCACATGATTTATTAGGCACCTATAGCTGAGCACAATGCAAGATGTAGCACAAATAGGACCATCTCTTATATAAAATAAAACACAATATCCAATTGAAATCAAATTATTCCTCAGCGCAGGAACTTAGCCAAAAATGTCTCAATGCGTCTTTTTCCTAATCCTTCCTCATTTCTCTTTCCCCCCTTCCTTTCCATTGTTTTCCCATTTTCTTTTGTACCTTAGAACTCAATAAAAAGATTAATGGGGGTGGGGAAATCAACAGTCAGCCTCTATATAAATAAATCCCATTTCTAAAGGGTAGATCTAGTTTCAACAAAAGTTATAACACACAATCCAGGATTAATATTTGATCGCCATAAATTAGTATCAACCCAAGGGTTGAGCAATCAAATAAGGAAGCTAAGCATAGTCTTATCTTAGGCTACAACCAAAGAGTTGAAGGCAGTGGATTCTACCGGCTTCTACAGGTACGTACAAGGTCAAAGGCAAGATGTTGAAGTCCTGGGGAATGAAATTAAGAAGAGTTCTTGATCCATACATTTGGTTCCTTGCTCAGGTTCATTAAATATGCAGTAAAACATGAAAATACACAAAACCGCTTGAGTGAGGAAACTAATTCTACACTATTTTTTTGTGTTAAATTTATCTTTACCGACAAAGAAATAAAGGGAGACTAGTATAGATCTATTTCAAGCTATTTAGCTCTTGTTAACTAGCTATGACGCTTCTGGGATATGAACCAAGGCTACTTGTATATTAGGCAGATGTATTAATCCCTAAGCCATGGGCTCTCCTAGCTTTGGTAGCTATACCACGGGGGAGATTAAGTGTTTTTTTTTTAATCAGGGCAATCTGGTCTACCAAATATGAGATGGAGCATACTGCTTCCACTTTCGCCTTTCAGCCCCAACCTAGGAGCCTTCACAGGCAGTCGCTCTCCCCTGGTACAGCCAACAAAGCTAGGAGAGCCCATGGCTTAGAGGTTAATACATCTGCCTAATATATAAGCAGCACAGGTTCGAATCCCAGAAGGTTATGGCTAGTTGATGAGAGCTAAATAGCTTGAAATACATCTATACTAGTCTCCCTTTATTTCTTTGTTGGTAAATATAAATTTAACATAAAAAAAAATAGTTTGTCACAAAAATGACTGCCTGTGAAGGCTCCTGGACTGGGGCTGAAAGGCAAAAGCAGAAGCAGTATGCTCCATTCCATATTTGGGTAGACCAGGTTGCCCTGATAAAGAAAACACCTAACTCTACCCTAAGAGGTTAAATCGATGTGGAGTACATACAAAGACCTAATAGGACTTTGGGGGCATCTTCTCAACTTAGTCCATATCTGCTGGCCATAATATTTTAATGGAATAATGATCGTCAGAAATAGACAGTCACTGAAAACCAATTGAAGTTGCTTCTTCAGGTTCAATTGATGGATATTTTACTACATTTGCTTGGGTATCACAGAATGTAACATGCTAGGATCATGATGGCGAACCTATGGCATGCATGCCACAGGTGGTACACAGAGCCATTTGTGCCAGCATGTGAGCTGCGGGCAAATTTACCTCACCGGGCATGCGCATGCCTAACAGCTGATTTTCGGCCAGTTTGAGGCCTTTTTCGGCCTCCCAGAGGCTTCAGGAAGGCTTCTGCAGGCTTTTCGGGCCAAAAACTAGGCCCATTTTATCACTTCCTGTTTTTCCAGAAATACCGGAAGTGATGAAAAGGGCCTAGTTTTTGGTCTGAGAAGCCTGCAGAAGCCTGCAGAAGCCTTCCTGAAGCCTCTGGGAGGCGGAGAAAGGCCTCAAACCGGCCGAAAATCAGTGTAAGGCACAGTGCAGGTAAGGGGGTGGCGGGTATGTGTGTGTGTGTGTGTGTGTGTGGATTGCACGCGCCTGCGTAGGCCCATGGGGGGGCACGCATTGCCTTCTGGGTGCTAGCATGTGAGCACGAGTGTGCAAGCACACGCACAATTTTTGGCACTGGAGCCCAAAAAGGTTAGCCACCACTGTGCTAGGACATGTCAATATCTCTAAGAGGGTGTCTGTGTTGGAAAGTATATTTTTGTGGCTTGGATTCAGACTGACTTCAGAGTAAGGAGCAATTGTTGAGGTAGGCATTCAGGCACCTTCATTCTTTCCTTGCTGAAGGAACAGAAAAGATTGGAGTTCTGTGTTTGAAAATGATGGAAACAGAGTGTCTATTGAGCATTTAGTCTGAGGTCTAACCAAAGCTTTGGGTGGTCCTTCCTAGATCCCTGTCGAAGAATAGAGTCACTTTCCAAGAATTCATCCATCATTTATTGCCTAATATGGAAAGACCACCCATTCCCTTCATCCCTCTTTTCCAGCCCCAGAAAAAGCCTGAATTTCAAGAAAGGAAACTCACCAATAAGCGGGAGAGCAATTCCTGCTTCTGCCTCCAGAAACAGCTTCAAGCAAGCACTAAAGCACTAATGGCTTTAAAGAAAAAATAACAGGAAGGACACTGAGCTAGGAAGAGATAAGCTGGGAATATATCGTGGCTGAAGAGTGCAGGTTAAAAGGGTTAGACTGGCTGTTTCATGATCCTAGTGCTGGGATTAGGGTTGATTGATGAAGAAAGAAAGTCTGAAAGATTATGATATCAACCTTTTAGAAACAGATTATTTGACCTTTTTCCTTTTCTCCTTCCTTTTTCCTTCTTTTTCCTTTCTCTTTTCCTTTTTCCTTTTTCCTTTTCCTTTTCCTTTCCTCTTTTCCCCTTCCCCTTTCCCCCTTTCCCTTTCCTGTTCCCTCTTTTCTCCTCTTCTCTCTTCTCCCTCCCTTTCCTTTTTTTTTCCTTCTTTCTTTTTTATGTATTTTGTTTCCAAGTTCTTAGTTTTATTTTGCATTTTCAACAATGTTGTTTTTCCCCAAAAGGAAAAAAATATGATAAAACTTCATGTGTCATCTAGTGGAAGAAAATGTACGAGACCTATTCAGTCATTTGGGTGTAACATATACACTCATATCAGATCAAAGGGAATTTGTGTTAACATTTTCTGGATTGCGTTTCTAAGTTACAACTTTAAAACTGAATGTGTGATTACTTCCAGCATCTCATTAAAATAGAATGGAAATATTGCGTGATGTTGCCCTCCCCTACCTGATGTCTGTGGTCATCCATCTCGAACCCAAAGCATGTAGAAAGACATAGGTAGAAGTATATTAAATCTGACAAATGACCTCCCATGTGCAAAGGAGGAAATAAAGATTCATTCTCTGTGTTTGTGAGATCATTTTGATGAAGGAAAGGCTAATTGAGGATGGCATATATTCTAAATCTAATTCAAATCAGCGTTTTTACATGAAGACTTATCACATTTCCAATGGTAGACTCCACCATAAAACAGCTTAGCAAAGACATCCTAAATTTGATTCTGCAATTTTTTTAAAATGCTTCATCAGAAGTGACATTTCCCCCCAGTAATGTGTTTCCAATCTTGATATTAGCACAAAATAGATAACAATAGAATGAAGGGTTATTTCCTTCTTCCCTGCCTCCCTCCCTTTCTTCCCTGCCTCCCTCCTCCTTCTCCCTTTCTGCCTCCATCCATCCATCCCTCCCTCCTTCATTACTTCCTTGAAAACTAATTGCAACTAATATGTGATTATGTTTTGAATACATGCAGAATAAATGCAAACCCAGATATTTCACAACAAACAGCAATGTTGGTGCCTTAGTTTTTGTGCCAACAATAAAATAAACTTATTCTATGAGAAACAGATATCTTATTTCTTTAAAAAAAATATTAAGAACCTTCCAATTGCTCCAACTTAAATACAACCATCACATTATCTTCTTCCCCAGACTTTTATTCTACTGCTTTTAAGGGATTTAATTGGTCAATTGTATTTTATTACTTTTGTATACATCATAAACCATTGGAACTGGGCAGCCTGCAAAGCAAACAAACAGTCTTATTAACCCAGAAGGCGGCAGAAAAAATAATCAAAGTGCTTGAACAAAATTCTTGTGAGATAAATCTAGAATGTTTGGGACCCATTAAGTTAGAAAAAAGCAATAGGGGACAAGACAGGATTGAACTATATAAAGAAAAAAATGCTTTCCTCCTGAAACATTAGGACCAGGAGTCATCCAATTAAATTGATTGGAAGGAAATTTAGAATCAACTCCTTCTTTTCACAGCACATAATAAGCTATATTATCAGAATAGCAATAGCACTTAGACTTATAGGTCACTCCATAGTGCTTTATACCACTCATTGAGCAGCTCACAAATGTCAGCATATTGCCTCTAACAATCTCTGTCCTCATTTTATCAACCTCAGATGAATGGAAGGATGAATCAACCATGAGACCATCAGGATCAAACTCCAAGCTGTGAGCAGAGTTAGCCTGCAATACTGCCTTCTAACCGCTGCACCAGCAGGGCTCATCAGAAGATGAGATGGCAACCTGGTTGGATATTTTTCATAGAGGGGAAGTTTATCAAAGGTTACAATGCCTTTCCCCCCCTCTTCATCCTGAAAATAGCAATAGCCCTTAGACTTATCTACTGCTTTACAGTGCTTTACAGCCCTCTCTAAGCAGTTTACAGTGTCAGCATAATTTGCCCCCAACAATCTGGGTCCTCATTTTACCCACCTTGGAAGGATGGAAGGTTGAGTCAACCTTGAGCCTGGTGAGATTCGAACTGCCAAATTGCAGGCAGCCGGCAGTCAGAAGAAGTAGCCTGCAGTACTGCATTGTAAACACTGCACCACCGCAGCTCAGAATGCTTTATTATTTAATAATCCCACCATCTCTGTGTTTTGTTTCATTTTTAAACAGGATAAACAGTCCAAGACCATACTTGGTCATTCACCTTTCTCCTCCTCTTAGGAGCCCTGGTGGAGTAATAGTTAAAGTGTAGTATTGCTGGCAAACAGCCTGGAGTTTGATCCTGATAGAGCTCAAAGTTGACTCAGCCTTCCATCCTTCTGAAGTCAGTAAAATGAGGATCCAGATTGTTGGGAGCAGCACACAAATAATGTTTCTACCTTGTAAACCACTCAGAGAGTAGCTCATATGGGGTGGTATATAAGTCTAAAGGTTATGCTATTGCTATTACAGCCTCTTACACAGGGGTGGGCTGCTAATTTTATTGTTTTTAATGACCGGTTCAGCAAACTGGTAAATCTCACCCTGGCTGGCCCACCCTACCCCGTTCCTCCCAGGAGTTCCCACACGACCCGTTTTGGATGCAGGTAAATGCAGGGCCCGCGCAGAGGCTCAGGGGGGGCAAAAATAGGCTTCCCAGAAGTTCCAGAAAGCCAGAAATGGGCGTTTCCAGCCACCGGAGGGTCTCTGGAGCCTGGGGAGGCCATTTTTGCCCTCCAGGAGGCTCAAGGAAAGCCTCCGGAGCCTGGGGAAAGTGAAAATGGCCCCTCTGCTGTGGTGTAGGAGGCTGACTAGGCCACACCCACCATGGTCACACCCACCCAGTAACTGGTCGGAGAACTGGTTGCTAAATTTTTTAAAGCCCGTCCCTGCTTTTACAGCAACAGCTGACCTCCCTTCTCCCAGGTCACTTGAAAATAGATTGGCTTTAAGTCTAGGAGGACAATTTGGTCTATTCCCCATTTGGGACATCTTTGGCTTTTGTGTCCCGCAGGTGATCCGAATTGCAAGATGACATTCAAGTCTCCTTGCAAAAGTCTCTAAACCAACATGCCCTGCCCCAAAACAGTTGTAAAAGTGAGAAGATACTCCTTGACTAAGCTTGGGGTGGGGGGGAGAAACCCGGTGAGCTGCTAATTGACAGTGCTCTCTATGAGACATCTTAGGGGATTGGATACTTAAATCTTAATTACCAAAAACAATCCTAATCAGGTATTAAAACTCTACAGGGAAATTGAAAAACTCAGAGAAGCGAGTCTCAAATGTGGACGTTTGCTCTGTGCAAATTTAATTGATTCATATTATACAAATAAAGCAGATAAATTGGAAAATCTGTATATGTGCTTACTGGATTATTTATTTGTGGAGCAGATGCCAAAAGGAAGTTGGAGCAGTAATCCCTATCAAGGAAATTACAATCAAATGATGAACTATTCAGAATGTTAGTATTTAAAAGAGAAGAGAGAAAGAGGAAAGAGAAAAGAGAAAGATAAGGAAAAAAGAAAGAAAGGAAAAAAAAGAAAGAAATGAACTATTTAGAATGTTTAGAAAAAAGAGAAGTGGGAAAGAACAAGAAAGTGAAGGAAAAAGAGAAAGGAAGGAAGGAAGGGAAGATAAAGAAAGAAAGAAAGAAAGAGAGAGAGAGAAAGAAAGAAAGAAAGAAAGAAAGAAAGAAAGAAAGAAAGAAAGAAAGAAAGAAAGAAAGAAATTTTTCAAAAAATCCATGTATCAAAAAAATACATCTCTCAAAACAATTCTCCTGTGTGGAGCACATGCATCTCATAATCGCGTCTTGCTGCACTGTATCAAGCCTTGATGAATTGTCATGTCAAATACAAATACATCACATCACACACAACTGATTGGATTGGCATCGATCAAATACGGAGATTTACAGATTAGTCTTCAAATATCAAAAAGGAGGACATGTAGGAGGACACTTTTTGAGAGAAGACAGAACTTACAAAAGGAGGACTGTCCTCCCTAAAGGAGGATGGTTGGTCACCTTAGGAATTGGTCTGTAGAGATTCTCAGTCATCCAGGTGATGGTTGTCCCAAAGGTGTTTCCTGAAAAAACACCTTTGGGACAACCATGACCTGGATGACTGAGAATCTTTATAGACTTTTAGCAATACAATTTGGGATGAACACCCTTTGTGTGGCAGTAGGAATGGATTTCCAGAGGAAAAATTACAGATTACAGGAACCAGGAGCATCACTCAGGTGACCCTGGGGACACAGATAAACCTCCAAGTGCTTCAACGACCTTCTAAAACAGGGACGTCAGACTTGTGTCATCATGACAGTGTCACATGACACATTGGGACTTCCCCCTCTCCCTTTGCTAAACTGGGCAGGGGCAGGACCAGCATGTGACATGTCTGGCCCGCAGGCTGTGAGTTTGACACTCCTGCTCTAAAAGGATGCAGATTACCAGCTATCTGCAAGGAATATAAATCCTTCCATTCTCCACTATCTTGTCAGAGCTGAAGAAGCTTCTTGGATGAGGAGCATCTTCCAAAGAAAAAAAAACAAGGAAGTCCAGTTGCCTCCTGCAAAAAGCACCTTTGGGACAGAGGTGGTATTCAGCAGGTTCTGACCAGTTCTGGAGAACCGGTAGCGGAAATTTTGAGTAGTTTGAAGAACCGGCAAATATCACCTCTGACTGGAGATTTTACATGCCCACCAAGCCACACCCACAAAACCGGTAGTAAAAAAATGGAATCCCACTACTGCTTTGGGACAACATGGGAATTCCATTCTGAATCCATCTTAAGCCAGCATACATCTTAAGCCAGCATTTGGTTTCTTCTAATGCCTAGCTAAATGATTCTTTTGGAGGATTCCAGAAGAAAACATTGGGAAGACTGTATGCCAATAGATCTCAACTAGAGACCCTGAAAAAAAGCAGTAAAATATCAATCAAGTCTAAATACTGGGAGATTCCTAGGATTTCAACCTTGGGCATATACTTATTTTAGAACTTTGACAACTGTATGTTGAAATAGACAGATTCTCCATTGTAGGTAGCTCAGTAAAGTAACTATTTCAGCTCAGTTCTCTGCAAGATTTCTCAACCATGTGCCGAACAAGGATTTAAGAATCCAAAGGTTCTAGATTTAGTTGTGCTGAGATGAAGAAGGATAGCTATAGGCCATGTTCCTCTCTCCATATTGTTTCTCTGCAACACATTATTCCCAGTGATGGGATTAAAAAAAATTTTCTACCAGTTCTGTGGGTGTGGCATGGTGGGCATGGCATGGCTTGGTGGGCATGGCTTGGTGGGCGTGGCAGGGGAAGGGATACTGCAAAATCCCCATTCCCTACCCAACCCACTAACCTGCTTTCCAGTTCTGTTTTCCTGTGCTGGGCAACAAAAGAAGACCCAGCCAATCAGCTGGGACTCGGGAGGCAGAGAATAGATGGAGGTGGGATTTGCCGGTTCTCTGAACTACCCCAAATTTCTACTACCAGTTCTCCAGAACTGGTCAGAACCTGCTGAATACCACCTCTGGTTACTCCCAACTCACAGTAACATTGAGACTTCAAGATGCATAGCCCATATAGACTTCTCCTCTATGAATTTTCCCATTCTCCTTTAAAGCTTAAAAACTGCTAGAGCAGATTGCAATTTAATATATCCATCTGCTTGCGTTAAAATACACAGGGGTATTTTAAACCTTTGGTGACACACAGGTCTAATCACTCACTTCTGCGCTTGATTCCCAATGTGTTTGCATTAAGTGCTGTTCAGACTACAGTCCAAATGCCTTTCTCACTTGAAAACCTTTTGTCTTCCACTGGGAGTTTTTCAAATAAATGGGAAAGAAAGCAGTAAACAAAGATGCTCACTTTTTCCTACTTTGTTTAACCTCACTGGAAAAAAAATAGGATTAGTATAAGTAGGAATTATTCGGTGACTTCATATAAAAACAGAATATCACATAATAAATCTGTTTCTCTGTTATATATATTTTCCCCAGAATTCTAATAGAGATGTAATTCATTTACAGTTTGAATAAATGTCATGCAGTTGTAGAATTAGAAGATAATTTGGATGAATTATCTGCTTTGTTAGTCAGCACTGATAAAGACTTATAAAATGACTTCAAGAATCCATGGACATCATATTAGTCCTAGAAGATTTAACTATTTAGGACTAATTATTCCAAAGGCTGTTAATGTGATTCTCTTTCACAAAAGTGAATTAACATGATGCTTCTTTCTTCATCATTTTTTTATGAATCAGTAACAATCTATGATGATTTTTTTCCCCTAAAATTCAATTCTTATTTTGGATTTTTCAGTTCTCTTGTCTATCAAAGTGTGATTGTGCCCATTAAGAAAGGCATACATATATCTGATTGGAAATGTTACTTCAAATGTTCAATTAAAATAATTACTTTCTGGTATTTAGAACATAAATAATGTTTGGAGGGTATCAGTCTTTTCATATCGGATGATGGCAGCTACCTTAGTGTTAAAAAATACATTCCCTCATGAAACCATATTTGAAAGTTGCTTAAACGTTTAGGAAAAATAGGAATCATTTATCACTCTTTTGTATACCTCTTTTCTCATTCCTTGATCACCTGAATGTTAAGCCTGTAGATAAATAGAAGCAGGTGAGAAGTCAAAGTTATTGATTTGATTACTAATCTTTGCTGAGTAGACTATATCTTGGAAAATAATTTGTTACTGGTTCCAAGCTAGTTTTGAATGAGACAAGTGTAATAATTTCTTCTGAAGCTGGATTATCTAAATTAGGCAAAAATCAATTTGAGCTGACTCCCATTAGCCTGACTAACCTCAGTCTTCCTACTCTTATCCACTAATCCCCATGCTAGCCAGATTCCTCATCTTCAGTTTTATGTTTTATTTAATTTTTAAAAGATGAGCCATCGCTTAGGGGAAAAAATAGCATCTTATGCTGCAAAGAGAAATAAATTGCCTAGATAACATGCCTATTTGGAAGCACAAGGGTTCTTAATCAATAAAGAGAATAACCAACAGGCTGGTGAATTGGAGATAGGAGGTAGCAATAGCAATAGCAATAGCATTTAGACTTATATATCACTTTGCAGTGCTTTACAACCCTCTCTGAATGGTTTACCAGAGTCAGCATATTGCCCGCAACAATCTGGGTCCTCATTTTACCCACCTGGGAAGGATAGAAGGTTGAGTCAACCTTGAGCCTGGTGGGATTTGATCTGCCAAATTGCAGTAGGAGTAGCTTGCAGTACTGCACTCTAACCACTGTGCCACCATGGCTATTGTACAAAAAATAATAATTTGAGTTTGTGCTTGTTCAAACTAGCTTTGAATTTGAGTGATTTGCCTTGGATTAGTTTGATCTGAACAGAAGGACTTGTAGAATCACGATTCTCTCTGAATGTGAGATATCCCTCTTACCCAAAACTATGGTTGGGACAGGCAGATTTTTTTTTTGTCCATTCATCCATTCATTTGGATGATTTTGGGCAGAGGTTTTTTTTGGTCCATGTAGTTGACCCAGTGCAGGGATGGGTTCATAGACATAAATTATTCTCAGTAGTAGATTTAATACTAAGGTCCAACTGAGAACAATTTTCTTGAGTTATTTGGGGGTGAGGAAGAGAGAATGATTAACAAATTTAAGGCAAAATATTTTGAAGGAAGGAAAACCCAGTACAAATAAATCATAAAAGTCAGACACAGCTGAGATTTTGTTGAAGAGACAGAAGGTGGATGTTGCTGATTGGGGAGTAAATATTATCATTCTGGATCAAAGGAAGAGGTCTTCATCTACCATTGATACTGTTGGTAGATTACCCTAGTTGGGTAATGAAATGTCTGTAAGCAAACAATCAAGTCCATAGAGCACCAAGGACTTCACAGATCTTCATCTTACCCAACATATCTGTACAGTTACCTGGATTTTGCATTGTCAGATAGAAAGTAGTATATTAGGAAGGGAAAATTTAGATTTATAGGGTTGGGATATTTGTATATACAGATATAGCTGAGTTCATATGTGGAACTACCACATAGTTGTCTGAAAGATGCTTTTTCAAAAGGCAACTGGACTCTTTTTTCCTTGAGGGAGATGTTCTCTTCTCATCCAAGAAGTTTCATAGATCATGAAGCTTCTTGGAAGAGAAGCGAAATGTCTTCCTTAAGGGAAGAAAAAAACCCAGTCTAGTTGCCTTTTGAAAAAGCACCTTTGAGACAACCATGACCTTGATGACTGAGAATCTACACAGACATACAGCTACTACATAAGATTTTCAGTATGCATGCACTTGGATGCTTGTGTGCATTTAAGGAGACAGAAAGATATAACATGCACGCACACAAATACACCGATTGAATTACAATGAAAATTTTCAGATAAACCTCCAACTGGGAATCTATTCTAGTTGTACAGCAAAAGTATAATGTATTTTTCCTCCCGTTGGATGCAATGAGATAAGAAAATCAGTGGGCCAGTATTTTAATTGGTTTGAATACGTTTGACATGTGCCATAAGTTCATATACATAGCCTCTGGCTGGAGAATCTTAAAAGCCGGTATGAAAGAGAGTTTAAAAAATCCATAACGCCAAATATTCTTTGAATGCTTTAACTTGCCTCCTACATGAAGTGTAATAGTTTCAATGTTCTAATTAGTATTTGTCTATATTGCCATTACTTTGCCTCTTTAATCACATTAAGTCTGTTATGGAGATTCCTTATACAATCGCACTTGATAATAGTGGTTCTAATTTGAATATGTCCCTTTTTATGTTGTCTGATTCTGAAACATCATAAACTCTTTTTATGGGTCCTTTGATAGTAGGCACTTTCCTGCTTTATGCTTGATTAGAACATACAGTACTAAGTAATAAAGAAATTTCCTGCAGCTCTACTATTTTACTGCTGGAAAAAAAAATCAGATTCCTCAGGCATTGGCCGCTCTTTTTGACACAATGACATTCACACAGAAAAAAAAAGATAACCCAGATAAATGGTTAGCAGGAAACCTGCAACAGAAGGGCAAGGGTGTGGTTTGTACATCATAGATCAAAGTGTGCACCTATTTTTGGGGTTTATACATACCTGCAGGTGGAGGTTGGTGAAGCTTTATGCAGACCATAGTATGGAAGGAGCTGCCATTCATGCTTAATTAGATGATTGCAGGAGACATCTCTTTTTGAAAATTGGGCTACATGTGGAGTTCAATCCAGAGTATTCATCACTCCAGGCACAAATGACCAGGCTCAAATTATCATATTTCAGATGCATTATGGGAAAAAATATCCCTGGAGAAAGGTCTATTAAGCCTGAGGAAAGTGGTAGGGAAGAGATGAAGAGGAAGATCAACAGCAAGGTGGATGGACACAGTTAGGTGGTGATGGATGCACCATTAGAAGATCCAAAGGGCCAGGTTGGGGGACAGATCATTCTGGAGAAAAACCTACCTAAGACAGGAGTCTCCAAACCCTGATCCGTGGACCTGCATGCAAACAAGTCCATGGGATGCAGGCAGCACATGAAACCATGCTCCCTCCAGTTCATGGAAAAGCCTCTCTTAGTGGTACCTTGTCCCTGGTGCCCAAAAGGTTTGGAGACCACTGCTCTAAGAGTTGACACCACCTTGATGCATAATCATCAATCATGTGTTGAGTTAGATGCCTTACAGATTTTCTTCATTTTTTATGAAAATAGAACATGGAGGTGCCAAGGTCAAGTATCCAGTACTTGTGCAAAATTCCTTAAAACAGCTGTCCTTTTTCCCAGGTTCAGACTGCAGCAGTAGATCCTGGGGGGAAAAAAATGAAGCTATTTTAAGGAGTTCCACAGAGGCACGTATGGATCTGAAGCAGGGGCCCCAACCTTTTGGGCACCAGGGACATGGAGATAAATTTTTCAATGGACTAGAGGGGGCTAGTGGTTTCATATGCTGCCTGCATCCCATGGGTGGGGTTTCACTTTGTTTGCATGGCCTGGTTTCTGGAATGTCACAGACCAGTGCTGGTCCAGGGACCAGGGGCCAGGGCAGTGGTGGGATTCAAATAACTTAAAACCAGTTCGCCCAGGGTCAGCTTGGCTGTAATGGGAGGCCTGGCCCATCCCCATCCCCCAGCTCTGTCACACATGTAGGACGAGTCTCCTGTAACAGCCAAAGCCTTGCTTTTAATCATTTTATAAATGTTTGGACTTATAATTTAATTTAATTGTTTTTTAATGTATTTATTGTCTCTTGTTTTTAGTTGTAAGCCTCCCCGAGTCTTCGGAGATGGGGCGGCATATAAGTTCAAATAATAAATAAATAAATAAATAAATAAATAAAATAAACCTGACCCTGGGCGAACCAGTTGTTAAATTACCTCCCTCCACTATCAAAGTGGATCCTAGGCACTGCACTGTGCTGCAATGGAGAAATGGACAATGGAGAGGCCGGCACGAGGGAAGGAGGAGGAGCAGGAAGAAGAAAAAAGGAAAGTGGTCTTCTGCTTCTCTCATGTCGGCCGCATCATTGCCTATTTCTCCATTGCTGCGCTGCGCCCAGGATCCACTTTGATAGCGGGGGTGGGTGGATGGGTAATTGAACAACCGGTTCATGTGAACTGGTGTGAATCAGCTGAATCCCACCACTGAGTGGCCCCAACCTTTTGGATACCTGGGATTGGCTCCTTGGAGATTTTTCAATGGACTAGAGGAGGCTGTTGGTTTCATGTGCTGTCTGCATCCCACATATGCATCCCACATAGGGCCTGGTTTCTGGCATGTTGCAGACAAGTGCTGGTCCAGGGATTCATGATCTAAAGGGGTTGCGGGATTCATGATCTAAAGTACTTCATTCCCCTAGTATGCTTATTTCAAGTGTCAATATGGTATTAAATTAGCAGCACATAAAAGCTGGTGTGGCTTGAAATCGCTGTCTTCCCCTACATACTTACTTCATAGGCTTATAGAAATAACAGATTTGAAAAAGTAACCTGGCTTGAGCTCTTACAAAAGGAACATGTTATAAATTGACTCCACGAATCAGGATTTTGTTTTGCTTAATTGTATTAACATCTGTTTCAATTAAGTGTCGGGTAAGGGTTTAAGTTTTAGCTAGCTCAGAAATTACAATGACATGAGGTCAAATTTCTACATTTCTCATTTGTAAGGGATTTATCTGAGTACTGAATTCACCATGTAATGGGCTTCACAATGCTTTCAAAAGTTTGTAATTATAGAACTCATGTGAAAACAAAAATAAATGGATGGGAAAGCATGAAAAATATAGCTGGCATGGGAGATAGTTGTCTAGATAAAGTACAACATTCCAAATTTAACTTTGGTCCAAATTACATTGTTTCCTACATCATCATCATCATATTTGTAAATTTTATGTCTATGCTGGATACAATAAGGAAACATCTTTGTTATTATCTATTCTGGACAACAAGAATGTAATGTTCTTTAGATAACCATAGTTTTATTAAACTATTCTGGACACCATGTATGTAATGTTACATACAAAAAAAAAAGCACTCTAATTTTAAAGCGAAAGTAGTACTGTTCCAAGCCATTTCCTACCTATTTTTAGCTTGGTTTCTGAGAAATAAATATTTCCAAATTATAGCATTGTGTGGGATTTTCCTTCCCGGTTTGTTTCTTGGAAACAAAACCCTTGCAGAATTAGCTTCTATTGTTATATCCAGTTTCAATTTCTCAAATTAAAGGCAGGTTCAATCTCTCTAACTCAACTGGTCAAATAAGATCATCTTTCTACACGGTGAACATGTAGAAAGATTTTTCTCCATATTCTTTCAGGTCTACTGTACCAAATCTGTTCCAAATACAAAACACAAGCAGAGGAGAGGAGTTTCAGTTTCACAGCACCAAGCAGCTTTAGTACAGAACAGTTGAGCTAAGCCATGCCCAGGGACCTTGCTGTCTCTTTCTTGCTCACACACCAAATACTGTTTCAGTTTCCAAACAGTCCTCAACTCTCTCACACAGTGGCGGGACACTAGCCAGATGAATACCGCATTCATTCAGATTTCTTTTCAGGTGGGGAAGGGGAGCAGAACTCATTAGCATCAGAGCCTGTTAATAATAATAATATAGGAAATACTAATGCTCTGATGGTCATTTTGAAAAATCCTTTCTTAGCGAGTACCTAGAAGCCAAGAGGAACATACGTGCCAAATTTCAAGTTTGTAAGCTTTATGGTTCTGGAGATTTTGTGATGATGCATGAAAATTAGTATTATATATATCACTTTATATATATATATAGATTTTCCAACCCAATAACCAGTTGTTGCCTTTTGAAAGCTTTGCATAGAAAAATGATAGCTTGCAAAGTAGAACACATGACTTTTCTTTGAATACTAGAAAAAGTTGACTCTGTATTCCTAGTTGGTAAGGCATTTATAGATCTTCCTGTCTTACAGTTGGGCCCAGAAGCTTGCTGTAGTTCTTCTAAGACCTCTTGGTTACTGTTTAACTATTCCTGTCAACTGGTTGACTTGTGATTGTATCTCAGCTGAATCTTCCATGTCACCTCCAAATATAAATAAGGCAGGTTTTAGCAATTTTGCCAGCATCCTCTCCAGCAATTGTTCTTAGATATCTTTTGATTTTAGTCCAAAAATAGAAGATAGCAACCAAGAAAGCCATATAGTAGACCCTTCTAAATAATCTCAGAAGGCTACATTTTAGGTTTATGCAGTTTTAAATCACTTTAAGTCCTCAGAAAGAGTACAGGAAAAAGCAGTGAGGATGATTAGGAGCAGGGGTGGGATTCTACCAGTTCGCACCTATTCTCTAGAACCGGTTGTTAACATTCTAAGCAGTTCGGAGAACCGGTTGTTAGAAGAAATTACTGGCCTAATCCTGTAAGGAAGGCAGGAAGGAAACATTCTGGTGTTGCTTACAGAAACTGCCTCTCCATTGACCCTTATTACATTCTTGGCAGGACTAGACTTCCTGTCTCAGGAACATCTCTGGAGTTATTTTTCCCCTCCTTTGCTGGTACTTTGATTGTGTGGAGTGACCATTTGAAGTTACAATGGCGCTGAAAAAAGTGACATATGACCATTTTTCACACTTACAACTGTTGCAGCATCCCCACAGTCATGAGAGGCCAGGCGAGGAGATGCATGCCTTGATGTGAGTGATATTGAATTGGCCACACCCAGCCAATAACATGGCCACCAAGCCTTGTTCACCCAGTCACATGACCACCAAGCCATGCCCACCACCTAAGCCACATCCACAGAACCAGTTGTTAAAAATTTTGAATCCCACCCCTGATTAGGGGACTGGAGGCTAGAACATATAAAGAACAGTTGCTGGAACTGGGTATTTCTAGTTTAATGAAAAGAATAAGGGTAACATAATAGCAGTGTTCCAACATCTATGGGGCTGCCAACAGAGAAGAGGGAGTCAAGCTATTCTCCCAAGCACATAAAGGCAGGACAAGAAGCAATGGGTGGAAGCTAATCAATGAGCGATCCAAGCTAGAATTAAGGAGAAACTTCCTGGCAGTTAGCAAAGTGGAACAATTTACCTTCAGAAGTTGTGGGTGCTCCAACACTGGAAGCTTTAAAGAAGAGATTGGACAACCATTTGTCTGAAAGGATTTCCTGCCTGAGCAGGGGGTTGAAGACCTCCAAGGTCCCTTTTAACTCTGTTATTCTGTCTTGTTTGATAGATCATCCAGAAAAAAGGTGCAAAACTTTGTATTGTGGTATTTAAAAAATGGGCTGTGTAGTATTTTCTCCTAAAGATGCAGCTATGGCAGACTGTATCATAGCTATTACTCCTTTTTCCCCAAGGAGGAGAGAAATCATTTTCCTACCCACTGAAATTGGAGAACTGGACTGGCATGTCATTCTGATCAATGCCTGTTAATGAAAATATTGAAATATCATATTTTCCCCAAGGTGGATCATGACAAATAAGTAAGAGAATGTTAATTAGATTCCACTTTAAAATTCACCTCAAGTTGCATTTCACAGATCAGATTTCTTTGGTAGTAAGCATTTGCAATTTTTTGAATTTAATTCTTAAATTTGTATCATAAAGAAAGATGCATGCAAAAATTTGTATGCATTTAGGCATTGCTCCCAAAGTGTGCATGTTGAAAAATCTGACATGCAAACAGTCATGTAATTTTCAAGTTATTTTATTAATATAGAAATAAGACAAAACGGACATATTGAACATATAATTAAATACAGGAGACACTTATAGGGATCCAATAGAAATCATTTCATCCTTCCAAAGGACTCAAGGAAGGTAAAATAGTTTTCATCTAATTGGATGTACTTTTGTTGTGCATGATTTGTAATGTATCCTGATTTTATTGTGTACATGAGTTGACAAAGCAGCCTAACAATCTGTACTTAAGGCTTAAAGTTTGTCCTGAATTAAGATCTATCTTCATGAATTTGATAAGGACTAGTTTGAAGTAATATAAATACACAAAATGTAAAATAAAAAAACCCATATCTTTTAATTTACCCTGATTAGATACTTGCTTTCCCTTTCATTCCCAACTACTTGTCACTATTGATTAGAATAAAGGTTGTCTTTTGTGCTCACAACTTTTCTGACTTCATCAAGAGCTACTTCCAAAAAGAAAAGAAAAACAAAATCTAGTTCATTCCCTTACAGAACTCCTGCTTATGAGTATCCTTATTTGGCATAGATATAATTTGATTTTAATAAACCTTGCTTTGTATTGTACATATAGTTTATTGAACATGTAAACCACCAGATTAGTCCATAAAAAGGCTAAATTATTAGGACAAGAACTAGCCACTGAGATTAATGAAAATATAATTAGTGTTGCTTGAGTTACTGTACATACTTTTGAAAGTAGTATTATAACTCTCTCTCTCTCTCTCTCCAGACAGACACAGAGAGAGACAGAGTCAGTCAGAGAGAGAGACAGAAAGTGAGACAGAGACAGAGAGAGAAGAAAGAGAGAAAGAGAGGAGACAGAAAGGAGAGAGGGGAAGGAAAAAGGAAGAAAGTAAAGGGGAGAGGAGAGAAGGAGATAGGGAGAGGAAGAAGGAAAGAGAGAGAAAGAGAGAGAGAGAGAGATCTGGCAGTTTGAAGTGCTTTGATCCCTCCTTTTTCCCCCTTTTCTCTGCAATGAATAGAAACATGAAGAAAAAGTAGAATAAAAGAGCTAGGATTCTGAACAAATTTTTAGGGTTGCTACAGCAAGTACTTGATCGTTACATAAGAGCCGATAAGAACATTTTTAACATGTACTGTGAAATGAAGTCTACCTTGTTACAATATTAGCAATATAGCTATCAGGTTTCAGTAGACAACTGCAGGAGGGGGAAACCACATCAGAGATGTTCAGCTTCCTCTTTAATATCCGTTGATTGGTGAAGGTGTCAGTTTTCTCCACCAGAGAGATGGTGAAAGTTGAAAAAAGAGTTTGGGACTATCTTGCCATTTCTTCACTTGGCTAATATGACATATAATTTGTTTGGACCAACCATCCTGTTCCTCTGTCTCTGCCTCTTCCAAGGTATCATAACTATTGCTATTTATTTAACTATTTTTTCTTTTTACTGTTGGAGAATATCTTATTACATCCTTGGACATCTTATATTGTTCCATGCAAATAGATTTTTCAGTAATTCCATTTGCTAACATTTGCTAAATCTTTATGACTTGTATCGTGAGGACTGCTGATAATTGCAAACATTCTGTTTAGAGATAATTACTGATTTCTATTTTCTGAAGCATTGTAATGGACTTAGTTACTAAGGATCAGTTAAAGAAATATTGAAAAACTTTAATTGTTGTGACGTGTTAATTCTATTTATTCATTTGAACTCTACTTTTAATCCCTTTTTATTTTCTGCTTTTTTGTTTTCTTATTCTCTTCTTGAACCTTTCTCTGTGTGTATGCATGCACAAAAGCAGATGCACATAGATGCACACATAAACACACACAAACACAATGTATATTTTTTCCAATTATGATTTGGGTGTAGCTGTTTTGTGGTTCTTACACTACAGTACTAAACTGAAGGTTGGCTGTTTTCAAGTAGACAAAAATAAGAGTTGGAATAAGAAGGTAGGCTCTCTGTGGGACTATATGATCCTAATATTCTAAAACCATGTTGTCAAGTGCCAAGGAAATCAGGAGATTCCAGACAGTTCAAATGAGTATAGAAAATTATTGTAAGCTTAAGCCCTCTACAACAATCTGACCAACTAATGGTCAAAAGAAATGAGCGGGGATAAGAAAGGCTGAACTTGCAAGCCATGCAGGGACTCATGACTTATGATGTGTTTGATTTCTCCCTTGGGTTCAGCCTGGATTTTCTGCTCGGGCAGGGGGTTGGACTAAAAGACCTCCAAGATCCAAGGGTGGGATTTTCCCAGTTTGGACCGGTTCGAGTGAACCCCTTGTTTTGATGATCAGCTGGCTCTGAACTGGTTTGCTGTGATGAGCATGTGGGCCCACTCACCTACCCCTGCTCTTTTCTGTGCTTTATGGCTTTTTGTTAAGAGTACAGCTGATTCGTGCAGCAGAGCAATTTGCCATGCCTCAGCTGTTTTCTTAAGCTGCAGTTGAAGGTAAGTAGTAGCTAAACGTGGAGCATGCACACAGAGAGCATGCGCTCACTGAACCAGTTGTTATACTGTTTGAATCTGTTAAGGGATTTTAGGGTTAAATATGGGTGGTTCGTTACCTTTCTCTACTGTGAAGTTATCAGGAAAGAGTCTGAGCCCAGTGGATCCAATGCAAGTTATTTATTGTTGTAAACAAAACACAAAAAGCAATAAAATAAGTTAAAAGGTTATTTCAGTAGTTAGTGTCCATTTGTTTCTTCTCAGAGTCTTTTCTTTTTCTTCTTGTGGCAGTCACCTATGTGACTGGAGTCCCAAAGATCCTCCTCGTGGCATGAGGTAGGATCCTTCCAGCTGCATGGTCCCAAGCAGCTGGAACATCAGTAATGGTGGAACTGGCTAGATGCCATGAGGCTAGCCCTTTAAATAGTCCAGAGCCAGGTGAGGTGGGGCTTGGCAAAGCCCGGGAAAATCCTAAATCACAGCTGAGCTGTGATTGGTCCATCTGTTTCTATTGTTATCTGAGGAGGGGGCCAGGAGAAAGAGCACAGCAACCTCATGGAAAATTCTTTTCCACAGAATCGCACCTCTGACAAGATCCCTTCCAGCTCTATTCTCTATTCTGATTCTGATCTCCTACACATGTGGTGGTGGGGTGTATTAAAAGCACTCCAGGAAAGCAGCAAAATAGAACACCATCTCACAGAGATGAAAATGGAACGTTATATGTCATCATTTATATTTTGAAAGATTATTTTTTAAAAAAAAATCACCAAAGGTCTGACTTTGTCATCAGAACAAGGTCCTGAAATAACACATTTCGAAACAAATAAAATATGAGAAACAAACCCTTTTGTGATTTTTTTTCTCCTTTTCGGGAAAGAGCCATTTTATTTTCTTACCCCCAGAGGATACAAAAGATCAGACTGTCTTGTGTTTATTCCTCTCCAATGTGATTCAAGATCAGCTGGCTTTGGAGGTTTGCAAATGAGAATTTCAAAGATGTTTTTTGTCTTTTTTTTCAGTTGCAAGGTACTAGGGCAGCCGTGGGCAAACTACTGCCCAGGGGCCGGATCCGACCACTTCGGCTGTTCTATCCGGCCCGTGGAGCCGAAAGAGCGGAGGGTTCTCTTGCTCTCCCAGAAGGCTACATGAAGTAATCTAACTTTGAATTTATATTAGTTCACACAAACACTCCATCCATGCTTTTGTTCTGGCCCTCCGGTCCAGTTTAAGAACCCATTGTGGCCCTCGAGTCAAAAAGTTTGCCCACCCCTGTACTAGGGGAATTGTATTCTGGCAAATAACTGGCAGGTTCTGACAACAAGGTGGATTTTAACTCTTTTTTTTAACTCCAAGGTGGATTTTAACTCCTCCAAGATGTTTGCTCATTGCATTGCCCTGGGACAATGCAAACACAAGTATGACATAAATGCTGCAACTTCTTTATACCTCAGACACACACACAGTCTTTGCTTATGTGAAGATGGCATCTGTGGGGGTTTGCTGGAGATGGTAAGGGCCACAGTCAGGATGCTCCTTTCCAAAGAGAGACTGCAATTTTCACTCTATCATAAGTCCTGGATGTATATGCTTGGATGGCAATGTGTGACCCCAACAAAACCATCACCACCAGATGGATTCGTAACTGGCTGACAAACCGTACTCAGTAAGTAGTCCTTAATGGGTCTACATCTACATGGAGGGGAGTAAGCAGTGGGGTACCACAAGGTTCTGTCTTAAGCCCAGTACTCTTCTTCATAACAGACTTAGATGAGGAAATAGAAGGGGAACTTACCAAATTTGCAGGTGAGATTAAGCTGGCAGGAATAGCTAACACCTTAGAAAATAGGTTCAAGATCCAGGTGGATCTTTCTAAGGCTTGAACACTGGGTCCTATCCAATGTAGAGAAAAGTAAAGTCCTACACTTAGGCAAGAAAAACCAAAAGTACACATATAGATTGGGTGAAACCAGGCTTAATAGCAGTAACTGTGAGAGGGATCTTGGAGACTTAGTGAACAACCAGCTAAATATGAGCCAGCAGTGTGCAGCAGCCGCCAAAAAAGCCAATGCAATCCTAAATTGCATTAACAGACAGAAACAATCAAGATCAAGTGAGGTACTAATATCACTCTAAGACCACACGTAGAGTACTGCATCCAGTTTTGGTCACCACACTATAAAAAAGATGTTGAGACTCTTGAAAAAGTGCAGAGAAGAGCAACCAGGATGATTAGGGAACTGGAAACTAAAACATATGAAGAACAGTTACAGGATCTGGGCCTGGCTAGTCTAGTGAAGAGAAGGACCAGGGGAGACAGGATAGCAGTCTTCCAATATTTGAGGGACAGAGAGGAAGGGGTTAAGCTATTTTCTAAGGCACCTGAAGGCCAGACAAGGAATAATGGATGAAAACTGATCAAGGAGAGATTCAACCTGGAAATAAGGATAAATTTCCTGACAGTGAGTACAGTCAACCAATGGAACAGCTTGCCTTCAGAGGTTGTGGGAGCTTCATCACTGGAGGTTTTCAAGAAGAAATTAGACTGCCATCTGTGAGAAACGGTGTAGGACCTCCTGCTTGGGCAAGGGGTTAGAATAGATGATCTACAAGGTCCCTTCCAACTCTGTTAATCTGAAACTTTCAATGTGTCCTGATCATTGGCAAAACTGAACCCACCACTTCAGAATTTGTGAAAATGAGAAGAGAGGAGAGAATTCTGGTAGACAAAGATCTCACACCTCCCTTGCAGCACAGTCCTCCACGGGAATAAAAAATTACATATTCCTGGCTGAATTTCCAAGAACACCTGGCACACATAAAACCTTAGAGCTACCAAGACTGGTTTATGTGCAGGCAAAGCAGATCTGCAGTCCTGGGTTTGTTACAAGGTCACCGAGGGCTGTTCTTCAATCTGCCTAATGAGCTAGTCACCTTTTCAGAATTCAGATGGGTGATTGCTGACAAAGGTCTCTTGGATCATGCTTTGTCACAATTGCTATTCTCACCTGACTTGAAATATTCCAGCCATCTGTGCTCATTTCTTTCTCCTGTGCTCTCCTCAATTTACAGCTCTGTGTGTGTGTGTGTGTGTGTGTGTGCACGCGTGCACTTATGAATTTTCTCACTGCTTAGAACTTCGACTAGCAGAATATACGGTGCCCAGTTGCATCTCTCGCTCTTTAATATTAATAATAAGAAAAAACAACAACGCCACTGAAGTGTCACAAAGGATAAGAAAAATAACTTATGCTAAAGGAATGCTTCTAAAGCACATTGAAACATTTTGAAGGAAAGCTACAGCTTCATTCTTTGTCTGCCAGCAAGAAGAACATAACAGACTATTTTGAGGTGTTTAAAACTTGGAGGAGACAAAACTTGAGCATTGTTTAAAGCAAAGATCCCTGAAGATTTGTGTAGGAAAAAGAGCATACAGTTTTTCCAACATAGCTAGACATTTGCATTTTTGCCCATGTATCTTTTACATGTCTCCCAGAGAGTAACTAAGTGTAGTAATTTCATGCAGAGGAGAAGAGTGAGGTGTTTTACAAGGTGCATCATTTTGTGTTTCAGAATACAATAAGCTCATTTCTTTAATAATCAAAATATTTTTTCTTTAATTTCTTGAACTTCTATACAGTGTAGGATGCAATGGCTTTGAAAATTACAGCTCTAATGCAATAAAGATTTCTAATCTTGTACATCAGTCTCTACTTGCCAAATGCTAGTTTGTGAACTCAAAATGTGAACATAAAGCATGCTTTTATGTAATCTAATTTTCAGAAGCAAAGAAATGTGATCATTGCAGACTTCACTAGCATTGTTGAATTTCCTACACAGATTAAACCTGTCACAGTTTTTTTTTCCCCTTACAGATTATTTCACATCAGTTGTCCACAAAATGATGACCTGGAAGCCAATGTAGCTAACTTGCCTTCTTTTAACAGAACCAGGGCTCATGGGAATTGCTAAAGGGAAAACAGCAAAGATCATTTTAGGGTGATTCTCTCACTAAATCAAATGTTTCCTGCTTGAGTCCAGGAACTTCTAGGTCACGTTTGCTACTTAAAATAACTTGGTTCTTAATTTAACTTCTGGTGGTTTGGGACATTGGAGTGAAAAGAAGTACCACACATTGACACTAACACACACACACACACACACACACACACACACACACACAGGACTAGAGGTGACATGATAGCAGTGTTCCAATATCTAAGGGGCTCCATAAAGAAGAGGGAGTCAAGCTATTCTCCAAAGCACATGAGGCAGGACAAGAAGCAATGGATGGAAACTAAATAAAGGAGAGAAGCAACTTAGAACTCAGGAGAAATTTCCTGACAGAACAATTAATCAGTGGAACAACTTGCCACCAGAAGTTGTAAATGATCCAACACTGGAAGTTTTTAAGAAGAGAATGGATAACCCTTTGTCTGAAATGGTATAGCTTTCCTGCCTAAGCAGGGGGGTGGACTAGAAGACCTCCAAAGTCTATTCTATTCTATTCTATTCTATTCTATTCTATTCTATTCTATTCTATTCTATTCTATTCTTCTCTCTCTGCCATTTGGGAATTCCAGGAGTAAGTAGGCTCTGGATTGCAGAATATTATCCATCCTATTTTAGATGCCAGACAAGGATGTGCAAGGCCTTACAATATAGTGTAGATTTTACTAAACTTGGACTAGAATTGTCTTTCAGAATTCTCTCTTTTCCCTCCTTAAAATTCTTTCCACTGAAGGAAAGTATAGCAGGTGAGTCCTAAGGAGGCTTACTGCTTTCCTGCAAGCTTTCTCATGAGAAGGCTATTTAGGTTTGCAGTCCTAGATAGTAAAATCTGCATATGTGCCACTTACTAGTTCAGTGTTTCTTGGATGCAATATGAGAAGAGACAGAATGTGTGAAATCCAGTTGGTTAATAAATAGAAATACCTCACATTTAGAGGGAGGTAGAGCTTATATGCTTTAGCTGCAGAACTCCTATAATGGATGGTGGTGGATGATCTCTGGAGGGCTTGGGACAGGGGTAATTCCTCTGTCCTGGTCCTATTAGATCTCTCAACGGCTTTTGATACCATTGACCATGGTATCTTACTGCATTGGCTTGGTGGGCTGGGAGTGGGAGGCACCGTTTTGCAGTGGTTCTGCTCCTACCTCTTGGGTTGTTCACAGTCGGTGTTGGCAGGAGGACAGAGGTCGACCCCGAAACCCCTTTCTTGCGGGGTTCCTCAGGGGTCAGTCCTCTCTCCCCTCTTGTTCAACATCTATATGAAGCTGCTGGGTGAGATCATCCGTGGTTTTGGGGTGAGGTATCACCAGTATGCTGATGATACCCAGCTTTTTATCTCCACCCCAAACCAAATCAGTGATGCCCTCGATGTGATGTCCCGGTGCCTGGAAGCAGTGCGGATCTGGATGGGGAGGAACAGGCTTCAGCTCAACCCTTCCAAGACCGAGTGGCTGTACGTATTGGCATCTCGGGTTTGCCAGGATGTGCCATCATTAGTTATGGGGGGAGAGGTGTTGCCCCCCATAGATAGGGTGCACAACTTGGGTGTCCTCCTGGATGCACAGCTCAGTTTGGAGGATCAGGTGGGAGCCATGACCAGGGGGACATTTGCCCAGGTTCGCCTAGTGTGCCAGTTGCACCCCTTTCTGGACCGAGATGCCTTATGTACGGTCACTCATGCACTCGTTACCTCCCAGGTTGACTACTGCAATGCTCTCTACATGGGGCTGCCCTTGCGGACCACTCGGAGGCTTCAACTGGTGCAAAATGCGGCCACGCGGGTTATGATGGGAGTATCCCAATACTCCCATGTTACACCCCTCCTGCGTGAACTGCATTGGTTGCTGGTTGCCCTCCAGGTGAGATTCAAGGTGCTGGTATTGACCTATAAAACTCTACATGGCTTAGGTCCGGAGTATTCACGGGAATGCCTCCTGCTGGCAACATCTGCCCATCACCCTGTGCACTCCCACAGACAGGGCCTCCTTGGGGTGCTGTCGGCTAGACAGTGTCGGCTGGCAATCCCCAGGGGTAGGGCCTTCTCTGTGGGAGCGCCCACCCTGTGGAATCAGTTACTTCTGGAGCTTTGGTTGGCCCCTGACCTCCGTTCCTTCCCCCACAACCTGAAGACGTGGTTGTTCCAACAGGCCAGCCTGGACTGAGGGTGGTTTTTATGGGTTTTTATCTGGAGTTTTGTTGAATTTTAGATATTGTTTAGGTTCTTATTTAATATTTTTTAGTAATTTTAAATTTTGTATTTTGTGTTTTTAGTGCTGTGAGCCACCCTGAGTCCTTTGGGAGATAGGGCAGCATATAAATCCAAACAATAAATAAATAAATGAATGAATGAATCCTTTGGCATCTCCAGGTATAGAAATCTACATTATGACATCTAACGTAAAGTTAGCTGCGACATTAGTGAATTTCTCTTTAGGTGGAAAATGCTGGTTGATTTAGATTGAGGATTCCGAGGAAGATCGAGACTGTTGTGTGATGGGATTCTCAGGTAGCGACTTCAAGTTTTGTGAAGGCTGGAGACCATTTTAATAACCATCATTCCACACATAACAGCAAAAAAAAATTCGTTCTCACAGCCATTAACGATCCAGGAAAAGACAGAATATTCTTGACCCTAAGCTAAAATCAAGGAAAAGATCCATCAAGAACTGTCATGCCTCCATCAAAGCCTGAATCTGCAGAGGAGGATGAGCTGGAGCTGTTGGAGATTGAGAGGGTGGCTTCATTGGCTTTGGAGAAATGTGGGGAGGAGCAGGATGAGGCAGTCCAGGGCCCCTCAGGATTGGGACAACTTGTTAGCAGGGAGGAACAAGATGCAGTGGACATGAGGAGCGACAGAGATCAGGCAATAAGTAAGGACCGCCCTCTCCTGATCCCTGAGCACGGAGAGTGGAGAGAAGGCAGGAACAGCGCAGGCCAACCCAATGACCCAGGAGGAGAACACCCCGCAAGGCACACCTGGGGACTGAGATTTAAGGAGACACTATGTGGAGGGGCGTTTGTCTGGAACAAATGCTGAATTGGGAGAGTTGGGTGTGCCGGTACAGACATTTGGAGTTTGCAGGACTGCTTGTTTCTTCATGACTTTGTGGACTCAGTGACTTGTTCCTTGTTTTGTGGACTCATTGTTTGTTCCTTGTTTTGTGGACTCATTATTTGTTCCTTGGTTCATGGATTCCTTTCCCTGGTCCTTTGATTTGCTGGACTGGGTGCAGCCAGAGGCTGCTGTATTTTGTGTGTGTGTGTGTGTGTGTTTGCTCTGGGACAGGCCAAGAATGTGGGATCATTTGGGGGTAAATTTGGAGTATTAAAGGGGAGTTTGAATTCTCAGCTGGCTGTGTGACCTTCGTGCCTTGTTGTGGATCATCCCATCAACCTTCCATGAAAAGAGAGAAGGAAGCAGAATTGAGATTTGCTGAGTAGGATCTGTAAACATTGGTGGTATTCATGGAATTTGCTCGTCTCAGTAGGGCAGCCAAAGACGACCTCCAATTTCATTTGGAGTAGTGAAAATAAAGCAGATCCATCAGTTTCCTGGACACAGAGATGTTTCTTTCAACACAGTTCTGATAAAGGCAAAAAAAAAAATAGATAGAATGTCACCGTCATTGCTGTTCCCATCACGAGGACCTACAGGTACAATTCTGAGACACTGAAATTCATAACTTTTTAATGTACCTCTTACAATACCATTTTCTGCCACATGTTAAGAACATTTGTGCTTCGGGAAATAAAAAAAAAAGATAGAGAAACGAAATTCCATCTTAATGCTGGAAATTTATGGGTACACAATTAAAATGAGAGGGGTCCAAAGGTATCAAGATAATTACATTTTTCTAATCTTACTAAACAAGATAAATTACCTGTAGGCCCTCTTATAAAAGATGAAATCTTCATAATAAGTGAATTAATCAAGCAGCAGCTTGCTACTGCACAGGCATTTATAAAAGGAATGATTCAAAGAGTTATTTTATGGGGAAATTAATGGAAACCGGCTTTTCATTCTTCTGCACCAATTGAAAACCTCAGCAGCCAGCTGCCCACTTGTCAAGAAAACAGAAAGAAGCTGGAAACAAAGATAAATAAAAACACCTTTTCCCTGGCACTTTTGAAGAGAAAAAACAGCTCTCATTTACAGCCGCCATCTGTTTGTTATTTAATATGGGTGAATTACATGCTGTAATGAGTTTGTTTCTGCATCACTCACTGCAATGGAACACAAGTTCACTCTCTTAATGTGTAGCAGTTTTTAAAAGCTAATCATTTAATTGGACACAATAGTCAATGACAAATGGAGATGTAAAAACTCAGCCAGCTGTAGACTGAATATGTAATCATTGTGAAATCATATTATTTTACACGCATGAAAAGTCCTTAATAGTAGCTGATGTTGGCCGCCGAAACAGGGAGAACTGTAGCAGGATCAAAAAAGCATCGGCTTGGAAAAAGGGGAGAAGAAAAGAGACAGCAAAAGCCAAACCTTGGCCTTTACTATCATGGAGTAATAGCTGGGCTTTTAAGTGAAAGCACCTTAAGCAATCTGTCAACCCTGAAGTTGGCCTGGCCGGGCTTTTAATTAAGTGAAAATCAGTGGGACTTTTAGAGCCGGTTTGCACCAATATGATGTATCCCAATGAATTGTTCTTTGAGAAAAATGCCTGCCTCATTCTCTTTGTTGCAGATGTATTACTTGGAACCAGTGGTAGGATTCAAAAAAAAATTTACTACTGGTTCTGTGGGCGTGGCTTGGTGGGCGTGGTGTTGCTTAGTGACCATGGCTTGGTGGGCATGGCAGGAGAAGGAAACTGTAAAATCTCAATTCCCACTCTACTCCAGGGGAAGGATACCGTAAAAATCCCCATTCTCTCCCCACCTCACTAAACTTCTTTCCAACTCCATTCTCCTGTGCAGGGCAACAAAAGAAGATCCAGCTGATCAGCTGCAACTCGGGAGGCAGAGAATAGAGGTGGTATTTGCCAGTGCTCTGAACTACTCAAAATTTCCGCTGCCGGTTCTCCAGAACTGGTCAGAACCAGCTGAATACCACCTCTGCTTGGAACCCTGACATTATCTCTATGTCAACCCTGAAACTGACCTGAGCGAGGCCATTTTGTGAGTTTCAGTGTTGCCACACTGGAGTTGAGAGATAGGGAGGGGGGAGTAGAGATAGATGGGCTTTTGTAGCCAAAACAAAATACTTTCTCCTGGGAACCAAGGACATTCCCATGGGTGGTCGGAGAGAGGAATCAAGTTACCAGGCAACTGGATGACACAATGATTGGGCCGTGTGACTGATTGTTTGAAGAAGGGGGAAGAACTTTTACTTTTAATTAGGTGAAAAATGCGGGAATATTCAGAGTTGGTTTTCACCAGGCTGTGCCAATATGATATATCCAATAAACCAGTTCTCTGAGGAATCTACCTGCCTTGGAGTTCTATTTATTATGGGTCTATTACTTGGAACCCTGATACTCTGAGATCATTCTGATGCCTCCCTTTGTTTCTCCTTATGCTTGTTTTAACATTCATGGTTCAACAAAGACATCCAGAGGTGGGATGCTACCGGTTTGGCCCAGTTCTGCCAAACTGGTAGCGCCAAAGATCAGCCGAGACTGAACCAGTTCTCTCAGACGATCTGTTGTTGGGCCCACCTGCCTGCCCGGGCACCCTTACTGACCTTTATTTCCTGCTTTTGAAGTGCAGGTGCTTTGCGCAGCACAGCAGATCACCAAGCGTCAGCTGTTGAAGACACAGGGAGCGTGCAGGATTGCAGGAGGTGAGCAGGAAAGCCTCTGCACATGTGCAAAGCACGTGTTTGGCACGTGCGCATGCACAAAGTGTGTGTGCATGTGCAAAGCACACCTACCCAGCCACACACCTCTGAACCGGTGGTAAACCACTTTGAAACCCACCACTGGAGATAGCATACAGGTTTGCAAAGATGGAAACTATCAGATCTACCTGGATAGAAAATTTTCACCCATTTTCACCAAATTTTCTATGCTGTACAGGATGCTGCATCCAGAGAAGAGGCCCTGCATTCTCAAAGGGCAAACTACTCAAAGGCAAAGAGCTTGATGTCTCTGTACCATGTGTCTGATTTGATTAGAGGATGAGAAAGAAAGAGATATAAGCCATTAGAAATCAGTGCTCTAGGATAGAACTTGAAATGATGGGAAAGTTCCCAGATGTTCTAGAAAGGTTTCATATCAAGTCTAGTTCTTCATTTTCAACTCATCAAATCAAGTGAAATTCACTGCATTCTCTTTCTTCCCATTACCATCCAATTATGTACAGCAGATGAAGGAATGTCTCCATGTCTTGATGCTATGGAAGATAGATAGGGCATCTATAAATGTCTGCAGTGCAAAGTTCCCATTCAGGAAGCTATCAGTTGGCTAGTCAGCCATGTCTATTCTATTCTTACACTCCCATTTTCTCCTCCTTCTCTAAAAAGATATTTGACCAGGAACATTGAGCAAGATCAATTCTCACTGAACCCTTATTTTTTTCCAAGGGTTTCTTCTGTCCTAAATGTGTTATTGCCGCTATAGACCTATTATTGGAAAGCTTGTCCTGAAATGGTTGGTTTTTCTTGATCAATTGTCCATACTGCAAAGATGGGTAGATATTGGGTGGACATGGCATCACAGCACACATATAACCTTGAAGGACTTCTCCTTGATCTTCTCCTAAATAGAATCATAGTCATGTATGCCTTTCGTTTTCAATCTGATTTTAGAATATAATTTCCTATGAAATACTTGAACTGGATTTATGTAATGTTGGCATGTTGCCCCTATCTATCTCAGCTTATGATTCCACAAAAGCATTTGCTTTCATAAAGCCCATCTGAAAACCCAAGAGTCCATTAAAACTATTGCTGTTCTTTCTCAAATTGGGGAAAATAATAATACTTCCTGCATCCTTGGCATTCATGTGTCCTACTTGTTTTTGTCAAGGTTACTTCCATCTTCTAAAAAACAAACTTCACATTCCATTGTCCAGCCTTTTCCTGTAATTGAGTATTCTATAGTATGAAATGCTATTGTGATGTTTAGCAAGAAAAGATATTTTTTTATCATTAACCAGTCTTCTTCTCTATCTTCTTCCTCTTTGCTTTGATGTCTTCTAAGTCTATGTCTTAATTTATCAACACAAAGAGATAGAACAGCATTTTCCTCTCCTTGGCACCCATACATGTGCTGTGATTAGTATAATTCAACCAAGCCTAGTTATTTAATTATTCGATTTCTATAGCTATCCAATTTCACATATGTGATCCAGGGCAGTTCATAACAGTTCATTCTGCACATTCCAATAAGTTTATTCCCAAATTTATTACTGATTATTCATTCTGAAATGGAGGTTCTCCATTTCTGGCAGTTTTGATGAAGTGATAGAGAACCACCTCTGAACATTGCAGAAAGTTGGGCTAGATGAACCTTGTCATCCTTTCTAACACCACCATTCTACAGGAAGATGCCTTGAACTGGTCATTGCTGGATCCTATATGTCTCCTTTATTTAAAGACTATGGGTTGCATTTTACCCAAGTTAACTATACTTAATTCCTATTGCAAGTACTGTAGTGACAATATATTGGTGAGAGAAATGTATGGCTTCTTATCTGGATCCAGAAATATGCATAGTGACTGAATTACAGTTCTTCAAATTAACTTTTTAGGCCATCAGCTCCTGTTCATTGTCCACTGTTCCATTATGTCTGTCTATCTGGCATCCTATAAACAGCGTTGCCTTCAGCCACTCTTCAATACCCACTGAATTTCTTCCAATTCAATCTCTTATAATTTGCTAATGAATTCAGGCTATTTTAGCCTCTGAAGAATGAGAGAAAAGCCCCTTACATTGATTAAGTGTTATGGAAACAGCTAACATATTGAAATGATTTGATATTCCATAGAACTAAAGAAAACATCCAAGAGTTTACCCATAAAAAGATGTACCCAGAGTCATTTATACTGGGGAAAATGCAACTGAGAAAGGATTTATAAGAGCAAAGAGAGCAGCTTCAACAAGCCAGACTGCCATCCAGGAAAGAAGATAAAGAAAAATACGCTGTAAATTAAGAAAACATTCCAAACATACTTCAGAAGTACAATCTGCAAGAAACAAATTGCTCTGTGTTTTTCCTGCAGTTGATTAACTGCTAAGTAAACTGAGTAAATCATACAAGGTTCACCTCCAGTATAGCTAGAAATTAACCAGCAGACAGAAAGACTAAAACATATAGGGGTGCAGAAAACAAACATAAAATGTAAAATCTGCTAAACAAGACACAATAAATGCACAGTTAAAATACAACACAAACCTGGCTTTATAAAAGTGAAGACAGTTCATATGTTTGAATAAATATGATGAACTAATTAGTTGCTTTTACATTTGCAACTTAATGAGCAATGCTGATTGATGGGAAAATTTGTGTGAAAAAGATCCTTATTTATTTAGATTGATATCACATCCTTGCACCTAAAATTGCTTAGGAAAGTTTTCAGTGGTTTTTGTAAAAAAAAATGAAATAACTTTATAATATGTATTGAAACTAATAAAATAGAACTACTCGGGTTTCAGAAAATGCCTCCCTCCCTCCCTCCGTCCTCTCTCCCCTCCCTCGGTCCCTTTCTCCTTCCCTCTCTCCCTTCCTCCCTTCCTTCCATGACAAACACATGCAGGCAGTTACATACAAACAGAAAGTATAAGCTATTTCAAGAAACACCAGAAAAATGCACAACAGTTAAACAAATAATAGAACACCTGAGAAAACTATAAAATAGGATTGTCTGTTTTTCCTTGGTTAACTTGAATAGAATTAATTACATTAATTATATTAAGCCTATTTCAGGGCTTTCTTTCCTCAAAATGATAGACAACCAGGCCAATAATTTGCCACAATTATGTCAGGAGAGGAAAAAGAAGAAGAAATTTGAGGTCTGCAAACCAATCTGGTAGCTCCAAGTTGTTCAATTATATTCTGGAGTTATTTCTTTTTCAAACTTCTTATCTTCAGGGCGAACAACAAATTCTTAAATAAAATAGGAATGAAATGCTTGATTTTGCTCTAAATAAAATGCATCCATTACCAAAATCTGAAACTGCAGTAGGCATTAAGCTGTTAATTGTTTTGTTCTATAACAATCTGAAAAGATGGGACCAGATTGTTTTTAACTTTCTAATTCATTGTCTGCATAAATAATGGACTCCTTTCCCTTTTGGACAGAAAACGAAGGAAATTTTGCTGGGTGAGCAGATTTTTCTCCCTTCTCCCTCCTTCCTGTTTCATAAAATCTTGCCGAAACTTGGTCCACAAAGAAAGGCATTAATTAAAATCTATCCACATCTTAATGTGGAGAGAGAGGTGGGGGAAATATGTCAAAAAAACACACACATAAAAATAGCCCAGGAGGCCTTCTGGGACTTGAGAAAGTTATAATAAGTAGAAGAAAAAAATATATAAAAGCACTTCAGCCACATTTAACAGATAATATCTCTCTAAAAGGAGATTCAAAATGCTCACCTTGCAGAAAGCAATACAATACAATAGTACAATACAGGATAGAGCTGAAAGGGACCTTAGAGGTCTGCTAGTCCAGCCCTCTGCTCAAGCAGGAGACTATACCATACAGTTTGACTAGAGCTCAGAGAAAGGGACCTTGGAGGTCTGCTAGTCCAGCCCTCTGCTCAAGCAGGAGACCCTATACCATTCCAGACAAGTGGTTGTCCAATCTCTTCTTAAAAGCCTCCAGTGATGGAGCACCCAGAACTTCTGGTGGCAAGCATTTCCACTGGTTTCCATCCACTATTTCTTGTTCTGCTTTCAGGTGCTTTGGAGAAGAGATTGACTCCCTCCTCTTTGTTGGCATAGATAAACTGGATAAACTGGAAGAACTTTTCCTGACTCAGTTGTAAATTATATTTTTTCAGTGTAGTGCATGTGTCAGCTTTGGAACATAATATAACAGCATGTTATACAGTGACGAAGTCACTGGGATTTCTCTAGGAATATCCTTATCAATGGGGCAGGAGGGAAATTTTATATTTGTGTTACAGGAATGCAGTTGACTGAGTTTATGCATAGTCCTGTAATTGGATAAAGGGGAAAAAAACCCTCTCAGATAGGACTTTGGCCTTTTAGTTGAGAAGGAAGACAATTTGTTAATATTCATGATATGAATTTATATTCTATCTATATTTTCCTCTCACAGCCAAATAATCCCACCAGTTTTGGATTGTGTTGGCACTTTCTATTGACTTAGGCTGATAGTAACTCTTCCTAATCTTAAATTACCTCCAGATTTAATGGTGGCTGGTTGAATAATCTGTCTTCTGGGTTTCACTTACTATGGAGGTGTGTATCTTGCTAAGGTTGGAACTAATTTTCATTTTAACTGCCGGCTTTCCAGTTTACAAATGTGGAAGACCGATAACTATTTGTTCTTCTTCACATTGCAGGTTTTCTATTCATGGAAAGTGCAAATCTTCATGGGGATGGACTCATTAATGTTGGAATGATACTATAGGTTACTATAGGATACTATAGTTTCCAGTTTAGCTTGCACCTGGTGAAAACATTCGAGTAGTCAAAATGGGTGAGAAGAACAACCTTTATTTGGTGTTGGTGTTAGCATTCAAAGTCCTTTACGATACGGGTCCGGGGTACTTGCGGGAGCGTCTTCTGCCAATATCAAACACCGATCACCCTGTGCGTGCACACAGATGGGGACTCCTCGGGGTACCGTCAGCTAGACAATGTTGGCTAGTGGTGCCACGGGGAAGGGCCTACCCTGTTGCGGCCACCACCCTGTGGAACCAACTCCCTCTGGAGCTCCGGTTGGCTCCTGATCTCCGCTCCTTCCGCCGTGATCTGAAGACCTGGCTGTTTGAACAGGTCGGGCTGGACTGACCTCCTGGGGTTTTTAAGTATTTTAATGGGTTTTAGCGATTGGGCTTATCGATCTAATTTTGTTTTAAATATTTATTGATTGTTGTACTGTGTTTTAATTGTGAGCTGCCCCGAGTCCTTGCGGAGAGGGGTGGCATATAAGTCCAATTATATTATTATTATTATATTATTTGTTCTATGCCAACAAGCATCCAACTTTCTTGAGCCACTGGAAACAAAACTGAATAATTAGCATGGACAGTCTCCAAAGGAGACATCTTCAGTAATTCCAGCTTTAACCTTAATAGATATATAGCAGCAGAACAGAGTTGGATCCCTCCCAATTCCATGAAGAAAATAATTTAGTGGATGGGGCTGGTGTATCCCATAATTAAGGTGACCACCTATCAAATACCATACATGTGTTACATTTCAGGTGAGAACTTCTGCTCATCTAGTATAACATTTCAGAAATTCTTCTGCTCCAGAAGATGTTTTCTATACACCGCGTCTTGCAGGAGAAACAATCCTAGTTGGTCTTCATTGCATGGATACATTGCATCAGAAGTATTATTCAGATTGATTTTTGAAGCCTGGTTATATAAGTTCTGGATTGCTCAGAAGACTGGAGTCTTTGAAGTAATCCCATTTTAAATGCATGGATGAACCAACATTGTTTTCAGCTGGACAATTCCAGAGTTGCACAGGGAAAATCATTCTCATTTCCTATGTGGTCTTCTGTCAGGATAAGATACAGTACCCTTCTCAGAGTGCTAGCTAGGCATTATAAAATATTAAGAGATTTGAAGATTTAGCTTTAGTTAAACCCATGATTATTGTCACTGAAGTGCCTAATTCCTTAGATATTCAAATCAACTTCATTTGTTTGTATAAAATCTTCAATTCCTATTTCTGAAGATTACTTATGCACATTAAATGCTGTTGTATTTTTGGACAGAGGACTCACAGCAGAGAAAAGGTTGTTTTTTCTTTTTCTTTTTAAATGCTTTGTGTTAACCTCAAAAACATAAAAAATAGTCCATATTGTTTTACTTTAATCAGACTCATTTTATGTGACTGTGGAAAACCCTTTTACATTCTTTTCTTTTTTCCCTGTCTGGAGGTCTGTGTATAAAACTGATTGGGAGAAAAATGCAAAGTGAAGACACCTGCTGGCTTATAACACAAATACTAAAATATCTTAGAGCCTGCTGAAAGACGAATTGGAACAATATGTCATTAGTGAAGGCTCACTTACAAGTTCTAATGTATTATAATGAAAACAGTATGACAAACCTAATGAGACAGTGAAGATCTGGGTAATTGTTCTTACAATGTATGGTAACTTTTCCAGCCATTATTGGCAAACATAAAACCTAATGAGATTTTATTAATTTAAATGCAGTACATCTGCAAAACATTTCCTTAGCTCCATTCACCTCCGATAATCATCCTTTCCACATATACTTGATCCTCTTAAAGTTAATTGTTCTCTATTGCATATTTTATCTAAATAAAAGATATAGACTACCTGCTATAAGGGCTCATTAAATTCATTGTTGACTCTTTGGGTTATATATCTGTTGATGATTTGATGTATCATTTCTACAAACATTTCACAGGCCAATCATCATTAGGTACAAACAGCAGATTTGGGGGAAATCCCAGATGTTGAGATAAAGTCAGACAATCCAGGATGGTTATTTCCTTTTATCAGGCTGGATCAAATGGGCAGAAGCTGTTTCATGCTGATTCTGTTCCTTCCTGTAGCTTCTATCTAAATCTGTTTTCCTGTATGTTGCAAACATGGCAGCCCATCTGTTGCAACAAGGCTCAACCACACAAAAAGACTCTGAATTAGAAAGATGTGAGGATATTGGATTTCAGCAGCTGCCAGAGCAGTCCTCAAATCAGAATGATCTTGGGATACAGCGAGTAATGGGCTGGAGTGGTTACCATTGTGAATGTGATTTTAATATTTATTTTATTTATTTGTTCATCAAGCATGTATGAGTAAACAAGTATAAATATAACATAACATATAAACATATAAGTATAAACAGGTATAAGTATATACATAATAAATGAGTACGAATAAATGGATGAATGGGAACAGTAGGAAAGGGACGGTAGGCACGCTGGTGTGCTTATTCACGCCCCCTTATAGACCTCTTAGGAATGGAGTGAGGTCCACGGTAGACATTTTAAGGTTAAAGATTTGGGGGTTTGAGGATGTAACAACAGAGTCAAGTAGTGAGTTCCAAGCATTGACCACTCTGTTGCTGAAGTCATATTTTCTGCAATCGAGTTTGGAGCAATTTACTTTGAGTTTGAATCTATTGTTTACCCGTGTGTTATTGTGGTTGAAGCTGAGTAGTTGTTGACAGGTAGGACGTTGTAGCAGACAATTTTGTGTACTAAGTTTAGATCCAACTGTAGGCAGCGTAGTTCTAGGTTATCCAGATCCAAAATTTCAAGCCTGGTAGAATAAGGTATTCTATTGCAAGCAGAGGAGTGTAGTACTCTTCTCGTGAAATACCTCTGGACTCACTCAATTGTATAAATGTCCATTATACAGTGTGGATTCCAGGCAGATGAGCTGTATTCAAGAATTGGTCTGGCGAAGGTTTTGTATGCCCTGATACAGTATGCCCTCCAGTACAGTGTTACTGGAGAAGAAGCTTCGTAAAATATCATCCTTTCTAAAAGGTCACGGTGAGTCACATTACAATTGAAATATTGCAAATACATTAAAACAAACATGTTAAAAAATGAAGCTTCTCAAAGCCATTTTTAAACAAGCAACTTTTAAAAATTGGGGGCAGCAGAAAGGAGACCACTCCCCATATCCTAAATGCAAAGAAAAACGTTCCTTCAGGACAGGAATAATAGTTCACACCAAGCAAGCCATGAAGCTGCTTAACATGGTTCTCTGGAGATTAATATGGTTCTCTGGAGATTATATTCTCCTAACATGGCCGTGGAGATTAATCTGGCTACTGTTGGAAGGAAAAATCCATCTGGTTTGGTTCCAGTCTGGGAGAAAGATGCTGAAAACAACATGGAGGCTGATTGGAAGGAAGGTTCAATAATGAACAGAACTAGCAGTTCTGGGTCAGCTGAACAAATAGTTGAATGAGTTGATGGATCTTTATAGGTTTCTGTGACTTTGAAGTTTGAACTGTTTTGGGGGTGGTGCAAAGAAGGGGCTTGTGTTCTGAAAGGATGTTGGGCAATTCCTATCGTGGCTAATGGCTTTTGCCTTATGTTGGATTTTGGGTGAGGGGCTGCTCTCTAATCCTACCATTCTGCCTTTGTTAGCTGTGCCACAAGGAGCTTTGAAATATCCTGTCTTGAATGGATGTCTGCTTGCAGCATTTGCTTTGGTTATGAATAGAGCTATCTAGATAGTTGGTTTCCTCTTTCAATAAGCTCTTAATCTCCTTCAGGGCTGGCATCTGCTGTAGGTTATTAAGAAAGACTTGGGGAGCTGCTTTCTGCCTCTAAGAATATGTTTCTCCATTTCTCCCTTTGGGGCAATACAATATTCTGCCTTTTTTAAAACATTCCCCAAAATATTTCATTCTTTGGGGGGATGGGGAAGGCTTCCCACACTGCCTTATTTTGATATTGATTTTTTCTAATGTTTCCAAAGTGCGTGCCAAAGTAACCCCATGTGTGGAACATATTTCAGTACTGCTCTCTGTAGATTACCAGATGAGGCACCCTTGCTTTCAGGGATGTTCTCTTCAAGGAATGGGCAGAAATAATGGTTAATAGCCAGCAAAAGACTTCTTTGTGACAAGACTCATCCTGTGATACTAAAAGCATGCTATGCAGGGGTGGGCTTCAAAAATTTTAGCAACGGGTTCTCTGCCCAGTTGCTGTATGGGCGTGGCCATGGTGGGCATGGCCTAGTCAGCCTCCTGCACCATGGTGTGGGGGATTTTTGTCCTCCCCAAGCACCGGAGGCTTTCCTTGAGCCTCCGGGTGGATGAAAACGGCTTCCCTGGGCTCTGGAGGCTCTCTGGACCCGGAAACAGGCCCGTTTCTGGCCTTCCTGAACTTCCAGAAGGCCCATTTTTCACTCTCCCTGAGCCTCTGCATGCGCCCTGCACTAACCTGCATCCAAAATGGGCCATGTGGGAACTCGTGGAGGGGTGGGACAGGGCAAATGGGGCCAGCCAGAAGTGGAATTTGGGGATTCTCTGAACTGTACAGTATCTTAGCTAGGGGCTCTCCTAAACTCCTGCAAACCCCAAGTAGCCCACCCCGATGCTATATGTTTGCTATAGGCCTATTTATTTTGTGTATTTTTTTTTAGTCTATGTTAACTGCCTAGGGGTTGCTATTTTAGGATGAGCAACTATATAAATTAAGTAAATAAATGTGAATAAGTTAAGAAAGTAAGGAAAACATATCTCTACCAAGTTCTGTTCTCATCATGAATGGAAGGAACTGATTCTAGATTGAACCTTTTAATAAATTAATTAACATTACGTGGACTGCCATCAGTCAATAATATTCTTTTTTTCCCTCTTCTCAATAAGGACAAGACTACCAATGTTTAAAAAGAAACATAGTGGTTTTTCACAAGAACTAGCAGTGAAGGAAAGACATGAAACATTAAAAAGGTAATGGTTTCCCTTGGTCCAACTTTAGGGGGTGGTTCTCATCTCTATTTCCTAGCTGAGGGAGCTAGTATTGTCCAAAGATGTTTCTGTGGTCATTTGGCTGGCACGACAATACACTAAGACACACAGGACACTGTCATCTTCACTCTGAAGTGGTAGCTATTTATCTACTTGCATTTGCATGCTGTCAAACTGCTAAGTTGGCTGAAGCTGGAGCAAGGAATGGGAGCTCAACCCATCATGCAGTACTTGGGTCTTGAACTGCCAACCTTGCAGTAGTGAGATTCAAAAATTTTTACTACTAGTTCTGTGGGCATGGCTTCGTGGGCGTAGCAGGGAAGGGATACTGTAAAACCTCCAGTCAGAGGTGGTATTTGCCAGTTCTCCGAACTACTCAAAATTTCCGCTACCAGAACCTGCTGAATACCACCTCTGCAACCTTCTGATCAACAAGCCCCGTGTCCTAACCTCTAGGCCATTGCAACCTCATGAAATATTATACTGCATCACCATCATTATCTCTTATCATCACCATCCTCTTTTAATGACCCCATAACCCCTTGCGGGGTGGAGTCTGGGCAACTGAATGTAGCTAACAGAGTGTTTTAATGGCCGGGTGCCCTTCCTGTCACCAAAGCGGAGTTTTGTTCAGCAGATATATTCTCAGGTTGTCCAGAGAGAGAAATATCTGCCTCTACCTAGGATTGAACTCACAGCCTCCTGATTTTGAGGTGAGGGCTCCACCTCTAAGCTATCATACCACTCATCATCATTTATCCTATCATGTCAAGGAAAATCCAGAACACAAGCTTGGGAAGCTGGGTATAATCCTTTCAGGGCTGCCAAGATTCTTTCAAGTCCTGCCGTCGGCGGAGCTAATGCAGACAAAAGCTTGATATAGCTGCACCAAAAACATTGCTCATTAGAGCAACATGACTATTTTTAGGGGGATTTATGCCATTTCTCAATTTTGAACTATTCCAGAAACCAGTCGGATTTCTCAAGAGTATATTTGCTCTGAGGCAAACTTTTCTTAAATGGTCCCTCTGCAAACCTGTTGGTGAATATCTCAATCTTACCATAATCACTGTCAATTTTATGATAGGAAAGTTATATACTGCTGTTAACATTTATCTCAA
This sequence comes from Naja naja, assembly GCA_009733165.1. Lineage (NCBI taxonomy): Eukaryota > Metazoa > Chordata > Lepidosauria > Squamata > Elapidae > Naja > Naja naja. Next base: position 42,189,059 of record CM019153.1, read on the forward strand.
GGCCCATTTGTAAGAGCACATCCATCCACCTAACATTTATTTGTACTTCATTTTCTGCCGCAATATCTTTTTTTCTTCCCTGGTCAACCTGTCATAAAAGGATGACAGGAAAAGCTTTTGCTTTGTGAGCCTAGATGAAAGAACATTTCTAAATGAATTCACCCATACGATGGTTGTTTGGTGGTGCTAAAAAGCAATGCAGCTGTCAGGAAGTTCAAAAATTATATTGGCTATCCTTCAATAACAAGAAAGAGATGCCATCCTCTTCTTCTTTTTTATATTGCAGGGAACATATTGTATTTATGGTGTTTTTTTTTTAAGTATAGCATATAGCCAACCATACTTAACAGGATGGATTTTTGAGAGAAAGAGATTTCAACACTAGTCATTATTGGCTTTTTTTTTTTTTTAAAAAAAATGTTTCAACATAAACACAGGGAGGACTAAGTTATAAAATACAAGAAAAATGTGGTGTCCCAAGATCATGCACAAAAGATCAAGTAAACCCATGAAGATCTAATTTATTGCTACAGGTGCCTATGCAGAGGAATACTAACTCTTAACTAATGGTTAGCACCTGACTGGTGCAATGCTGAAATCCATGCTTGCAACCTGTAGGAAGATCTGCCCAATCATCTACTCCGTCTATACACAAGGAACATGGGAAAAATTCACTTCCAGAAGCATTTACTAAAAAACAGGAAGTCAAGGGAGAGAAGGGACTTCAAGTAAACTTTCCAAGGTTATTTTAGAAGGAATGCTTTGGCTTCTCTGTGGACCACTAACTTCTCTAAAATAGGTCACCAAGACATGCAGAAGCAAATTTTGAAGGAAGTTCAACACCTTGTCCTTATTTACATACCCAATAGCAGCTGAAGGAAAGACCCATATTTTATAGCGTTATCTAAATGTGCAAGAGGATTCTACAACATTAGCTATCCTGTTGCAGAAAGAACTACAGGCAGTATATTTTGGAATATTTATTTCCCTGACCTTTATGAGAAAATGATGTAGTCAGATTTTTAAGGGATTTAGCTCACCTAAATCTAGAAGAGATGATGGGTTGCTCAACCAAGACATAAAAGGGAAACAAAATCCCTACTCCAGTTACTCATCTTGCCTAAATTCCCATCTTCTTTTTATAGTATAGCTTAGATAGAGTTGTAGCAAATTCTTAGATTAAAACAGCATTCTGAGTTTAACTAGCTGAAAACAAAACCTGATTGATTCCTTTTGTAAATGGGAATATCATTTCACTAAGGTAAAGGTAAAGGTTCCCATCACACATACACGCTAGTCATTTCTAGGGGCAGTGCTCATCTCCATTACAAAGCTGAAGAGCCAGTGCTGTCCAAAGACATCTCCATGGTCATGTGGCTGGCATGTCTAAATGCCAAAAGTGCACAGAATGCAGTTACCTTCACACCAAAGTGGTCCCTATTTTTCTATTTGCATTTTTACATGCTTTTGAACTGCTAGGTTGACAGAAGCTGGGACAAGTAACGGGAGCTCACTTCACTACACGGTGCTAGGGATTCGAACCGCCGAACTGTCGACCTTTCTTATTGACAAGCTCAGTGCCTTAGCCACTGAGCCACCTTGTTTCACCAGTGTTCTGCAAAAGGCCCAGTGCGGATTCAGTCTGGCTTATTTATTTGACATAAACGAAAACATTATTTCTTGACAATTGTTTTCTCCCTAACTCAGTGAGTGACATTTATAAGGAGACTTAAGTTTGCAAGAGTATTTTGAGATTATTATTATGATTTTTGAAAAATTCTAGGAACGTTTTTTTCACTTAAAGCATAACTTCGAGTGAGCATCACAGCCTAAGTTATATCGTTAGGGGGAAAAAAATTCCCATGGGTCTTATGACTGTAGAATTTAGGTACCATAAAAAGCAAGAAACAGATGGCAAGGCAACATGAAAGCATTCTAAAATAAACATTAATACGAGTTAGGATACACATCTTATTAAGGATGCAGTTTTAATCATATTAACAGTTGTTGACATTGCTATTTCAACTGTTTCATGGAGCTTGATGGAGAAAAATCCCTAATTAATATAGAATAAAATTCATGTAAAACATTAACATATATTATTTATTTGTCTTTTTTGAAAAGGATTGTTTTGATTGCAGCAAAAAAGCCCAATAAATAGTTTTAATTACTCTTGTATTGTCTCTCTGAAAGTATCAGTCATTAAAAAGAAAAAGAAACATGTAGAACATGGAAGTCCAGAAAATATAAGCCTTTGGGATTCCAGATTTTGTGACACAGTGTCATGCCCTTGGTAGAGACTGACTCTGAGGGAGAGGAGGAACAGTCGACAGGGAGTGGAAGTGTGGCTCTGGAGGTTGTGGAGGAGGCTGGGGAAGGGCAGACGCCAGCTGAGCATCAGAGGAAGACCCAGGCCCATCTCCTATCCATCCTAGGGCACGCAGGGAGAAGAGAATAAGGGAGAGACATGTTCTCCTCAGGAAGAGAGGGCCTTGATCCTCTTCATGGGCTGCAGGTGTGAGAACTGAATAAGAGTTTGGACCTGCATACTGGCAAACGCTGGAAACAAAGTGTGTTTTATTTTGGGCTGAAGTTATCTTGGTTGGCGTCCTTCCAACAGACTGTGCCTTGTTATCTCCTTGAATTTGGTAAATACTTCTCTGTTCCTTTGTGGAAATTTCATCATTGTAGTTTGTTTAGTTTTTATTTTCACCTCTATCTGCTCATTGAATTCGGGCTGTATTGCTTTCTTTTGAAGACTATTTTTGAGTACGTTTTATCTCCAGCTGAGTATTATTGAACAGGGGGGCCAAGTTGGAGGCATTAAAGGACATTTATTTATGTTTTGGATTTTGTTACATTTGTGTTACACTCTGGGTCATCACATACAAGGATGATGGACAATGGAGTCCTATAACATCTGTGGGTTCTCCAATCATTGCATCACAATATAATGATAATAATTTCCATTACTAACAATGGTTCAGAAGTTGTTACATCAATTGCTGGTCAGTGACATTTTGATGCGCAGAAGTGTGGAGAGATTCTTAATTCAGATATTTGCTTTACAAGATTGCAACATCTCTTCTAACCCATTGTGGGATCGACTTTTTGAGCTGCATTAAATAGCTGACCAGGACTAGTTCATTTTATTGAAAGAATTAGACATTTCATTGCTTGTGTTTCCATTTCAGCCCCTGGCAACAGCTGCACAGGTTTTGGAAATAGGTTTCAGCATTCTTTACAATACTCTGACAAACCCCCCTTTTTTTTTTCTTTCAAAAAACCTTCTGTGAGCATGTTCAGACTTTGGTATCTTTCCTACAGAAGGGTTATTATCATTGCAAATTTTATCATCTGTAAACTCAAAGCAACTCATGTAAAAGTATGGGAAATTTTTTCTTTAAAGGAGTATAGTGTGAAATCCCTTACATTAATTCCTATGAAATTTGGTTCACTTCACTTAGAATTTAAACAAATACATCCTTATCTTGCTGTTTTCAATTATCCAATTGTGTCATTTTTTTTTTAAAAGGACAGTAGTTTGACATTTTGTCCTGGCACAAACCAACCTTCCTTCCTTCCTTCCTTCCTTCCTTCCTTCCTTCCTTCCTTCCTTCCTTCCTTCCTTCCTTCCTTCCTTCCACATTCATTTTCATTCTGCATATCCCCTCACACTAAATAAATCTTTGTCCATAATAGAAATATTTTGGGGAAAATAAGGCTTTTTTTGCATTCAGATAATCTTTAAGGGACTTCTAATTCTGTAGAGCATAGATATCATCCCCAAATTCTACAGAGTTCTATGGAGCTTACTCTAAGAATGCAATATTTGCTTCAAACTTGCCCAAAGTAATATATGACTACAGTTGGTCAATTCATTATCTTAGTACTTTTGAGTCTAGTTTTCCATTTATATACACACACACACACACATACACAGATATCAACCCACAAGCACACACTGAGACACACCCACAGAGGAACACACAAAGCATTTTGGGGTATGCGGATTAGATTAGTTTAGTTAATACTAATAATGAGCATTGGGGTAGCCTAGTGGTGAAGGCACTCGCTTCACACTCAGAAGGTTGTGAGTTCAGTTCTAGGTAGCGGCAGATGTTTCTCTTCAAGGGCTCAAAGTAAAAAAATCTGCTGCGAACTCCACCTAGGTCTCAGGAAGGGCATCTGGCCAGCAAATGCTCAGCTCCATCCAGTCGCCCCAAATTAGGAATTACAGGGTTGAAAAAGGAGTTTTAGTTAATACTAAAGATGCTTCAGTGTGAACCAATGAGCAATCTGAAATTTAAATGGAAAAGGGATGTGAACTGGAAGATGGAACACACTTGCTGTTTCTTTCCTCAAGAAGCAACAGGATTGAGATTGCAATTGTTATGAAATATTGATACTGTTGTGGAGGCCTTTTCTGAGAATCTGGAGTTTAAAATGAGCATGATATTTGCATTGAAAACATCTGTATACATCTTGGAATGACAGATGTGTTTATATCTCACAGAAATGTGCCTCAGAGTGACAGGGGCCTTGAAACATTGTTTATGGGTTTAGCTCCTGGTATCAAGGACTTGATTTAGTGGAATGTTATCATGTTAACATCATTAATAGTCTCTTCACCAGCATTTATAATCCTATCTCAAAAAGGACAGTTCCCCTCTTTTATGAAGGGAGTACAAGGTTTCCATATTCCATGGACCTTATTTTCTACTCATGCTAAGTTAAGATGTACCTTGTTAAAACATTCTCTAGTTAAAAAAATGGATTGATGGATGAGAAGCTCTGTACTGCAGACACGAGGGGGCCTCCTTTTTCTGTTTTGGTTGTTGTCACTGTCACACAATCTTGCCTGCCTTTGATTTTAAATGTCAACAGAGAAAGGTACATTAGTCCTGTCAGCAAATGGGTACTCAGGCCATACCTCTGAATTTTCTTTTGCAGATGATTTGATCACCTGTCAGGATCATCTCTGTGAAATTTCAAAGCCTTCTCTTCTTTTTTCTGTTATCATCTCCAAGGCAAAGGATCAAATCTTTTTTTTTTTTTTGGTTGGAAGATGTGGGCAAGCTCAGGAATTCAGCAGACATCCAGCTGAAAATGATAACAGATAATCAGAGTTGGAAGGGATCTTGTAGGTCATCTAGTCCAACCCCCCACCCAAGTGGGAGACCCTACACCATTTCTGACAAATGGCAGTCAATCTCTTCTTGTACGTCTCAAGTGATGACGCTCCCACAACTTCGGAGGGCAAGTTGTTCCATTGGTTGATTGTTCTCACTGTCAGAAAGTTTCTCCTTATTTCCAGGCTGAATCTCTTCTTGTTCAGTTTCCATCTATTATTCCTTGTCTGGCCTACAGGAGCTTTAGAAAACAGCTTCCTCTCTTTGGCAGCCCCTCAAATATTGGAACACTGCAATCCTGTCTCTCCTGGTCCCTCTCTTTACTAGATTAGCCAAGACCAGTTCTTGCAACCATTCTTCATAGGTTTTAGTCTCCAGTCCCTAATCATCCTGGTTGCTCTTCTCTGTACTTTTTCTAGAAATGTGTAGCTATGTATGGACCATTATTAGGACCTTGGACATTTTGAGTTATCAGGATACCCCCTATGCTCACTGGTCTTTTTGTTTGATGCTACAGTAAGTTACATCGTGATATTTATATAACATTATTATTATTTCTTTGCAGTTAGAGTTTGGTTTATAGAGATATGTCAATTCACAATATTAACTAAGTACAAGAGAAGCAATTCCAATTCTGTTTATTATGTAGGTGCGATTTGCATGATTAAAGCACAAAGGAAGCCCATTAAGTTGATAGTAGTTACATAGTACTATTGTAGTGTGAATTGGGTCAGAAGTATTTTGTTGAGAGAAATATTACTTTGAGCAACAAAAGAAAAACAGTTCCACTATTCCAAAATAATACTAAATGTTACCTTAGTCAGAACAGTAGTTACTGTATATTTCTACAATATCTTTACCTATCCCTTACATCCTTCTGAGGTTGGTAAAATGAGGACCCAGATTGTTGGGATCAATTTGCTGACTCTGTAAACTGCTTAGAGAGGGCTGTGAAGCACTTTGAAGCTGAAATATAAGTCTAAGTGATAGTGCTATTCTTTCTTTCTTTCTTTCTTTCTTTCTTTCTTTCTTCCTTCCTTCCTTCCTTCCTTCCTTCCTTCCTTCCTTCTTTCCTTCCTTCCTTCCTTCCTTCCTTCCTTCCTTCCTTCCTTTCCTGGTACAGTGGTTAGAACACAGTATTGCAGTTGATTCAGCCTTCCATCCATCCAAGATCAGTAAAATGAGGACGCAGATTTTGGGGGAAAGATGCTGACTCTGTAAACTGCTTAGAGAGGGCTGTAAAACACTGTGAAGCAGTATATAAGTCAAAGTGCTATTGCTAGTGTTATCCTAGATCTTAATAATGAGATTACTAAACTATCTAAAGTCAAATTAATCTGACTTAAATTCAGACTAAATGTGTGACCAGTAACAGATATCAGGACAAGAACCAAAAGCTCAAGGAAAATTTTTGGAGTTCTGATTAGTAACATTAATTAAGAAAAAGGTCAAGGTGTCAGCAGAAGAATTTCAATGAATTATTCAGCTTTCAAAGTATGAATGTCAGAGCCAATGGTCAACTGGGGTTACAAGCAGGGGTGAGATTCTATCGGTTCGGACCGGTTCTATAGATTGGTTATTATGATTCTGGGAAGTTCGGAGAACCGGCAAATCGTGTCCCTGGATGGCCTTATCATGCATGAGCGACATCGCTGACCGCATTCTCCCCCACCCAGTCACTCTTTAAGGTATTTTTTTTCCCTCCTGACGATCAGCTGTTTCAATGATCAGCTTTGCCAGGATCCCCCTCACTGTCTTACTGCTTCACCCAGGAGGCTTCCCTGAGGCCCAGGAGGCAAAAAGGGATGCTCCATTTTTTTTGCTTTCCTGGGCCCCAGGAAAGCCTTCTGAGAGCAAAAACGCTCCCCAGGAGGCTTCCCTGAAACCCAGGAGGCTCAAAAATGGGGGGGGGAGTTGCTGCAAAAGAAGAAGAAGAAGGAGGAGGAGGAGGAGGAGGAGGAGGAGGAGGAGGAGGAGGAAAAGAAGAAGAAGAAGAAGAAGAAGAAGAGGAGGAGGAGGAGGAGGAGGAGCCATGCCCAGTCACATAGCCACACCCACCTAGCCATGCCCACAGAACTGGTTGTTAAGAATCCCACCCCTGGTTACAAGTCTTGCTGGGTCACCAACTGAAGATTTTAGTGAGCTACTATTTGATAGAAAAGAAAAGTCCCAGAATTGCTTTCCCTTTAGGGTTTGAAATGCTCTCAGAAGGTTTTTCTGTAAACCTGAAGGAAGCTAGGCTGATTGTTCAGCCCACATGGTGCACAGATAGCTGTGAATTATTTTTAAGGTCTTCATTTAACAGGAACACCTTTGGCAGATAATGTATAGGTGAGAAACAAAGGTTCACCTCTGGTTGGGGTAGGGTTGGATTATCTCAGGATGACTGTGAGACCTGCCACTGTCTCTTTTACTCCATAATGGGACCCACAAAGGAAGACTGAGAAAACACCCAAGTAAACACAATCCCATGCATTTGCATATGAAATCTGGAAGAGATAATCTATCACTCCATTAGGTAGACCAAGCCAGGAAAGCAACAGGAGTCCCATAGCTAGTTTTACTGAAATTCATGATAACCACAGAATCGGACAGTGCTGGGCTTCCTATTTCTTTTTATAATTCAGTCAGTCAGGCTCTGCCTGTTTTGCTTCCAAATGTTATCTGTCTCTTGCAAACTTAAAGGATGTTTCACCCCGCTCCCCCTTGGTCTGGCTAATAATTCCTGCATATCTCCATCTTCCTTACAGATTCTCTAAACAATTTGTCATGCTATAAAATATGTATTCATGTGAATGGTGGCAGCATCAATCATTGCAGTTTGATAAACAGACTCTTCTGCATGGTTATATTTAGATTAGGTGAAATACTGCAGCAGGCTGTTTAATAAGAAATGAGTTCACTTAAAAACTATGTTTCCATTTGTGCCTCTGCAACTGCCTTCCGGATTTCTAAATGGGACATCAACATTCAAACAGGATTATCTTTATTTAAATTAGACTTATTAGAAATTTAAAAGAGATGAACACACTTTCAATGAAATGAATAAATAATTAAGGCAAATCTGTAAACTTGTCAGAAGCTCTATGCTAAGAAGTATGAAAGGAGAGACAGTTTTTTGACATTCTGTCCCATTTAAAAAAAAACAAAGGTAAAATTTAAAAGAGAAGGAAAAAAGAAAGAAAGAATGAGAAAGAAGCTTGATGTTGCTTTCAAGTTGACTTGATCAAAGTACAAGCTCCCTTAAGGGCTCCTGATAACTTGGCTAATAATAATAGCCATGTTCTTTCAGTAATAACAATAACCAATAACAATAATGATAGATGTGATAGATCTTTATTTATTTGTAATAGATGGTGGGACAGAAAACATCAAGGCTTTTTTTCGTGACGCTTCAAGCAGCTTTAAGCATTGATCTGGGGTGTGAAATACAATAACAGATTGCATGTTAGAAACTGGTCAGTAGGCAATGCATTGTCAGCAAACTTAGACAATAATCCTTTGAGTGTTGTAGCACTACAGCCATTAATAACAGAGCTTGTTAGCTAAAAGCTGGCAGAGTCTCAAGTATTTAAGAGGATTATGGCTATAAACCATTAAACACACACACACACACACACACACACATACATGCACACACACCAATGCACATGCATAGCCTTCTCTTTAACATTCAGAGCTTGCCACCCTTTGCAAATGTGTGTATGTGATCATATGCATTGTGTATGCAGAGAGAGTTCACAGAGGGAAATCTTGATTTTAAAAAGGCCATGTTTACGGGTGTCTGTTTTCCTTTAAAAAGTTAATGAAAATCTGAGCACTGCTTTATTTTTTGAAACCGGTCTTGGTGGAAGTTTTTACCTCTTGTAAAATATATTTTCCCCACATTGCTGGCATCGAAATGTCTTCCCACGATGACATGTCAACATCCGATGTAAGGAAACTTTCTATATTTCATGAGTCCCATTGAAGCACTAGAAGCAGAGGTGGTATTCAGCAGGTTCTGACCAGTTCTGGAGAACCAGTAGCAGAAATTTTGAGTAGTTCAGAGAACCGGCAAATATTACCTCTGATTAGAAATTTTACAGGATCCTTCCCCTGCCATGCCCACCAAGCCACTCCCACAGAACCGGTAGTAAATTTTTTGAATCCCACCACTGACTAGAAGGTTCTTGGTGGTCCAACAACTTTTCCTTAAGAGACACATGTCTCTATGTTTGGGATGGGGACTTGAACTGGCTTTCAGGACCCACTTGATATGAATCTACAACATAGGGAAGTTATAAGGTAAAGGTTCCTCTCGCACATATGTGCTAGTCGTTTCTGGCTCTAGGGGGCAGTGCTCATCTCTGTTAAAAGCTGAAGAGCCAGTGCTGTCCGAAGATGTCTCTGTGGTCATGTGGCCAGCATGACTAAATGCCAAAGGTGCACAGAACGTTGTTACCTTCCCACCAAAGTGATCTCTATTTTACTACTTGCATTTTTACATGCTTTTGAACTGCTAGGTTGGCAGAAGTAACAGGAGCTCACTCAGTTACGCGGTGCTAGGGATTCAAACCACTGAACTACTGACATTTCTGATTGACAAGCTCAGCGTCTTAGCCACTGAGCCATCGCATCCCTTATTGGTTCTACTAACCAATAATTAGAACCTATTTGAAAATAATTTTACTTTCTATTGCATTTTTTCCTGCTACAGATTTTAAAAAATGCCACCCTTGTTCATTTACTTCTCCATGAGTGAGTTTCAGTGCTATGGGATTTGCACAAAGGGAAGGCTTATTTTATATCAGTTTACGCAGGCACCACACAGCACTCTCGGTGAGAAGTGTTCATCACACTCAAAATTTATAGTTGAATATTTTTTTCCCTTCTGAAAACATCTACCAGAAAAAAGAAAGATCCGTGGTTTGCTTTATCCTTGATGCAACGTTTGTTTAGATTTCTTGGGTAATTTTTCTGAGTCCCATTTAAATAAAGGTAAAGTCATGTCAATTGTAGGGAGTGGTGTTCATCTCAGTTTCTTAGCTGAGGGAGCCAACGTTGTCTGAAGATGCTTCTGTGGTCCTATAGCTGGCATGACTATAGGTTGAAGCACATGGAATGCTGTTATCTTTCCACCAAAGTGGTACCTATTTATCTACTCACATTTGCTACTAGGTGGGCAGCAGCTAGGGCAAGGAACAAGAGCTCGTCCCTTTGAATGATGTTTGGGTCTTGAACCTGAGCTGTCAGCTTTCCAGATGACAAGCATAGTGTCTTTAGCCACTGAGAAATTATTAGCAGATTAACAGAGTTGGAAGGTACCTTGCAGGTCATCTAGTCCCACCCCACAGCCAAACAGGAGACCTAAACAATTTCTGACAAATGGCAGTCCAACCTCTTCTTGAAAGCTTTCAGTGATGAAACTCCCACAACTTCTGAAGGCATCTTCTGTTCCATTGATTGATTGTTCTCACTGTCCTTATTTCTTGGTTGAATCTCTCCTTGATCAGTTTCCATCCATTATTCCTTGTTTGGCCATTGGGTGTCTTGGAAAATAGGTTGACCCCTTCTCTCTGTGGCAGCCCCTCAAATATTGGAACACTGCTATTATCTCTCCCTTGATCCTTCTCTTCACTGGAATAGCCCCTTCCTATTTAAATATTCATCTGCAACCTGTTTGGATACCTGGCTAGTAGCATAAACTGGCTTTTAATTTTCTGGGTTTCTTTATCTTAAATAAAGACATCAAATACATGCCGGAGACAGGCTTTAAGCTTCTCTTTTCAATTTTCATTATACTTCAGAGACTAGATTGCTAAGCACATCATCCAAGGGAAGACATTTTTCTGAAGTTTTACTTTTCCTGCATTATTCTATTTCAAGTCTTTTGCCTCACCATTTTTCTTCCCCACCCCTTTTAATGCTTTTCTTTTGAGAAAATTTTGACTTGTTTTTAAAGACAAATCCCCTTTGTGTGCCATTAGGATTGAGATGCAGTTGAAATAAAAAAATAACATTGGCCACATCGTATAAGGAAAACTTATATAAAATGTTTCCTAGGTAGCACAAAACTGTCTATAATGTAACAAAAATATATCACCCAACTGCTGGAAATGTACCCAAGAATATGGAACATATTGTCACACATGGTGGACATGTAGAAAAACCCAGGAGTTTTGGCACAGGATCCAGAGGTGGTTAGAAGTGATGGTTGGGCACAAAGTAGAGTATAAACCAGAACTTTTTTTTACTCAGAATTATAACAGAAAGATATAACAAAGAGGTGATTTATTTAATCATACATGTGATCACAGCAGCAAGGTTGGCCTTTCCTCAAAAGTGGAAAGGCAAAGAAATTCCCGATGAAAGCAAAGTAATAAAAAAGATATGGATATGTGCTGAGATGGATAAATTAACTTTGGAAATGAAAAATAAAGATGAGACAGAATATTATCAAGTATGGGATAAATTTTATCAATGGTGGGTAAAAAAGAAGGATCCAGAACTAAAACAGAGCAAGGTTGGCAGAGAGGATAACTAGAAATATAAAGTATTGTATAAATGTATAAATATACAAATGTATATAAAATATGTATTCTATGCTGTAATATGTATGACAAACAGGAATGTCAGGATAATCACACCACATCCTATGTTTTTAACACTTTATTCTTTTTTTTTTTAAAGATTGAGATGCAGTTGATAAATATTGTTCTTTTAAGATAGTTAGAGGTAGATAGACCTATACTGGAAAATATGATGTTTTGCAGTGGATCTACAGTTCAGGAATCACTGTTAAGCTCAGCTCCACTCAAAAAAAAATATTAAACCTTCAAGATGAGAAATTATTCCTGCCTTCCCATTAACGTAAGGATATTACCATCCAGCTTTTGCTCTTGTTATTGTCTACAAAAGCCTCTTTAAGAAGAATGCAATGAAAGATGAAGCTCTACATTATGTACACAATGATGCAGCCAGCCATTTCATGCTCTCCTCATTCGACTGAATCTGCTCCTCTATTCAGGCAAGGCCATTGTCAGCCCTGGTAATTTTAGCTCCCTCTTCATGACAAATAGAAAAGGGGAAGAGCAGTGAAGCTCCCTTGCAAAACAGATAGGAACCCCCTTCTTTTCTCTCCAAGCAGGACAAGTAATGTTTATGTAAATTGGAAACATGAAATGAATCTTCGTTAACAGGCCAGGAAAATCCAAAATCCAGGCTCAAGGTTGACTCAGCCTTCCATCCTCTCGGTGTAGGTAAACTGAGGACCCAAGATTGTTGGGGGCAATAAGCTGACTTTGTAAAAATGCCGCTGAGTAATAAGCAGGCATATACAATGGAAGGAAGGCTATTGCTGAGCGCACTGGGTTGTATACCCAAAAATTGTAAGCTGCCCTGAGTCTTCGGAGAAGGGCGGCATATAAATGTAATAAAAATAAAAATAAAATAAATAAAATAAAATGTTTTCACGTATATTTGTAAGGGAAAAAAAATAACTAGGACAAAGTTTGATAATTAGACCAGGACATACACCAATATTTCGACATCAGCTTCTGCTTTGACGTATGATGGATTACTTAATTGAGAGTAATAGAAAAACGCAATTGGAACATAGACCCTAGAATAATAGAGTTGGAAGGAACCTTGGAAGTTTTCTAGTCCAACCCCCTACTCAAGTCCAAGTCCCTAAACCATTTCAGATAAAGGGTTCTCCGGTCTCTTTTTGAAAACCTCCAGTGTTGTGAAAACCCACAACTTCTGAAGGCAAGTTTTTCCATTGGTTGATTGCTTTCATCATTAGGAAATTTCTTCTTAGTTCTAGGTTGCTTCTCTCCTTGTTCAGTTTCCATCCATTGTTTTTCCTCTTATAGAATGGGAAAAGTGATGGCTTGCTAGGATGGATATACAATATGACCTTTCTCTTTTGTAGAAAATTCAAAACTGGATTTTTTTTTAATACCATTTATATGCCGCCCTTCTCCGGAGACTCAGGGTGGCTTACAATTTTTGGAGCGCAACCCAATGAGCTCAGGAATAGCCTTCCTTCCATTGTATATGCCTGCTTATTACTAAGTGGCATTTTTACAAAGTCAGCTTATTGCCCCCAACAATCGTGGGTCCTCAATTTACCTACCCCGAGAGGATGGAAGGCTGAGTCAACCTTGAGCCTGGTGGAATTCGAGCCTGCAGTAATTGCAGGCAGCTGGATTATCCAGAAGCTTGAATAAGACAGATGAGATAGGGCCATTTCATCCAAACTCTTAATTGCTCAAGGCAGTGGTGGGATTCAATTTTTTTTACTACCGGTTCTGTGGGAGTGGCTTGGTGGGCATGGCAGGGGAAGGATACTGCAAAATCTCCAGTCAGAGGTGGGATTTGCCGGTTCTCCAAACTACTCAAAATTTCCACTACCGGTTCTCCAGAACTGGTCAGAAGCTGCTGGCTCAAGGCCTTTAAAAAGAGAGGTGCTGCAAAAAAAAAAATATTGGAAACTGATTCAGACATGGGTGGAACAAATGTTGGGAGAGTGTATTCCATTTAAGCTGGAATTTTTTCTCCTAGGAATAATATCAGAAGGATATAGGAAAGATTTAATTTGTCTAATATGCATGTGTTGACGGCAGCTAGAATAATATATGCACAATACTGGAAGAATGCCAACATACCGCCAGAAAAAGAGATAATAAGAAAAATTATGACATGTGCAGAATCAGATAGGTTAACTCTAGAATTAAAAAACAAGGGAGAGTCTAAATACTATGAAACATGGGATGAATTCTATCAATGGTTGCAGAGAAGAAGGCAAGGTTGGAACATAAGTAGTTATGATGATTAGAATAATTAGTAAATAATATATCAAACAAGGAGATTGTAAATGATGAAGTAAAATGTATATATGTATAACAATTGTAATGCCAGATTGCCTGCATCGTGTTGTATTCTTATAATTAAAAATAAAAATAAAAAAGGGGACATGTACAGTCTCCCAAATGAACAGAGTGATGATGAATATTTTGGAGATGGATGAATGTGGTGATGAAACCTTAAGCATCATGCACAGATGAGATCAAAGTCTAGGAAAGACCACTAACACTAAGTTTCCTGAGGCTTCTTCTCCTGGCTATCTACCTGGACTTGTGGAAATCTAGCAAGCTGAAAAACTCAGGCCCTAAGCAGAATGAAGTTTTAACCCTGAACCATATGGGCAAAGGAGATAAATATTTGCAAGGAGGTCAGGGTTGTGATCATAATGCTTAGTGACTGACTCATTATTCTTGGGATGGTATTTCTATACCTATTTTCAAATATCAGTTCCATATGGGGGGGTTTTCTACTGTATAAGAAAATTCCCTATGTTTGCATAATGATTAGAATGCGAAGACTTGTACCCAATTATTCGTGTAAGCCGCCTTGACTTGCCATGGGTGAGTAGGCAGCAATATAAATTTTCTAAAATAAATAAATACATACATACATACATACATACATACATACATATATACATACATAAAATGAAAAATATAGGATCATACAGAACCAAGACTATATATATGGTCACAAAATATGCACAATGACACTTATATGGACAGATCATAGTGGATGATGAGGATTTTCATGCTTCCTGAATGTCCATACTGGAACTGGTGAAACATAGGAGTTGAGAGATTGCATTCAGACAGACCTGTGAGATGCCCGTTCAAATCCAACTTGCATCATGATCTCGCTGGAGTACCAATTTTGGCTCTAGCCCATTACAAATAGTCCCCTGTTACTTTGTGAGGTTTGCTAATACTTGGTGTGGCAATTTGGATTTGTGCGAGGAGTTGCTACTGTTCATTCCATGCCTTACCATGATAGAAAAAGTTGGCTTTTCTGCACCAGTAAATATGTGATTTTTGGCACTCCTGACGTGTAGTGGATATTTATGGCTTCCCTACCACTGTGATTTCTTTCTTTTTTCTTCCACCTTCTACTCTCTAAAACGTTAAACATTTCTTTATAATTAGTGAGCCTTGTCAAGTAAGTAGCAAAGTAGCAATGCAGTTGGCCAGCAGCCTAAAAGCCGAAGGAAGAATTGGAAATTCTTGGAAGAGAAGATAGAAGCAGAAGTTTAAAGCAGAAGACAAATCCCTTCCAGTTGGCTTGGTTTCAGTTTGGCAGGCCTGCAGTGTACACAGAGAAAATGTTAAAAAAGAAATGAAATAAGGACAGAGTATATTGGGACAATACTGATAACAATTGAATAAATAAAATAAATTCCAGATAGCAATCAGTGCATATTGATGAAAACAAGGATGATTGTTTTTCCTTCATTTTCTCAAATGACATTAATTCAGGGTGGGGTATCTGTTGGGAATGAAGCAGTTTTACTTCCATAACATCCAACTTTTAAAAGTAATAGTAAAGGTCATAATGAGAGCAAAGAATTCATAATACACTCACCCGCCCCCCCCTTCTGTCAAATACCCCAAGCAAGACTCAGTTTCTTCACATTGTTAATCTAAGGTGGTCACTGTGACAATTCTTAGCTTCATAAATATGTGCCTTGGGTGTAAGGGTGTATACACCCATGCATATCCATGGGTGCACCACACGCAGAACAAAACTACCCATTAAATGAATTAATGACTATAATTAAAACCAATTACCTGTAAAAGAAGAGTCCCAGCAGAAGGAAGCAAATAAAGAGAAGGGAGATGGAGTGAAGGAAGGAACATGAAAGAGAAGACCAGGCAGGTGAATGGCTCACCTGAAGAGCTCACAGATATGATGGCAGAATGCAGAGCTATCTCCTGCTGCTCATTCAGAGAGCATCACTATTGTGGCTACACCTGAACAGGTGGTTTATGAGTAAGCTCTGCTACACATCTTGGACCATCTATAACCATCCAGGTGTTTCCTAGTTGAGAAATGTAGCTATCACCATCATGTGGCTCTCTGTTTTTCTACTTTAACACTGTAGAGTACAATGCATCCCACCTGTGTCAGAAGCACCAAGGCATTTCTGGTTGGAAATATTAGCCTATGACATCACTGTTGCCCAGGCCATGTCAAGTTGGGGGGGGGGGTCTTTTCATGTCTCTGGCAGAAGCTGGAGTTTAGGACAGAAGCTTGGCCTGCCCCACAGCAGCACTAAGGTCTCAAACACGGGCTTGTTGATTGTCAACCCAGCATCCTAACCATGTGAACCACTGTGCTCCTTTGTACAGTACCTAATTTGGCATTATTGAGTCCTGCCGACAGTTTTCTCTTAATCGGAATTTATTTCAGATTTGCTCTGCGTAGTTCATTTTAAAATAATGACGACAGAAAATGAAATTGGAAGGTGTGTTTGGCAGCTGCTTTTATGGGCTGACTAGGACAAGGAAAGGCTGGGAGTAAGCAGTATTTATTATAATAAATTCCAGCATAAATTTCAAGTGTTGTTAGCAGCTACAATTTTCTACAGGCGGCAAAGCACATGTTCTTCTCCCTATTATTTCAAGTCCATGCTCACACATTGGTAACCACCTTAGTAAATCAGTCATGTCCCCCCTCCATTGGGTCTTTAATTTAATATATGGATTTGTATTTTTAATTTTTTTTAAAAAAACCCAGGACTGTAGAATATAATAAGTTATATATATATATATATTTCCACTTTTACCAGTTGGAACTGAACTAATGTTATTCTCTTTTTATTCCTTAATTACATCTACATATTGTAATTAGCCAACTATAGCTATGATCCATAAATCTATTAATTCCAAGCATTAGGTTCTATCACATTTTATCCCTTTTTAAGAAACTGGATTAAATGGACAAATCCAAGGGTAATATTGAGACATGCTTATAAGTGGCAACTGTTTTCAATTTTAACACAAAAACCAGAGCATAAAAGCTGAAGTTCTCCCTCTCCCAAAGAAATTTCTATTATGATTCTTGATCAAATAATGTCCCTATTGTGCTAACATTATATGTACAAGATTACTGTGCTCTCATGCAAATTAATGTCTCTTTCTATCTACATATCCCCATTCTATCTTAACAGTTGCTGATGGCATGGAAACTTTGGGATATTGTTGGCCAGGTAATCCCCATACTTTGGTTGCACCCCAGTGGGGCTATTGCCAATCACTCTAGGTGGGGCTACATTTAAGAAGCAACCAGAAGATTCCATTAGTATAAAATGTGGCAATTATGACACTGACTGCTAATCTTGAAATAAAATGAATAAAACATAAAATTAGCCAAAGGGGAAGGAAGGAAGGAAGGAAGGAAGGAAGGAAGGAAGGAAGGAAGGAAGGAAGGAAGGAAGGAAGGAAGGAAGGAAGGAAGGAGGGAGGGAGGGAAGGAGGAAGGAAGGAGGAAGGAAGGAAGGAAGGAAGGAAGGAAGGAAGGAAGGAAGGAAGGAGGAGGGACTTAAATTCATATTACCACTTCAAAATGCTTTATTGCCCTCTCTAAGTGGTTTACAGAGTCAGGAAAGAAGAGGCATTAAGACTCTTCTCTCTATTTAGAGCAGGTGTCCAATTTTTTGGCTTGCCTGGGCCACATTGAGTGAAGACAACTTATTTTGGGCTACATATAAAATGTATAATATGGTTAACATATATAAATAACACACTTCCTTTATTTTTAAAATATTTTTAATTACAGACTTATGGATCCACATGACTAGTTGTTCAGGGTGGCATGCAACCTGTGGGCCACAAGTTGGGCACACCTAATCTAGATGTTGGGCTATTTTTTTAAAAAAAAATTAAATGGTTAGTGTTGTGTTTCTCTTTTGCATTGTTATCCATCTTGTGAGCCTGTGGACAGAAATAGGGTTTTGAATATAGGAATAAAGTGTAGAGGACAGGTAAATTATGGTAGATATTCCTGCTGAGCAGGAAGCATACACCACACATGGGAGCAAATCAACTGAAGTCTTTGGTTCTTTTCAACACAGTTTAAGATTTAAAACGTCAGTTGTTTCCTGAGCAAAGAGAAGAGCATACTGCCCAAATGTCTCCCTGTTTCACTGTGAGATTTGAGCTGAATTCACTAGGAACATGCTTTGTCACAAATTTGTGGGGGGGAAAAACAGAATCTGCATACAAAGATGTCTACTATTGACCTCACCCCTTTCCTAAGAGGTCTGTAGGGGGCGTGCATAAGCGCATCAAAGTGCCTACTGTCCCTGTCCTATTGTTTCTTTTATTTTCTTATATGTATCCATGTATTTATAACTATGTTTATACTTACACCTATAACTGGTAAGCAATTGACTAATCAAATAAATAAATAAAATAAAATAAAGAATCTTTTTGTTAACAAATCACATTCTATACACCCAGCATTGCTAGCTACCAGGAAACGTGTAAGCAGCACAACTATTAATTTTTGAGCATCTTTTGAAAAGGCTAATTAGAATAACAAGAGCCAACAAGAACCAGATTTACATCTCTCCTTTTCAACTCCCTGGAGCTCGGGAGGCTGTTGCTTTGATTTTTTTTTTTTAATTTTATTTTGTAGTTTACCAGTTCAGGAGCCCATGACTAGTTCACAGTTCTGTCATTCCTTTTGAAAAACAGAGAAGAGCCAGCCATCAATTGCAGCTAGGATTTGTTGGCGATGTATTGCTTTTGTCAAGAACCCGAGAGAAGGACACCCATTTTCAAAACGCTCTTGTCAGAAAAAAAACAAAAAAAAACAATACCTTGGGAACCTCACATCTCCAGCCACTCTCTGTTGTCATCACAGGTTCAAATTAATTAATGCGAGTCCGCTTCAAGAAACCTTAATCCAGGCTGGTGTATTAAGACTCGTGCATTAGCAGTGTCCTGTTTTCGTTTTGACATTGCCCTGTTTGAAGCGCTCTTTTTCTCTTTTACGTTCCGTGAGTAATATTGAGAACCTTAATGCACAGTATTGACAGAGTAATAAAAATAGCAAATTACACTGCAGGCTTTGTGCCAACTTCATTAAGATCCCGGTCATCTATAGAGAGGAAGAAAAGGAGAGGGGGGGGGGAGAGAAAGCAAATGCAGGACCAAACAATATCAGGATGTACAGAATACATTTTTAAAGCTGACACGGTATATTAAATAAAAAACCCAAGCTTATAATGCAAGAAAGAGGTGCACACACAAGACACAATTAGCCCATTCATAGTACATTGGTCAAAGATCAGTTTAAATAAATCCACATTTATCTGTCATTCGCGCGTCCTTTTAACTTGAAGTGTTTTCTCTGCAATTTGCTCAATAGCATAAATTCCCCTTGCTTATTTATTTATTTATTTTTTTAGTGTTGGTTATGTTTCATGCACACTTCTCGTAAAAAATAAATTTCAGATATCTGTGTGATTTTCTATGCACTGTTTCAAAATGCAAGAGCATTTCAAGCACAATTTTCCACGTGTCTATATGCGTGGATTTGTGTGTAGATTGGAAATCAATTTTAATAGATTTCACAGCTTTGCTCTAACAGAAATCCTTGCTGGATGTTTTTTTATTTCTTTTTTTTAACATCCTTCGGAGAAAGAAGAGATTGAATGGTTCAAATGCGAAACATTCTTCCAAAGAAGAAAACTAACACATCAATGAAGCCTACAAATGGATACATCCAATGTTTTCCAGTTAATGCCACTTTTCAAATGGTTACTCACCGTTTTGCCATGTATTCATATGAATCTGTTTTTTTTCTAGATGGCAACATGTTCTCTCTAAAAGTGTGTTGGAAGTTAAAACCCACCCCTCCTAAAAATGAAATATTTTAGGATATATTAAAAAAACAGAATATTTCACCTAAAAAAGAAGTAGAAATTCAGAGAGTAGAAATTCAGCCCTCCCACCTTTGTTAATGGGCCATTAAGGCCTGGGCCAGTCTATTCTACATAACAAAGATCTGCTTCCTTCAGGCAGAGGCTTTTAAATTGCACTTCATTGCACCACCCACCAAGTTTCAACTAAACTTAGCACCCAGACAACCTATGACCTAGCAACCAATCAGGACACTCTTCCTGTGCCCCAGGAAGTTCAAAACTCAGAAAGGGTATAAAAACCCAGGGACTCTCAGCATCTCCTCCCTTTTTCTTCACCCAAGAGCTCCAAAGCATGTGATTCTGTCCACCATTAAACCATCTTTCCAATCAGCCTCCATGTTTCCAGTGTCTTTCTCCCCACTTGGAACTGAACCCTGAAGGACATTTCTTCCAACAAGTGCATTTTCTACTCATGAGCTTTTGGCATGTATGATAGCCCTTGTGAACTTCAAGGCACTAAGTTTGAAGAGACACTTCATTGCCTTGTGTCCCTAGAGCTTATGGCTCTTATACAGTAAGCTAGAAATGGGAAAACTTCAGTCTTTTGCTCAACCTGCAGATGTTTAGAGTGTTGGCCCATCTCACCACATCACATCCCTTTCTGTCTGCACGCACAACCTTGTTGAAGGTAACACATGTCCCCCTCCTTCCAGGTGGCTAATTGTTGTGGTGAATGATGGCCCCAGATACTCCAGAGGAAACCAGATTCCAGGGAAGAGCTTCGCATGGTTTCTTCAATGGTACCTGGAAATTCCTGGTATGGTTGAAGGGCTAACATTCTGCCTTTGTCTTCTGTGGGAAGGCATTGGTGAATGATCTGATCCTTGTCAGATACTAAACCCCAACCTTGTTAAATCTACTTACAGCAATAGCAATATCCCTTAGGCTTATATACTGCTCCATAGTGCTTTTACAGCACTCAGTGAGCAGTTTACAGAGTCAGCCTATTGCCCCGAACAATCTGGGTCCTCATTTTGCCAACCTTGGAAGGATGGAAGGCTGAGTTAACTTTGTGCTGGTCAGGATTGAACTCCAGGCTGTGGGCAGAGTTAGCCTGCAGTACTGAATTCTAACTGTTATGTATGCAGGTTTGAAATCATTGGTTAAGTCTGAATTGTTCTTGTAAAGTGTTGGAAATGATTGGTTTAGAAAGTGCGGGAAAACCCTGCACTCTGATTGGCTGTCAGTTGCGGCTGCCGGCTATAAGTAGCAGCCGCAGCAAAGCCAGTTGGGTCCGTTCTGAGCTGTAGTCACTAATAAACAAAAGAGCTTGAAGCACTCCGCGTCTGTCTCTTCATGCAAACTTAACACTAACCACTAACCATTAAACATGGCCGTTCTCACAGAGAAAGCCCTGCTAAATTTAATGGGAGTAAATGTGTTGTAAATGTGTAAAAGAAGAACAAATCCCTTCAAATATAGTTTATATATATTTATATATATTTGTGAGCTTTGGAGACTCACAAACTACAACAAGCTAATCAAACTTGAAAGATAATAGCAAGTCACTAACTTATGGAACTAGCTGTACATATAGAATGCTTTTGTACTTTTTTACACTACACTACACATACATGCACACACATACACAGTCTTGACCAAGATTTTTTCTAAGCTAAATATATTCTATAGAGCAGCTGAAAATAAAATAAACTTCCCAAGGATGGGTATGAAAACAACACAATATTACTACTTTTGACTGTAGTTGCTTCAACAAGCTAATCTTCCCACTGAAGCCCAAACTTCTAAAACTGCTGAATTGTCCCTGAAGTGCCTCCTACAGGCACAACACGGGCCTCTCTGAAGCTGGTGAGCACACAAAGAGGTGTGTTTTTGTTATTTAATTGAGTTCTAAATCATTTCCTTAGTTCCAATAGATGAACAGACTGGATGAATTGCAGAGGGGCTGTGTTGACTCACAAAATAGTTGCAAAGATGGACATCTACTTACTAGGATTGAATTTTCCTCCCAATTTTAATCTCCCAAAATAGAGATAAAGATTAAATTTTTCCGATGAAATCATGATTCACTGTGACATTGGTTTTTAGAATTAGATATTTTTAAATAGACATAATGATGTATAACTTTAATAGACACCTGCCAATCCTAATGGAATAAGCTAAGAAATTTATGTTTTAGCTCACCACTTGTATCACCCTTTCTCAAAATAAATGTTTTTTTTTTCTGGTGGTTCTTGGTGGCATGCAAAAATCTACCAAGGGAAGACTGTCTCCTGAGGAAATGTTCAAGTTTGCATTAAAAGAATTCTTAGAGATAAGAAGGGCAGGCAGTTTCCTTGTTGCCATTTTGGTCTACTCAAGCAATATTCAAATATTAAATCTGGCCTAGCTCATGATGACATCATGGATCAATGCACTCCATCTCAATTAAAAGACATTCCAGTGTACGTCTGATCCAGTCATCCACCTCATTTCATCACCTTCCAGTGGTGGGATTCAAATTTTTTTTACTACCAGTTCTGTGGGCATGGCTTGGACATGGCGTGGGTTGGTGGGCGTACCTTGGTGGGTGTGGCAGAGGAAGGATACTGTAAATCCCCATTCCCTCCCCACCCCACTAACCTGCTTTCTAGCTCCGTTATCCTGTGCAGGGCAACAAAAGAAGACCCAGCCAATCAGCTGGGACTCGGGAGGCAGAGAAGAGATGGGGGTAGGGCCAGTCAGAGGTGGTTATTTGCTGGTTCTCTGAACTACTCCAAATTTCCACTACCGGTTCTCCAGAACTGGTCAGAACTTGTGAATACCACCTCTGCTTCCTACTCTATTCCTCTACTTCCTTCAACTGTATCAAACCCAAAGGTGCTTTTTCAAGAGGCAACTGGACATTCTTGGTTTTTTTTCCTTTTGAAGGCATTTAGCTTCTCAAGCCTCCAAGTGGCTTCAACGACTCTGTAAAAGAATGCAAATGACCAGCTGCCTGCAAGGAATATAAATCCTTCCGCTTCGCACCATCTAGTCAGAGCTGAAGAAGTTTCTTGGAGGAGAAGCGAAACATCTTCAAAAAAAAAAAACAAGAAAGTCCAGTTGCATCTTGAAAAAGCACCTTTGGGACAACCATGATCTGGATGACTGAGAATTTCCATAGACAACTGTATCAAGCATTTTTCATGTCCATGATCCACTCCATGTGTGGATGGACTACCATGTGCATATGAATTTCTTCTTATAGATCAGGAGAAATTTCGGGGGAAAAAGTTTTTTGGTCCAGGAATGGTTGATTGGTTCAAGGTACACTTAGCACAAAATCCAGAATTCAAAAGCTTCTACCTTTATTTTTCTTCTTCTTTGAACTAAAACAAGCTTCATAGATTCTTAGAAATATGTTTAAAGAGCAAATAACTAGGGCAGATTCAGAGATGAAATCTACAAATACTTAAGGCTCATAACCCTGTGGAACAAATTGGAAACTTTATATAAACGAACTTCATATAAATGAAGAGGAAACCACCAAGTGATTTACTATGGACTGCAGATGATAAGAATGCACCTCTTGGCTGAACCTATTTAGGTTTTATTTTTTTAAAATGGATTATCAAAAGATGATTATCACTTATTTTGATAACTTTTTTTCGAAAAAAAAATCTCTGACTATCTGCTTTTCTTAGGAAAACAAACAAGCAGAGAAGCAAATTAAAAATGAATGAATGTAAGGGCAAAATTTGTGCACAGAGAGATTTTTTGATGAATATTCCACCTTTTTTCTTTTTCTTTTAAAAGAAAGAAACAACTGCTTTAATCAGGGGAAAGGGGAATAACACAAACGCAAATACTCCTTACCCATTTCTGATGGGTAGAAAAGCTGAAGAGAATGAAACAGGTTGAATAATTTATGTAAAAGGCCTGTTACACAGAGGGTTTTTGCAATGAGAAAAGTTAAATGCATGGTGCTTTAGAGAGACCTGTGTTTGGTATGGAAAAAAGATAAATAATTAAGAGTGCCTGATATAGCATTATGCCCCCTTAGAGAATTATTTATTTTATAATGCATTGATTTATCTATTGTTTTACCTTGCTCATCTTGTTTTTAGTAGTAGATGGAGTGTTTGTGGAAGAAAGATGAGGAAACTGCCATGTAATTTAAAAAAGTTGAAAAGAAAAGAAAAACTTTGGGTCATGTTGATATGACCCAAATTTCAGGGAAAAGTTTTTTGGGGGGGTCCTCCTGGATTCACGGCTCACGGCTCGGTTTGGAGGAGTGTGGGGGGTGGGGGGCCTGGTTCAGGCCAGCTACAGGCCCCAAGATGGACCCGAAATGCCCTTCGCATGGTCACTCATGCACTTGTCACATCCCGACTAGACTACTGCAACACTCTTTATCTAGGACTGCCCTTGCATACCATCTGGAGGTTTCAACTGGTGCAGAATGCGGC
Organism: Naja naja; assembly: GCA_009733165.1. NCBI lineage: Eukaryota > Metazoa > Chordata > Lepidosauria > Squamata > Elapidae > Naja > Naja naja. The sequence continues at coordinate 42,213,358 of CM019153.1, forward strand.
CGCGGGTTGTGATGGGAGTTTCCCAGTACTCCCATGTTACACCCCTCCTGCATGAGCTGCATTGGTTGCCAGTTGCCCTCTGAGTGAGATTCAAGGTGTTGGTATTAACATTCAAAGTCCTTCATGGCTTGGGTCCGGGGTATTTGCGGGAGCGTCTCCTGCCGACATCAAATGCTGATCGCCCTGTGCGAGCACACAGACTGGGACTTCTCGGGGTGCCGTTCACAAGACAGTGTCAGCTGGCGGTGCCCCGGGGGAAGGGCCTACTCTGTAGCGGCTCCCGCCTTATGGAACCAACTGCCTGTGGGGCTCCGTTTGGCTCCGGATCTCCGCTCTTTCCACCACGATCTGAAAACTTGGCTGTTTGAACAGGCCGGGCTGGAGTGACCTCTTGTGGGGGGTTAAATTGATTGTATTTGGGCTTGTTGGGTTTAATTTGCTTTTAAAGTATTTATTGTTTGTATTTTTAGTTGTGAGCCGCCCCGAGTCCTTTCGGAGAGGGGGCGGCATACAAGTCCAATTATTAAACTAAATATTGTGTGTAGATACAATCTCCGGGTTGCAATAATGCCGGCAGCCACCAGATGGTGACAAAGAGAATGTCCTCCCCCCCCCCAAATAGAAACAGTAGTATCATATATAGTATTATAATATCACTTAGATGGTATGGATATGTCGGTAAAGAAGACTCAGTGGACAGGACAACCATGTGTCAATCCTGATGGCCAGCAATTTCTTGGTACACCCAAGAAATGGTGGATGTACCACATAAAGGAGGATATGAAATGCATGGGGATCACTCATGAAGATGCCCTGGATCAAGCCAAATGGAGATGAACATGTTGATAACTGAACACTGTTATAGTGCTGGAATAATGCAAATAATGAGAATGAGAATGAGGAGGAGGAGGAAGAAGAGGAGGAGGAAGAAGTATTTTATTGTGTTAATTACTAATACCAGGTTGTGAAGTAAGAACAGAAGTCAACCTAATGTGAAGATGTTGAATATTATTACACATAATAAAGTCTGTAGGTGGAACAGTGTTTTGGCTTTACTCTTGAACTATTTCCATAATTGGACCTTACATGACCTCAACATCTCTGAAGCTGAATTTAGCATGCCTGGTTGAGCCAAGCCAATAAACAGAAAGATGGAACAATTAGGTCCCCTCAACTCCACAGTTTGGCCTGTGGTGTCAGAAACCAAGATCCAATCAGTTGGAAAGGGCAGAGGTGACCCACAGGCTGGAGTAGATGTATCTTCTTTCCTTGGGTCAAAGCGAGAAAGATGGTGATGCCCCTGTTGCTAGCATGCCAACCCAAGGGATTATGTGAGACTAGGAAGGTGATTTCAGATATACTTTACCCTTGCAGAACAAGTTGAGGGTTCTTCAGTGAGAGTTCTGAAGAGAGGTTTCAATTCTGAGAACAGAAAGGCTTCTTACTTCATGTTTTCCCCCTTCTGCTTTCATCATAGTCTAGGTTTAATTAAACAGGTCTGGAATAAAACAAGTTCATTATCAAATATGGAGTTTCTTTCTGAAATTTTCCACTCTGCATTCAAGCTCTACAGCTGAACATTTTAATTAGTTTTAGCTCTCTTTTAAATTATTCAGCTGTTTATGCAACTTATTATCCTAGGGAGGTCTATCAATGACACTTGACTGCAATCTACCTTTACTGTAAACTGCAAAGAGAGTTGAATTCTAAATGGGAATATGTAGCATGTGAACATGAAGGAGGAGGAGGAGGAGGAGGAAGACAACACTTGAACAATATAAAATCCAATCAAAGTGACAACAAACACTAATGCAATAGAAATGTAACACCCAGAGCATCTCCCAAATGTCTGTTGGAAGAACTTGATTTTCATCAGCTCACAGGAAGTAATTCAGATGGGCATTGATCTGGCTTCATGGGGGAGACTGAGCCATAAAATGGGACTCTGCCTGAAAAGTTCTGTTGAAGGAGCTGTCCCCACCCTCTTCAAAATGGGATACCCACTAATCCCCCAGTAATAGAGAAACTATGCATTAGATCACCTAAACAGGAGGGACTCTAATATGAAACCAGATTGACTCTTTTCATTTTCCTTGCATGGAATTTTGGCCTCTTCAATGAACCACAAAAAACATGAGGTGTTTGCCTTCTGGAAGTCATTTAATAAGACTCATTTCCTTTTAAGGTATGGAGCAGAGGTGGTATTCAGCAGGTTCTGACCAGCTCTGGAGAACCGGCAGCAAAAATTTTGAGTAGTTTGGAGAGAGAACCGAAAAATATCACCCCTGACTGGAGATTTTACAGTATCTTTCCCCTGCCACGCCCACCAAGCCATGCCCACAGAACCGATAGTAAAAAAAAAAAATTGAATCCCACCACTGGTATGGAGACAAAATTTCTGAGCATGTCAACAGCACAGATGTTAATTAATTAATTAATAGTAGCAGAAGCCACTGACTTCACAAGGACTTCCTTTCTGATAAGCAGAGGCAGCATTGTTTTTAATGTGAATTTTTTTTAAAGATATTTTCTCTCTCTCTGATGTTTAGATATTAACTGTTCTGTATTATGGATTTTTGATGAGCTATCTAGAAATACACAAAAATAAAATAAGATTCCACTGCCTGGTTACATTCTCTTCTATATAATCTTACTTATAAATGCAAAATAAGCAGCATAAAGAATCTAGCTTGGTTTTCTTCTCTGGTTATTGATGTCTGCAAGGTATGTGCTAAATTAAGACACCTTCTAAAGAACTCCCTCCCACCACCATTTTTCCATCATAAAGAATAATAAGACAGGCTGTTTTCAAGTTATGTCCATCTGCTTCTTCTCTGGGCTAAGGCTGCTATTGCATGGAGAGCTCATTAATGCCATCTACTGACCATTTATCAGAATCCTAATTATTACATGACAGGATATTTAGAAGAGACATTGAAGATGGAAGATATGTATTTATCTATTAAAGTTTCATGATGAAGACTTACTTTAACAGGCACCAAGGAACAATTCTCTGGATGTATTTGAAGTATAGAAACCTCTGTGGCACAGTGGTTAGAGTGCAGTACTGCAAGCTACTTCTGCTGCAGCCAGCTGCCTACAATTTGGCAGTTCAAATCCCACCAGGCTCAAGGTTGACTCAGCCTTCCATCCTTCCGAGGTGGGTAAAATGAGGACCCAAATTGTTGGGGGCAATACGCTGCCTCTGTAAACCGCTTAGAGAGGGCTGTAAAGAGCCTTCGTAGCTCAGGCTGTTAAATGCCTGCTCTTAAGATCCAGCTGCCTACAATTATTGTAGGCTCGAATCCCACCAGGCTCAAGGTTGACTCAGCCTTCCATCCTCTCAGGGTAGGTAAATTGAGGACCCAAATTGTTGGGGGCAATACGCTGCCTCTGTAAACCGCTTAGAGAGGGCTGTAAAGCACTATAAAGTGGTATATCAGTCTATTGCTATTTCCTTGCCATCACCTAAAATGTGCAATCCAAGTAGATGACACTAAAATTAATCAGCAGTAGAATAGAATAGAATAGAATTCTTTATTGGCCAAGTGTGGTTGTACACACAAGGAATTTGTCTCGGTGCAAATAAAGAGCTTTGGTGGCTCAGGCTGTAAATGCCTGCTCTTAAGATCCAGCTGTCTACAACTACTGTAGGCTCAAATCCCACCAGGCTCAAGGTTGACTCAGCCTTCCATCCTCTCGGGGTAGGTAAATTGAGGACCCAAGATTGTTGGGGGCAATTAGCTGACCTTGTAAAAATGCCGCTTAGTAATAAGCAGGCATATACAATGGAATGAAGGCTATTGCTGAGCACATTGGATTGTGCTCAAATTGTGAGAGCAGCCCTGAGTCTTCGGAGAAGGGCGGCATATAAATGTAATTAAAAAAAAATACTCTCAGTATACATAAAAGATATACAGTAAAATACTATATACAAAAAACAGGCATGAATCAATAATGTAGACATTCATAACAAAGTTCTCCAGACTTTCATTCCATGGAGAATCCATAATCCTGGTCCCAATGCACAGGAACAATCCAAACCATGTACACACACCCACGTGCAAACACCATAATAGCGGCGATGGTATTATATTAATCAAAATTCAAAACCCCAAGTCAAAGAAAACAGATTATACCCAAATCCACCCTGCTTAAAGAGAAGCTGAATCCTATGGACCATCTCAACTGACTAAGGGAACTTCTGAAGTTCTTTGAGGAGGGATGATGATGCAGAAGGAAAGAGGAACATCTATGAATGACAGCAATATGGAGAGAGAAAACAAGAGCAGAAAGATGAAAAGAAGGACAAGAGGACACATTATCATTTACAATATCTTTACACCAGGAGTAAAGAAATAGTGCCCTATTTCCGACAGGCTACATGATCAATAATATGAACGGATGGGGACCATAGGTCTATCATAACTGGAAAGCTGTAGGTTCTGTATCATTTTTGCATCTTGTGCCTAGAGATGATGTCTTTCCTATATCCAAATACAGGTAGTCCTTAAGTTACAACCAGTCACTTAGCAACTGTATGAAGTTAGGACAGAAGTCCTACAGAGAGAGAGACAGAGACAGAGACAGAGACAGAGAGAGATTCTAAAAGACTCCCACACAAAAGACTCTCACACAACCAAACAATCACTTGCCAACCAGCTCACCTTTATCACTGTTTGCAGCATCCCACAGTCCCATGACCTCAATTTTTGACATTTTCTACTGGATTCCAGCATTTACTTCTTTCCAGTCCAAAAATGACCATTGGGCAACATTGATTTACTTAATGACCATGGTGTTCGCTTAACAACAACTGGGAAAAAGGTTATAACATTGGGTCATGTCACGAGATTACACCCTTCATGCCTGCAGTGATTTACGATCATAATTCTGATCTCAGTTACAGTTATAAATTAAAGATCACCTGTATTCAGGAAACAAAACAGAAGGGATTCTTTGTGAACTTTCAAGAAACATTTGGCAATTCACTGCTGAGACCACAACTCCCTAGAGTGGTCATTATTTTGGGTGAGCACAGCCAGCTATGGTGGAAGGAAAAACCACCCAAAGAAGTGATGGAACGTTGGTTCAACCATATTTTGACATCTGCCCTACATGGATTTTGATCTGAGCAAATGTTGATTAAATTATTGAAAGGAAGAAATTGTTGACAGGCAGAGGGGCCACATTTTCTTTTATCAATTTCTACCAGAATATTGTCACTTTGAAAGCCTTGGTTAAGGGAGTTATATCAAACATCAGGCAAAGACTCACATAAATTTCATTTAAATCAGGTTAGAAATACAACAGCAGGGAAGAGAAATCTCTATAAAAGCCCAGGACAACGGAACACCTTATGGTGTGCTCAATCCTTCCACTCCCCAACTTCTGCAGAGAATACTGTTGACTATTGTTTTCCTTTGGGTAATTTTTTAATTAAACTAACAGCATGGATGCAAGCTTTAGATCTCTACTATTCAATTGGCAGAAAAAGCTATTTGAATTTTAACATATTCAAGGGTTGCATTCTGTAATAAAAAAAAAAAGCAAAACAAGAGGGGCAGAAGGAAAGAGAGACTCTATCTGCATGAATATAGAAAATATTTAATATAAATTACCCATCATTTACGAGTGAAGCATTCCTCGGAATACATCGCAAAGATGAATTGTGGTTGGAATCTTACAGGAATGTATTATGCACCAAAGAAAAGGCCACTGCCCAAGTTTATTGGAGTAGATGTGGAAGGAAGTGGAATGTCCTGTTTCAACTGCCAGTGTGAATATTATTTTAGCTCATAGTGAGTATGTCTTGTTTAATGGAAAGAAGGATCAGCACCTGTAGGCTAGACAAGGAATAATGGATGGAAACTGAACAAGGAGAGATTTAACCTGGAAATAAGGAGAAACTTTCTGACAGTGAGAACAGTCAACCCATGGAACAGAAGCTGCCCTCGGAAGTTGTGGGAGCATCATCACTTGAGACGTACAAGAAGAGATTGGACTGCCATTTGTCAGAAATGGTGCAGGGTCTCCTGCTTGGGCGGGGAGTTGGACTAGATGACCTACAAGGTCCCTTCCAACTCTGATTATCTGTTATCCTAGGGTGACATAATAGCAGTCTTCCAATATTTAATAGGCTGCCACAAAGAAGAGCACCTGAAGGAAGAACGAGAAGCAATGGATGTAAGCTAATCAAGGAGAGAAGTCAATCTAGAACTAAGGTGAAATTTCCTGACTGTTAGAACAATTAATCAGTGGAATAACTTGCCTCCAGAAGCTGTGGGTGCTCCAACACTGAAGGTTTTTAAGAAGAGATTGGCAATCAATGGTATCTCCAACCTTCCAACTCTGTTAGTCTGTTAAAACCAAATCCTTCAAAACAAAACAAGAAAATGCATTGCATGGTTTGTCCATGATTCTCCATGTTGAACTCGCCACCAGTGCATTTGGATCAGCATGTCAGGCCCCTAGCATGTTTCCTATCAGTTCTCATTCTGGCCCCATGAAATAGAAGTGGTTGTGTTAGAAATTCTTTTAGAGAAGGAGATAACAGAGCAAAGTTTAAAGGACTACTCCTAGGTGAAACAGGATGGTAAATAAGGAGAACTGACTTCTCCATGGCTGCAAATGAAGTTGATCCTACAACTTCTCTGAGCATTGGTGCCATAAGGAATACCATCATAGCTCATATTTGGTTTCTCATCTGTCTGCTCACTATTGGATGGATACCATTATGACAACTGACAGTTGCATGTATAAAGTGACTGTTTCAAGCAGCTTTGCAGATGCGGGGATAGATCAGGTGGCCAGATGGCATGGTGCGAACTTCCTTCATCATATCAATCCTCCTTGTGAGCTCTGAAGTGACCTTATCTTCAGTTTCATCTCCAGGCTCATGAAAGATATTATATAATATATAAAATAGATTGATTAGCCACAGGCCATATCAATTTACAGGTTCAAACACATATTACCAATAAAATTCCAAACAAACAATTTAAGATGAGAGTAGGGTAAAATACAATAGTTACAGGATAAAAATACAATAATTCAATACATTGATATGTAAAATAGAATAAAATGACACAGTATTATATTCCTGTATCACCCCTGCAATCTACCCCAATCGGGCTCACGTATGCCGATCTCAGTTGATTAAGAGATGGTTTAAAACCTTTAGAAAAATTGTCCATCCAATTTTTTTGCTGCCAATGTTTTAGTGGAAAGCTTTGTATATAGAAACTGTAAAGTGAATTGTTAAAGATTCAGAAATGATCCCTATTCTTAAATTTCAAAGGGAATAAAGTAACTGTCTAACTGGAAGTTTTATTTGAGTCAGGAAGACGGTTCTTATGTGTTGTTGTTTTTTGAGATGCTCAAAACCTTCTCCCAACAACAGCATATACTGTAATTGTGTGGGAATGGAAACATGCTACTCTTCTAAAGTGGGGTTTTACTTTATAGGTAAAGGTAAAGATTCTCTTCACACATATGTGCTAATGGTTCCCAACTCTAGGGGGCAGTGCTGATCTCCGTTTCAAAGCCAAGAGCCAACACTGTCCGAAGAGTCTCCGTGGTCATGTGTTTATGAAGGCGCACGGAACACTGTTACCTTCCCACCAAAGTGGTCCCTGTTTTTCTACTGGCATTTTTTACATGCTTTCGAACTGCTAGGTTGGCAGAAGCTGGGACAAGTAACGGGAGCTCACTCCATTACATATGACCACAGTCCTTGACATATGACCACAGTTGAGTCCAAATTTCCATTGCTAAGCTAGACAATTGTTCAGTGAGTTTTGCGCCATTTTACCACCTTTCTTGCCACAGTTTTTAAGTGAATCACTGTGGTTGTTATGTTATGTGCCACAGTTGTTAAGTGAATATGACTTCCCTGCTAAATTTGCTTGTTAGAAGGTCGCAAAAGGGGATCACATGATTGGGGGACACTGCAACTGCCATAAATACATGCCAGTTGCCAAGCATCCAAATTTTGATAATGTGACCACAGGAACGCTGCTATGGTCGTAAGTGTGAAAAATGGTGATAAGTTACTTTCTTCAGTTTTGTTGCAACTTTGAATGGTCACTAAACGAATGATTGCAAGTCAAAGACTATTTGCGCAGCATCTCAACATTATGAAATTTACCAAAAAGTCCCAGATCCATGATAGCAAACTTATGGCACGCGAGCCCCAGCCAAAATCACCTCACTGTGCATGGGCGTGCCTCCCACCTGATATTCACCCATATGAGGCCTTTTTTGGCCTCCCAGAGGCTCAAGGGAAGCCTCTGCAGCTTTTGGAGGCCGGAAAACAGGCCCGTTTCATCACTTCCTGTATTTTCAGAAATACCAGAAGTGACAAAACAGGACTCTGTATTGGCGACAGGAAGGGCATCTGGCCATTAAACACTCTACTAGCTCCATTCAGTTGCCCAGACTCCACCCCACAAGGGATTATGGGGTCATTAAATGATGATGATGATTTATTCTTTTTTTATTGATGATTTATTCTAATGGGGTAAAATATTTAATGCAAGGTTAAGCATGTGGACATACAGACATACATGCAAATCTCTCCCCTCCCCACATCAAAGTAACAGTTTCCTCACCCTTTTCAATAAGTAAAGTTGGATTTCTTTTCCCTTATCTTTTAAACACACTCTTTCCATTAATGCAAAGGAAAATCACTTTTCACACAATGGGATAGCTGTACTTTCAGACATTTGTCTGATATTATAAATTTCATCCATGCGCAACGTAGGTGTGAAGATTTATGCCTTGTGTGATCCTTTTAATGCTTTGTACTAGCTGCTAAGTTGCATATTTTGCTATCCAAGCATTGTAACTCACCACAAAATAACTAACAGTAGAAATTTAGTTAAATCTCAACAAAAAGCTGGGGTGGAATGGGAGGAAAAACATGCAGAGCATCAGTTCTCAGATATAGCACTCCTTTTGGGAAATCAAATTTTTTATTGCCAGAAAAATAAATGTTCCAAATGCATGAATACAGATGCTGTTTGCAAATATGCACAATCTGTCTTTCAGGGGAAAGAATTTATACTGTATATAGTAATGGGAAACAGAAAACTGCATATTTCACTAAATTGCGTCTGTAGAGAGCAAGATTTATGTGGTTGCTTTTTGTCACTAAACATGGGCCTCTAAAGCATTTCAGTCGAGGAAATGGATGTGGGGGCTCTGTCCCACATATTCAAAAAGGAGATGCATTTTGATATCATCTGCAATAAAACTGTGCATATAACCTTCTTGGTCATTTTCAGTTGATTTGTAAAGTGCAAATGTTTTGGTGTGTGAGAGAGAGGCCTTGGTATTTATCATAACCTGAGGAAATCTGAAGAGGTGCTTGGAACAGAAAGTGCAAGAGGTGGGTCTCTTTCTTGTCCTGAATTCAGGAATAAAGTAGAACAAGTGATTCGCAGATTTGGAACCACATGGGTGCCTGAAATTTGAAATCTTTTGTATACATCAAGAGCTGTGGTGGCGCAGTGGTTAGAATGCAGTACTGCAGGCGAACTCACTGCTCACTCTAGGTCCTAGGAGTTTGATCCTAACCAGCTCAAGGTTGACTCAGCCTTCCATCCTTCCAAGGTTGGTAAAATGAGGACCCAGATTGTTGCTGACTCTTTAAACTGCTTAGAGAATAAAGAAGTCTATAAGTCTAAGTGCTGTTGCTATTGCTATATTATGAGCAGGGGTGGGATGCTACTGGTTCTGCCTTGTTCTAAAGAACCGGTAGCTCTGAAGAACAGCAGACACAGTATTTGCTGCTGTTTGGCCCACCCACCCGCCTGGGCTCTTACCTGTCCTTTATTTCCTGCTTTTTCAACCTCAGCTGCTTTGCGCGGCACAGGAAAAAGCAAGAAAGAAGAGGCTTTTCAAATGCTGCGCATCCGCGCACAGCACTTTTCAGCTGTCCTGGCAGCACAGCTGATTTTTTTTTATACCCGCACACAGCGCACATGTGTGTGCAAAACATAGTCACCAAACCGGTAGTAACACCGGTTGAATCCCACCCCTGATTATGAGTGATATCCAAACAGAATCTTGGACAGATTTTTAAGCCAGATGCCACTTCTTGAAGGTCTGTCTGCCAAATCTAGAAAGACACTCAGCAGGAATTCCAGAAGTTCTCTTGATTATATTAAGGTGGAGTAACAGAATTTTGAAAGCCTGTCCAAATTTATGTCTCTCCCATCTTATACTCAACACAATCAAGGTAGGGTTACTTGAGTTTCTTTCCCGCATTCCCCTCTTTCTCAAGACTTAGTGATGGTTTACCAAATCCCCCTTAACTGCTTGTTCATGTCTCTCCTATTCTCACAATCAGCTTTACATTCCTTTCACAGTGCTAAAAAAAGCCAACATAGGGATTTTTCCCCTTTTATCTCTTTCTGTGTGGTGGAGGAATTGAGAACTAATTGACACAAATCACCCAGAGAGTGGACCTACAAGGAGGTGGTGGGGGGGCTTCCCAGTTCTGGTCCAACATTTTAACAACTATTCTGCATTGGGAAATTCCATTCCTCTCTTAACACGTCTTCTTCTCTTTATGCCAGTCCACATGGCCTGCAGGAACCCTCCCTGCCTACTCACTCCTTATCCAGCAAACTTGCCTGGTAAATTGCTATTTTTCCTTCTTCCAACCATCATCTGTTCTGCTGTGCCAGGAGATTTAGATTAGCTAGGAAGCAGGAAATGGTTGGATTTCTTGCTTTCTAGTTAGTCTTTAGATCTTTGGCTCTGCTATTAAGCACAGCCAAACCTCCCTTAGGACTGAAGGTTCTATTATTCAGTGCAGACTCATGGCAAGCAAATTTGAGAGACTGAGATAGCCGATGGCAGATAGATAAATCTCTGAATGAATCTGTGATTCTGTGAGCGACTGAATCTGCCTGTTTGCTTTGCCTGATTTTGTGTAAAAGTTGCTCTTTTTTTAAATAAAAAATTCAATATTTATATAAATATTTATAATATTTACATACAAGCCACACGCACAAATTAAATCATGACCACAGAACTGGTTAGTGGTCCCTGGGATTTAAAATTATGAGTTTGGTGATCCCTGAGGTCCAAAAAATTGGCAACCCCTGTACTAAAGAGTGCCACCTGATGCTGAATAAATTAATGAGAACTTTTAAAAGACTTTTAAAGAATAACAAAGTAAATGAAATGCTGCTACAATCAAGTAGAGCCCCTGGAAAGTGAAAGTGGAGTTTGGAACTTTGTAACAAAGAAAGAAGTAAGAAGAAACTATTCTGGAATCGTTTGATGATTTTGGAAACTTTGGACATTGGATTATTAGTGGATATAATTGAAATTAATTCCAGGAAGCAATCTTATAGAATTTGGTTGTCTAAAAGTACTGGGAAGTGTTGAAAGATGGCAGAACTTTATTTGGAACTGAAAATGGAACTAAAAAAATATGAAGGAACAATTGCAAGTGAAAGGAGAATCATTTGGCTTTGCTCTGCAATCTTTGGAAATGGCAGTCTTGACTATGAGGATCAGCAAAAAGCATCAGAGGAAGAAGAATACTTGAATAAAGGAGAGGCCATCTTTAATTTAAAAAAAATGGGACAATGACGTTTGAAACTCAAAAAGGGGAAAGAGGGACTTAAAAACTGGAGGAGGTAATCAGAAAAAGGAACAGTGTGAGAAATAAACAAAATATAAGGAAAGAGCAGAAGGGAGGATTACAGAAGGAAGCACTAAAGAGGGAGGGGGACAAAAATTGGAGTGAGAAAAAGAGCGGGGAAATAAAGGGGAAAAGAAGTTACAAAAAACAGAATCAGGAAATAAAGAAATACGGGAAACGAACAAGAATTAAAGGGAATAGTTTGATCGATAGACACAGAGATAATGGTTGAAATTACAACTAAAATAGAGGATTCTGCATGGTGATAAGGGATTGTATAAATATTTTAGAATTAAGAAATTATGTAGAAAACAGGAAAATATAAGTAATTAAAATGGAAGATGAAATGGGGATTGTTACTTAATGGAATGTAAGATAACAGCTAGATCAAATAAAAAATGAAAATATGTAAAATACAATTGAATTATATTAATGTATATTAAGGATTTATAAAATGTGATTGAAATGAATTATGAGAAGGGAATTAATACCAGTTCTTTCTTTAGGATGAATTTGAATTGATTAATTATTTTCTTCTGTTTTATTTATTTTTTATTTCTTTTAAACTTAAAATAGTTTAGAGATAATTTAAAGGGGAAGTACCATGCGGAATCTGACTAAAAAGGGATTTATGTTATAATATAATTATTAGATGATGGAAATTATAATTGTTTAATGGGATAATTTAGAAGTAGAATACTTAATGGGATGTGAAAGGGAATCAACTATAAGATATGAAGGTGACACACTTCAATTGGCAACTATAGGGGAAACCTTGTTTTGTAATGTCTGAAGTGTGGATATGGATTGAAATTGTACACAGGACAGATAAAAGTATAAGTATAATTATTTTGAAAATATGAAAACCTTGAAAAGGATATGTAATAGATTTAGAAATGAATGAGAGAGTTATAAAATAAGCCTGAGGGAAGTATTTGAGGGGAAAATTAATAAAGAATATTTAAAGTAGTGATAAGATATGAAATTGAATATGAAAGATGAAAGATGAATATGTAACTGAGATTATATCTGTATGGAGATTTGAAAACCAAGCTTTTCACTAAAAAAAGATCTTTTATTTTTCTGTTTTGTGAAAACAGAAATAAAATTGTTTTTTAAAAAAAGAAACGGAATCAGAGCCATCTTCTGATGGAGGAGGCATGGACAGTTCTTAGAGTCACTGTTTCCTACTCACTTTCTTCTTTAAAAAAAAAGGTGTCTCAAGAGCTATCTAGCAAGAAATCTCACCTTATCATATTAATTTCAAAGTACTCATCCAGACTCTCTGGATAAAGGAGAGATTGTGAGATCAACCAATTGCATTCCAGACAGCTGCTTCTCATTAGTAAACTATAGGTACTGAGTGTTTCATGGTCAAGTCAAGGAATTTCAACCAAAAGAACAATTGTAGCTCAGGGTTGGACTGAATAAAATAAGGTTGTAAGCAGTAGTGGGATTTAACCAGTGTAACAACCGGTTCGGTGAGCGTACACTTCACAGAGTTTGAAAACTGTCCATTTTCATTTCTAATACTTACCTTCTACTGCAGCTCTGGTGAGTAAAACAGCTGAGGCAAGGCAATTTGCTGTGCCTCGCAAATTAGCTGAGCTGCAAAACACGGAAATAAAGGACAATCTAGGGCAGGGGCAGGTGGGCAGGGCCAAATGATCACTGAAAAGACCGGTTCACCTGAACCGGTCCGAACCAGTAGAATCCCACCCCTGGATGTAAGGAACTGCTTAGAGATGAGAGATGAAATGTGGGATGAAGGGATTTGTTGTTGTATTTCAAGAGAAGGTAATAAGTAGTAAATAGTTCTTATGATGAAGGGGAAGTCTCTTCTTTGTACCTTTCTTTCCATTCCCTTAGCTATATTTTTTACTTTTTCTTTCTTTTTCTTTTTCTATGTATATTTTTTTCTGCTCTATATTTCTTTTATACATTTTTATTGGTATTACTTTTATCAATTTAACTATAATGGCTAACAAAATTATTTTAAAAACAGCAACTAAATGTTCACTCAGAACTTTAGCAAACTGAGAGCTTAGATGGGATATCATCAACTCTGAACTGTGCAATGTGAAAAACCAGTGGTGGGATACTTCACTATCAATTTTCCATGTACATTGGTGACTGGGTCCCAGTAAGTGTGCTTGTATTAAAGTATTATTTTCATCTAAATGGGATCATTTCCCTCCCCCCTCACCTTGGAGTCAATTCCCTTTTTGCTAAAAGCTTCAAAATCAAACCTTTATATATTTATTTGCTTTAGCTGTAGAATATTGGATCCAATTATTCTCAGCGTCTAACTACAGAATTTATTTTAATAAGGAGTGCAGTAAAACAAGGCATATAAAAATCAGATGCATAGGCAATTTTTTTTTTCATCTTTAATCATTAAGCTACAGAACAAATTGAGCCCTGCAGTTATTTCATTCCCAAAGGAGATCAGAGATTTAAAGTATTGAAGGGATTAAACATTTGTGTTTGAGTGAACGTGTTCAGTTTTTTTTTTTTGTAGCCAATATAATTATTTTCTCCCAAATCCTTTTTTTTTTAAAGTGAATTCAACACACTTGCTTTATGGACTGCTGTTTCTTTCCAGATACTTAGCTTCAAAATATATGTGCATTCACCATCTCTGCCATTCATATACTTTATTTAAAATAAAAAAAAGTGTCCCATACCCCATTTAGAATAGAATAGAGCCGGAAGGGACTTTGGAGGTCTTCTAGTCCAGCCCCTTGCTCAAGCAGGAGATTCTATATCATTTTAGACAAGTAGTAGTTCCAGTCTCTTCTTAAAAACATCTAGTGGATGAAACACCATTTCTGAAAGTGAGCTGTTCCCCTGGTTAATTGTTTAACTGCTAGGAAGTTTCTCTTTAATTCCAGGTTGCTTCTCACCTTGATTAGTTTCTATTCATTGTTTCTTGCCTTGCCTTCTGGTGCTTTGGAAAATAACCAGACTAACAAAAAATAACACTGACTAATTGTTCTCACTGTCGGGAAATTTCTCCTTAGTTCTAGGGTCACAAGGTTCACCCTTCACAAATTTCCATCCATTACTCCTTGTTCTGCCTTCAAGTGCTTCGGAGAATAGGTTGACTCTGCTTTGTGGCAGCCCTTCAAATACTGGAATACTGCTATCATGTCACTCCTAGTCCTTCTTTTCTCTAGACTGGATTTCATTTCATTTCATTTTATTTATTTATTTATTTATTTATTTATTTATTTATTTATTTATTTGATTTATATTCTGCCTCACTTCCCCCAATGGGGAACTCGAGGCGGCGTACAAAAGGATAAAAACAATTTCTATACAGTATTTTGTAATATTTTTGTAATGTTGTGTGCTTAATTCCTACATTTTTCTTTTAGTTTTCCATGAAAACTGAAAGCTGAGATTTGGAGAAGACGAATAAATATCAAGCATAAAGTTATGTAGATCTGGAGAGGACATGGCAAAGAAGGGGAGGGTGGGTGGCAGAATGAGGAAGCTGGCAAAAAGAGTCACCAAGTTGCACTCCTATTTTGCACTTGGTTTTTTGAGTAGGGAAGAAACTGAAGGTGACTAAGTGCTGGCTATTTCAGCAAGAAAATGAAATTTACTTCCAAATCAACAGTGAAGTACTGACAGGAGAGAAATATAAAAGGTTTGGAATACAAAAGGTTTGGAATTCATCATTAATGAAAGCTTGTGGGGAGATCTTAATGCAGTGGAAACAATGACATGGGATATTATTACTGAGCTAGAAATGGTTCATGGTGAAGAGTGGGGAGAAAAGGAAGGAAGGAAGGAAGGAAGGAAGGAAGGAAGGAAGGAAGGAAGGATGGAAGGAAGGAAAGGGAAGGAAGAGGGAGGGAGGGAGGAAGGAGAAGGAAGGAAGGAAAGGAAGTAGGAAGGAATTTTACAAGGTAAATTGGCATAAGGATTTTCATCAGGAAAAGCAAGGACATGGACTAAATGTGCACAAACAGATCTGTCCATTCCATGGCCATCCAACAACTGCTGATTTGTAGGGTCCTTGGTACTCTCTAAGCTTAGCTGTTTTCTTGCAGCTGTTTCATTAGCCAACTAGGTAACACCATCAGTCCTAGAAGGGAGTAGGATTTTTCCCTCTCTTTATATATAGTAACTTGCCCTATCCGTGTAGCTGGGAATGTTGGTTTCTTCTTTGTAGCTCCTCAATTAGGGTGCTACTTACTGTTTGATTCCCCTCCCTTAGTTTGTAGTTCCTTGATTGGAGTATTGTTTGCTAAAAGGGGTGCTGGGGTTTCTTCAGCAACCTCTTGGAGACCACAAGGTCCATGTGCCTCCTATCTATTTTCAGAAAACACATGCTGCTTCTAATGGAACTATAGCTCAGCATTCCCCAACCTTTCCAGCTTTGCAGACCAGCAGGGAGGGGATGGTTCCACATGAGTGGCAGATGAGTGTGCCTATGTGCAGCTCCATTTTCACCTGCTGCTCATACAAATGGAGCTTTGCACACATGCACACTCACTGGCTGCTCGTGCGAGTGCAGCGGCTCACCCATCGCTTCCATGGCCCGGTTCCAATCAGGCCACGGTGTGATAGTGGGCTGCAGGTCAGGGTTTGGGGACCCCTGCTATAGCTGACAAATTGGGTGTTCTATAGATACGTGGACTTCAAGTTCCAGAATTCCCGAGTCAACCGAACTCTCATTCAGAATTTTGGAAGTTCAAGTCCACAAATCCGATAGGCATGAAGATTAGGTGAGTATATGCCAAAGATTATAACCATCACATTTTCAAACCATAAACTTCCAGATTTCTTCCTCAGAAGAAAATCCACCAGTTTTGAAAAGATACTACTCTTTCTGTCGTAGAGTGGCACATTGTTAAATAAATGACAATAATAAAAAGACTTACTTATCTTCCTGAGAAATGCAGTGTAAAAAAACTCACTCTTCCTGAAATACAAAATACGTTGTTAAATATTTTATTAATGGCAAAAATAAGGTAGATAAGAAAAAAAAGAGTTAGTCATTCATACGATGATGAATTCACGAGCAGATTTAGACAGGCAAAACTCTGCCAAATGAAAAAGGACTACTTGTTATTGCATATTTGAACTGGAACGCTGTGAGATATAATGACTTAAAGATTTGATCGGGATAAGTAATGCAGAGTTCTGGTTGTAGCTGCAGTATCAGTTTCAGAGCAAGGCAATTTAAAGTGATTTTCTCTTGAGCAGACAAATATCCCAAGTGCTTTTTCTCATGTCAGAGAATAAGGTTTTGCATGAGAGATATTATTCCTGTATCAAATCAGATGCAGTTTAAATGGTGGTTAAAAACAAAAAAAGCTTTAAAGCATTCTAGTTGCTGCCTCAGCATCTTATACAAGTGGAGCAGACCATAAATGAAACTTAATAAATCTTCAATAGCAGGTAAAAACCATCAACTATAAGGCGACTTCATGTTGATAAAGGTAAAGGTTCCCCTCACACATATGTGCTAGTCATTTCCAGCTCTAGTGGGCGATGCTCATCAACGTTACAAAGCCAAAGAGCCAGTGCTGTCTGAAGACGTCTCTGTGGTCATGTGGCCGGCATGACTAAATGCCAAAGGTGCACGGAACGCTGTTACCTTCCCACCAAATTGGTCCCTATTTTTCTACTTGCATTTTTACACACTTTTGAATTGCTAGGTTGGCAGAAGCTGGGACAAGTAGTGGGAGCTCACTCCATTATGCGGTGCTAGGGATTTGAACTGCCAAACTGCTGACCTTTCTCAAGACAAGTTCAGCGTCTTAGCCACTGAGCTACAGGCACCCTATGTTGATAAAACAGGATGGTAAATAAGGAGAACTGACTTCCCCACAGCTACAAATCAAGTTGATCCTACAACTTCTCTGAGCATTGGTGCCATAAGGAATGCCATCTTAGTTTATCTTTGGGTTTTCATCTGTCTGCTCACTATTGGATGGATACCATTGTGACAACTGACCATTGGATGTATAAAGTGACTGTCTTGAGCAGCTTTGCAGATAAGGGGATAGATCAGGGGTCTTCAAACTTGACAGCTTTAAGACTTGTGGACTTCAGCTCCCAGAATTCCTTGTCTAGTCATGTTAGCTCAGGAATTCTGGGAGTTGAAGTCCACAAGTCTTAAACTTGCCAAGTTTGGGATAGATGAACAACATGAAACATCTACCTGTTGACATCTGCCACTCCATTGGTTCTCACCAAAGAGCCAGTTGATCTGCTAGCTTGGTGAAGGACTCCTTCCTTTCTCCTTTCTGACAGTGAGAACAATCAGCCAATGGAGCACCTTGCCTTCAGAAATTGTGGGTGAATCATCACTGGGGGCTTTTAAGTATGATAAAAGGCATAATTTCATACCGTGCAGAAAATGGTAATCAATCTATCAATCGATCCACCTGGTGTGCCTTAGACTCATCCCCTGTCTACTCCCCCCTTGGTGAAATGGTATGACGTGGGCCAATTTTATTGCTAATATTTTCTGAACAGAACAGCTGCTGAGTCAACAAAATACATAAGCTTAGCACTGAATAGTAAATGAATAGATATATGCAAACTAAACGCTACTCTCATTTAACTAATTGTGAGTTTTGTCTGAGAATACTCAATATATTTCTCCTTTTCTTTGAATACCTTTTTTAAAAAAAAAACCAATTAAATATCACAAGATACTGCGATTTTTTGAGCTGCCTACTAAAGAGGAGTCATTGAGACAACAACTGGGGTGGGGGTGGATTAGATGACCTACAAGGTCTCTTCCAAGTCTATTAATCTGTTAAAAAGCACTATCCAAAAGACATTTCTGTGGTCATATGGACAGCATGAGGTCCTGAAACACTGTTACTTTCCCACCCAAGCAGTACCTTTCTATCTGCTCACATTTGCCTGCTTTCAAACTGCTAGGCTGGCAGTAGCTGGGGTGAGGACAGGAGCTCACCCATCAGGTGGCACTCAGGTCTCAAACCCAGGCTGCCAGCTTTTCAGCCCACTTATAAAATTTAAAAGTTTTTCTCTTCCTCGACAAACTTCACCTTTTATTATTGTAGTGAAAATCAGACATGTTCCAATTTGTGTCGCTGTTGCTGAAGATTTCTTCCTCCTAGACTAATATTAATATATGCATTCATAACTTTATATCAACGTATGTATCTTGACCCTTTTGATTCATTTCCGTTTTCTTTGTTCACTGAAGGATCGGATCTTGGTCTTATGACTGAGGCTGTGGCTATTGCTTTTACTTTGGCTAAACATTTGATTTCCAGTTTTGCCTTTTTAAGCATCCTAAACAGTTACAAATGCTTTTTGATTCCCTTACAAATTATAAGAGAAGAGGCATGAAATTTTCCTAACCTTTCTTGCAGCTCTATAAATCACAAACAGACAAGAAAGTTAAGCGTGGCTTCACTGGAAAATGCTGTAGACAGATGTAGCGCGTATTCCTCTCAAAATAATTCAGAACCAGTTTCAATTTATCAAATGCCTACTTTATCTGTCAAAACAATGTCCTTTCTCTACTAAAGGGCATTGTTTCTGCAGCAAAGGGAAAAAAAAACACAAGTTCTGATGCATTGTTATCTGCAGATGGATAATGGAATAATAGAACAACTTGCAGCTTTTCAGAAGAGCAGTTCAAAGGGCAACATCCATTGCAAATCTTATTAAAATAAATTTAGCCTAAAAATGCATTTTTTTTAAAAAAAGACATTTATCATCCAAATAACTTGGTTTCTTTTTTCAACAGCAATCTGCAATAAATAAATAAATAAATAAATAAATAAACAAACAAATAAATAAACAAACAACTATGAAAGGCAGACTTATCTGTTGGGATTCAGGAGAAACAGAATAACAGAGTGAAACGTGCATCTGAATAGTATCTTGTTGGACTGCCACTTCTAAGACTGGCAGCTGCTTGGGGAAAAATATTTGCAATTGCTTTGTTTGAATCAGCCATGGATCTCCGCAGAGTCAAGAGACTGCCATGGGACCTGGTGGTGAAAGGAAATTCTAATATTGAAAGTGTTTCATGCATCACAATAAATTAATGTTCCAAATCAATTATTTTTCATTCAGATTCTCAACGTTCTTGGGGAAAAAAAGGCTTTGGGCTTGATCTTGCCAGAGTTAAACAACTTGAAATCCAATTTACCGAAGCTGAAGGGTGAAAAATGACAGAGGATGGATTTTCTGCAAGTCTCAAAACACATGTTTGCAGCAAGATTGAGTTAAATGAACACTTAGTAGGAAGACAGCCTGATTAAAAATATAGTATGACCATCCAAGTTAATGGCTACCACACTCAGAGCACTACTTTTGGAGAACTGCTGGAAATGTGGAATAGAGTCCCTCTTTGACTGAAAATGAAGATGTGGTAGATGAAAAGTTGGGTATCAAAGTTGTTCAGGTTTACCATGAAGGCAATCTGAATCATCTTGGCGTCTGACCATCTCTCAAAAGGGTCTAGGACAACTCACCATGGCCAACTTCCCACAGCCAACTCGCTGCAGGATAACTCATCACAAGACAAGAGTTATACTCATATTGAAGAAATGATGGAATACGATGTAAAGGGAAAGACAAATGCAATAGGTGGAAAGGATGCAAAGGGAGGTACAAAATGAAATGTGAATGACATTTGTTTTAATTTTTTAAATAATTAAATTGAATTGTTGAATTGCTCCCCAGTGAGTTGGCTGTAGCGAATTGGCCACGTGAGTTGGCCCATCTTCTCACAAAACACTGCCAATAATTGTCCCAAAGGTGCTTTTTTTCCCCCTAGAGGCAACTGGACTTTCCTCTTTTTCCTTGAAGACGTTTTGCTTCTTATCCAAGAAGCTTCCTCAGCTCAGACTGGTTGGTCGGGAATGGAAGGATTTATATTCCTTGCAGACGGCTGGTCATTTGCATTCTTTTAGAGAGTCATTGAGGCCACTTGGAAGTTTTTCTGTATCCTGAGGGTCACCTGAGTAGATTAAATGAGTGGGGAGCGTTCTTGGAACTCCTGAAAAGACTGTGCTATGGGGTTGTGCTTTCTGTAGGATGTTTTCTGCCTTGTGTCCCTTCACAGTTCTAGTAGTCTACAATTTTTCTGGAAATCTATCCATACTCCTGCACCATTTGGAGGGAGTTCATCCCAAAGTGCATAGCTTAAAGTCTACAGAGATTCTCTGTCATCCATGTCATGATTGTCCCAAAGGTGCTTTTTTTCAAGAGGCAACTGGACTTTCTTGTTTTTCTTTGAAGACATTTTGCTTCTCTTCTTCAGCTCTGACTAGATGGTAAGGAATCCTTCCATTGTCCCAAAGCACCTTTGGGACAACCATGACCTGGATGACTGAGAATCTCCATAGATACTGCCAATAATTAATGACCGATGCTACCGAGGATAGGACAGAAGTAAAAGTGAGCTCTATATACTGAACTCTATATACTGAATCAACCTTTGTTCAACTTTTACACTGAACAGGGCCAATTTCATTGAGATGTTCAGACCTTTGGAAAATTGGATCCTAAAACTAGGGAGAATCTGGAATTAAGAGTCTACATCCAATGGAGCTCCTTCTGCACAAGGCTGCTCATTTCAGCTTTAGATTCATAATTTTGTGAAAAGTATGAGCCTTAAAACACATCTTCTAAAAGATTAGGGTGACAAAATGATAGGGTGAGCTGAAAATTATCATTTCACCAGATAAAAATTGCCAATCAAATGGGCTGTTGAAACGTGCTTGTATCCCATTGCCACCTTGAAGAATCCTACATTGTTTTGTTATGCTTCTATAAATCTCTATGTTTACTAAGAGGGTTTTATGAGGAAAGATTAGGAGAATAAGAGTTGTTAGACTTTGACAGGGTGTAGAAATGAAGATATGATAATAATGAGGATAGGAGTGCTAGGAAGCATTAAGTAGTTGCTGACTAGCCAACCTTCCACAACTAAGAGGACTGCTCTTGCCTCTTAAAATCTATTACCAAAATTTCAAGTATCCTAAAATTTGATTTGGTAATGGAGTTGAGTGGCTGATGGTTCATTTGCTTTCCCCTTGCTTGACAGTTCATCATTTGCTATTAACACCATTATATACACACCCTTGCAAGAGCAATCAATTCTGGATGGTCATAAGATTGTTCCTTCACTTTGCTTAACTGCTCTGGACAATTTTGAAAGTAGGGTGATAGGGGGCTTGAGGCTAAAACATGAAGAATGGTTACAGGAATTGGGTTTGTCTAGGCTAGTGAAAAGAAGGACTAGGCATGACATGATAGCAGTGTTCCAATATCTGAGGGGCTGCCACAAAGAAGAGGGAGTCAAGCTATTCTCCAAAGCACCTGAGGGCAGGACAAGATCAATTGGATGGAAAATAATCAAGGAGAGAAGCAAAGTAGAATTAAAGAGAAATTTCCCAACAATAAGAATAATTAACCAGTAGAATTACTTGCCTTCAGAAGTTGTAGGTATCCACTACTAGAGGTTTTGAAGAAGAGACAGCCTCTTGTCTGGAATGGCATAGAGTTTCCTGCTTGAGCAGTAGATTGGAGTAGAAGACCTCCAAGTATTATTCTATTATTCTGTCCAATTTTTTGGATGAAAGCATTCATTTGGATTTAATCCACCAGGGCTCAATATTGGATATAAGAAAAAAAATTCTGGCTACATTTTGGTAGCCACATATCAGAGAAAATTGTTCCTGATAATTTTCCTAGTCCCCTTGGCATCTATTGAAATGTTTAAATCTTGCTAGTCTCCAGGCAAAGGCCACATAAAGTATACCTTATCTTCATTTTCAGAATTTATAAGTTACATTGACTAGAAGAATGACTTTCAGGAATTAAAGTTCCCTTTATATCTTCTTAAAAATTCTTCTTGGTTCAGACAAGTTGCATAATTTCTTACAGGCTTGTTCCAAGTGGTGCTCCCACAATGGCTTTGAATGAATTGGAATTAATGGCCAGGTTTTAGAAGACATATTTCTGAGGAGCAGTTGCACGCATGTTCTCTAAGTGACATTCCGTATTTTTATCCATTATTTTAAATTTCTCGCCTTTCAGAATGGAAAAGATTCTGTTAGACAAGAAAAAAGTTTAAGTCAAAGAAGTCTAATGAGGTCCATTTTTATTGCCCTATTCCAAACCCAGAAAAAAACAACCCTTTCATTTATGAGTGGAATCCTCTGTTCATTTGACATGACTGTGCAAAGACAACTCTAGCAAACCAAAGAAATTAAAGGTAGGGAATCAGAGCAAAGAGAAGTTAGGTTTACTTTGAAGTAGCACTGTTGCTATAACTCCGGACAGCTTTCAATTATTGCAAACTATTTTTGCTTCCCCTACATTCACTGGCCAACTAATGCAATCCTTTCTCTTTAAATTTTCCACCTTTCTTATTCAATGATGACATAAAGGTGTTTTTTCAGGAGGCAACTGGACTTCCTTATTTTTTCTTTAAAGACATTTTGCTTCTCATCCAAGAAGCTTCTTCAGCTCTGACTGGATGGTGGGGAATGGAAAGATTTATAATCCTTGCAGGCAGCTGGTCATTTGCATCCCTTTTGAGGATCACTGGAGATTTTTTTTTCCTTTGAAGATGCTTCACTTCTCATCCAAAAAGCTTCTTCAAGAAAAAACAACAACAAGAAGAAGATAGTCCAGTTGTCCCCTGTAAAAGCACCTTTGGGACAACCATGACCAGGATGACTAAGAATCACTACAGACTTTTTGCTATGAAATTTGGGGTGAATACCTCCAAATGGTGTGGGAGCATGAAAGGATTTAAAAAAAAATGAACCATTTGCACTTCCACAGGTGACTCTGAGGACACAGAGAAACTTCCAACTGGCCTCAATGACTCTCAAAAATGATGCAAATGACCAGCTGTCAGCAAGGAATATAAATCCTTCCATTTCCCACCATCCTGTCAGAGCTGAAGAAGGTTCTTGGAGGAGAAGCAAAATGTCTTCAAAGAAAAAACAAGAAAGTCCAATTTCTTTGTGAAAAAGCAGCTTTGGTATGGTCTGGGTAGCTTTCTGTTATTGCAAATTATTTTTGCGTCCTCTACATCCATTGGCCAACTAAGCAATCCCTTCTCTTTAAATTTTCTACTTCTATTATTTGGAAGAGCTCATCTGCTCTGTTCAGTGATGACTTTCTCAGTCTTGTCCTTCTCACTTCCTTTATATATTTGTTTCTTCTAAGTCTTGGTGGCAGGATAGTGGTATGCTTTTGTTATCGAGAGTGAGATTGTCTAGATGCATGAAATTTCCTTTGGGCCTCTATCTTTTTAGCGTGTCCTATTTTACTTAAGCCGGAGATATTTTGGAGTTCATTGACCTCTGAACCTTGTAAATAAATAATAAATTCCAGTGTTGCCAGACAGGTGAATCCAATATATATTTTAGCCCAAAGAGCCCACTTTGGCTGTAGTTAGTTCAGCCACAAGCAATTAAAATAATTGTATTTTATTTGAACTATAAACAATTCCACAAATGCTTGATGTTAAAATGTTAAATTGTCCGATGCAAATGTATTCCACAAAGGTTCAACTAACTGTGACATGAAGTAGATATCTAAATAAATAAAATAAATGGGAACAGATATTAAAATGAAATACTGAACGATTTAATGCCTTGTTTGAAGAGGTTATTAATGCATTCCCTTTTGGAATGAGATGCAGTCCTGCATATAAGTAAGAGACAGCTGATAAGAGAGAGAGAAAGAAGGATTTCAAATAAAAAGGTTGGTATTGCTTATTTTCTGTTATGTTAGTGTAAACATGGTTCGGCTACATCAATGCCTGTCAGGTTTCATCTGATTTTAACATACAAAATATGATTAATATACTTCACATTTCTAAAATGTAGATAAGTACCTTGGACTGAGTTACTCTGAAAAAGAAGCATGAAGACAAATTGAATCTCTCCTATGGTCCTTGTACATCAAACTTCCTTAGTTGCACTTCAGACCTGACCCAGGTTAAAATGGAAGTCAGCCATCTATTTCTTGGTGATCTCTGGAATGTCTTATCCCTTTTGGAGATTTTATGAAATTCTGCATCATATATATACTGGTAGGTTTGTGCTGAAATTCTATTCAGGTGTCTCAAAATTGCATCAGCAAAGTATCTGATTAAATATCCATGCAACCATTTAATGGAAGGGTCCCCTTGGAATAAATTTCAAATGTAAACAAAAGGTCCAGGACATTGTGATATCTGGGACAAAATGATGCCCCCTTGGCATGCATTTGATTCTCCTGTTTAAGTTGTGATACATACAAATTGGGATATTGATTTTGCATAAAGCACCATTCTCAATATTTGTTTATGCCCCTGCATACCTCTGCATTTTCTCAGAGAGAATGTGAGGGCATATGGGGCATTATAGCATTGATTTAGAGCCATTGTATAGGCTGCCTGAAGACACTGCTCTCTGGACAGCCTGGAAACATAAAATATTAAAATAGAGAAAAATAACCAATGGCAAGCATAAAGATTGTCAACTGGGATAGATTTAAAAGAAGATTCACAGCACAGGAAAAAAAATAACCTACCATGCTTAAATAGTGGGGTACAAGTCAATTTTATGAAGTCTGCTTTAAAAACCAGAACCTAGAGGCAAGATGTGTTTAAAGGAAAGATCAAATAAAACTTTTTATCAATAGAATTCTTTACCTATTAAAGATGCTGATATCCTGTGTTTAAGGGAATCACTGTAGCTGTCTTGGTCATCTCAATGTAGCCAACCTACAACCTAGAACAAAGAGATTGGACAACCATTTGTCTGAAATGGTATCAGGTTTCCTGCCTAAGCAGTGGGTTAGACTAGAAGATCTCCAAAGTCCCTTCCAACTCTGTTATTCTATTCTATTCTTTGGGTGATTTTTCCTTCCACCATAGCTGGCTGTGCTAACCCAAAATAATGACCACTCTAGGGAGTTGTGCTCTTAGCTGTGACTTGCCAAATGTTTCTTGAAAGTTCACAAAGAATCCCTTCTGTTTTGTTTCCTGAATACAGGTAATCTTTAATTTAATTGGGATCAGAATTATGATCGTAAATCACTGCAGTCATTAAGGGTGTAACCACATGACAAGATCCAATGTTATCACCTTTTCCCCAGTTGTTGTTATGGTCATTAAGCAAACTAATTTTATCCAGTGGTCATTTTTGGACTGGAAAGCAGAAGTAAATGCCTAAAACCAGCAGAAAATGGTCAAAAATTGAGGTCACATGACTATAGGATGCTGCAAACAGTGATAAAGGTGAGCTGATTGAAAAGGGCCTTGGTGGTGCAGGCTGTTAATAGCCTAGCACTTAGTTCCAGCTGTCTGTAATTATTGCAGGGCAGGCTCAAGGTTGACTCAGCCTTCCATCAAGTAGGTAAACTGAGGACCAAAAGCAATAAGCTATTGCTTAGTAATAAGCAGGCACATTGGGTTGTATCCCAAAATTGTAAGCCACCCTGAGTCTCCGGAGAAGGGCGGGATATAAATATGAATTTAAAAACAAAAGTGCCCACAATATGTGACACTCTCCCTTTCCCTCTCTCTCTCTGTGTAGGACTTCACTGGAGGTTTTTAAGAAGAGATTGGACAACAGAGGTGGTATTCAGCAGGTTCTGACCACTTCTGGAGAACCCGTAGCAGAAATTTTTGAGTAGTTTGGAGAACCGGCAAACACCACCTCTGACTGGCCCTGCCCCCATCTATTCTCTACCTCCCAAGTCCCAGCTGATCGGCTGGGTCTTCTTTTGTTGCCCTGCACAGGAGAATGGAGCTGGAAAAGCAGGTTGGTAGGGCGGGAAGGAAATGGGATTTTTCAGTATCCTTCCCCTGGATTGGGGTAGGAATGGAGATTTTGCAGTATCCTTTCCCTGCCATACCCATCAAGCCAAGCCACACACATCAACGCACACCCACAGAACCAGTAGTAAAAAAATTTGAATCCCACCATTGTTGGACTAGAAGACCTCCAAGGTCCTTTCCAATTCTGTTATTCCATTAGCTCCTTCTAGATGTGTTGGCTATAGGTTCATTGTAGTTCCTTCCAAGTGTGCTGACTGAACATTCAGGGATGTGTAATGGCAAACATCTGGGGGCCAGTGATTTGAAGAATGTTGGGTGACCTCTTTGTCTATGGCCAACTCATTTCTCCAAAAAAAGAGGCCTTCTTCAAATGATTATCCTGGATGCAGCCTTTCTAAAGATTTTTTTTTAATGAGGAATAGTGACAGGGTTATTTATATGTTCTTGAAACAGATTAGGTTAATCTTTCCCAAAATGATAATTCAAATAGACTAAAGTCAGCAGTAAAATCATGTCACTAGAGCCACATAACCCTTGTCAATACTGGTTTGCGGGTGATTCACGTTAAATTGTTTTGATCATTTCAGTGGTGTTCCCCTGAGTTTCAAATCAAATAGTACTTGGGTACTATTAAATCACAACTCATCAAGAAAACTAATCTGAAAGGGCCATGTTAGGTTTATCATGGACTGAAACAGCCTCCCACAGTCAAGCATACCCCATTTCTTAAGATTTTTTACATTCTCATTTTTAACCAGCTTGAGAAAAAAAGCTCTCCATAACCTCTTATGCCTTAATATAGTATACATCTTCCAAGTTTATTCTTGGCTGGTCACTCCTGGAATGACCAAAATGGTAAATCACCATTAGATGCTGAATTGGTTAGCAGTAACTTAGCAGGAGCTGCAAATTAGCAGTAACAGTAAATTAGCAGATTATCCTGATATTGGAGTCCTAGTGGACAGTCACTTAAATATGAGCCAGCAATGTGTGGCAGCTTCCAAAAAGGCCAGTGAAATCCTAGGCTGCATTAACAGAGGGATAGAATCAAGATCATGTGAAGTATTAGTACTGCTTTATAATACCTTGCTAAGACCATGCTGCATCCAGTTTTGGCCATCACAACATAAAGAAGATATTGAGACTCTGGAAAGAGTGCAGAGAAGAGCAACAAAAACAATTAGGGGGCCGGAGGCTAAAATATATGAAGAATGATTGCAGGAATTGGGTATGTCTAGTTTAATGAAAAGAAGGATTAGAGGATGACATGATACCTGTGTTGCAATATTTGAGGGATTGCCAGAAAGAAGAGGGAGTTAACCTATCTTCCAAAGCACCAGAAGGCAGGACAAGAAACAATGATTGGAAACTCACCAAGGAGAGATGCAACCTAGAACTAAGGAGAAATTTCATAACAGTGAGAACAACAAAACAATGGAATGGCTTGCCTTCGTAAGTTGTGGGTGCTCCATCACTGGAGTCTTTTAAGAAATAGTATTGGGTCTCCTGTCTGAGCAGGGGTTTGGACTAGAAGACCTCCAAGGTCCCTTCCAACTTGGTTATTCTCTTAAATTATCCAAGCAGCATGTAAAGAACTAAAGCAGCAGGATAATGCTAGTTTAAAAAGAAAAATCAGATTAATACAATGTAAGGATATCTTTGGTCTAGCCAAGAAACAAGACTAATAGATGTGTGGGACTTGGTTTTGATTCATCATTGCTGATTGGCTCCACCATGCTGTAATCTGGTTTGAATTTGAATTGGGTTGGTTGGAAGTCGAAAAACAAGAACCTTTGGGCATGTATCACATCAGTAAGAGGCATCTGATTTCATTTACTTACTCTGTAGCTTTACCCCAGGAGGAGTCACCAACTAAAATTGTCAGTTCAGAAACTCAGTTGAATCTCCATCAAAGTTCCATTCAATCCTTGACCAATCCTTGACGAAGCTTCCTTTGATGCTTTGTCTTGTAATTGTGTGTCTTTAACATTTTACATGGGATGCGATGGCTCAGTGGCTAAAACACTGAGCTTGTCAATCAGGAAGGTCAGCAGTTCAGCGGTTCGAATCCCTAGTGCCGTGTAATGGAGTGAGTGCCTGCTACTTGTCCCAGCTTCTGCCATCCTAGCAGTTAAGCATGTAAAAATGCAAGTAGAAAAATAGGGACCACTTTGGTGGGAAGGTAACAGTGTTCCATGCACCTTTAGCATTTAATCATGCCAGCCACATGACCACAGAGACATCTTTGGACAGCACTGTCTCTTCGGCTTTGTAATGGAGATGAGCACTGCCCCTAGAGCCAGAAACGACTAGCATGCATATACGAGGGGAACCTTTACCTTTACCTGAACATTTTATATGATTTTATATTCTGGAAATTCTGGAACTGCTCCTTCATGTATCCTACAAAATCTCATTTTGCTTGTTATTTTGAATATTCACCAACTTTCTCAAAAGCTCAGGAACTTGTTCCAACTTCACCTGAAAGACATCATTCCTTGCAGCTGAGTATTAATGCTTTCTGAGAGCTTCTGTATCTTTGTTGGTAATGGAGAGAGCTTTTGAGGTTTTTTGTTTGTTTTTGGTTCAGTCATTATTTTCATGATCTGATCCCTGGGTAATGGCAGTACAAGGACATTTGGTTAGATGGGCTACTGTATATTCTTTGTAGTGCATGCTATATTCATTAAAGAGGAGAGGATATTTTCCTTCTAATAGGGTGATAAAATAAAATGCTTCTATTTGGGGGCCTGAATTACACAGTAAGAGGCTCACAAAAGTAATTGCCATCAGGTAACGGTGCCACCGGGGCTGAGAGTGATTAACAATGCAAGCTCCAGACACTTTTGTCTTTTAAGTTGGGCTCCTTCCATAAACCATCAGGAGGAGATCTTTAAACAAGTTATTAAGGTCAGGGCTGGTTTGAAGAATGTTCATACATTTCCTGATAATAGCCTTAGTTCCACCTCGAAGTTATTTATCCTGCTGACACAGCTAATAGAAAATTATTTGTATTTTTGATGGAGGACATTCCAATAAGAATTCACTCACTCCCTGCTTTATTCCAGAGAGAGAATGAACAGCAATTAGGAAATATTAACCTCCACAAGTGATACTCTCCCACCCAGTCCTTTCAAAGATAAATTAAATCAGGTAGATGCTAGAAAGAGAGAGAGAGAGGGTGGGGGGGAGCAATGATAGATTGATAGATAGATGTATATAGGTGATACATAAATCAGATAATTACAGAAAATCAGAGTTGGAAGGGACTTTCTAGGTCATCTAGTCCAACTCCCCCAGCTAAGCAGGAGACCCTACACTATTTCTGACAAATGGCAGTCTAATCTTCTTGAACGTCTCAAGTGATGATGCTCCCACAACTTCAGAAGGCAAGCTGTTCCATTGGTTGATGGTTCTCACTGTCAGAAAATTTATCCTTATTTCTAGGTTGAATCTCTCCTTGTCCAGTTTCCATCCATTGTTCCTTGTCTGGCCTTCAGGTGCCTTGGAAAATAGCTTGACCCCTTCCTCTCTGTGGCAGCCCCTCAAATACTGGAAGACTGCTATCATGTTTCCCCTGGTCCTTCTCTTCACTAGACTAGCCATGCCCAGTTCCTGTAACTGTTCTTCATATGTTTTAGTCTCCAGTCCCCTAATCATCCTGGTTGCTCTTCTCTGCACTTTTTCTAGCCTCAACATCTTTTTTATAGTGTGGTGACCAAAACTGGATGCAGTACTCTAGGTCAATCAATAGAGATAAGACAGAAAGAGAGAGAGAATAGATCGGTGATCCCCAATCTTTATGGCTTGGTGGGCTGGCAGGGGCAGAGGGGAACTGGGCCATGCAAGCAGTGGTCTAGTGTTTGCATACATGTACTGGTTCATGAGAATCGAGCTGTGCATGTGTGCACTGGCCCACTTCTCATGTGAGTAGAGGGCATCCCACTTCTGAACTGGCCGGGGACCAATAGTGGGCCAGGGCCTAAGGATTGGGAAGCCTTGTAATAGATAGATAGATGTAGACAGATAGAGACAGATAGATGTAGATAGGTGATAGATAGATAAAAAGAGACATAGAGATAGGTACAGCACGAGAGAGAATAGATAGAGATGAGAGAGAGAGAGAGAGAGAGAGAGAGAGAGAGAGAGAGAGAGCAATAGCACTTAAGACTTATATACTGCTTCACAGTGCTTTACAGCCCTCTCTAAGTGGTTCACAGAGAGCATATTGCCCCCAACAATCTGGACCCTCATTTTACTGACCTCAGAAGGATGGAAGGCTGAATCTATCTATCTATCTATCTATCTATCTATCTATCTATCTATCTATCGATATAGATCATCAGAGGTAGATAGGTGAGAGAGATAGATGAGAAAGAGAGTCAGTCAGACAGATGTAGATAGACAGACAGGCAGAGAGACCGATCAATAGAGGTAGATAGGTGTGTGAGAGAGAGTCGGTCAGACAGACCGATAAACAGACAGATCTATCAATATATGTCCCACTTGAGTGGTAGGCAGACCTACTTTGGAAAGCCTGATCAATCGAACCAAATAAGGAAGAGCCCAACATTCTCCAAAGTCAACTGCTTCTTACCATAATTACAGATAGAACTCACCTCCAGGCTTCATCGACCATGATTGATTGGATGGGCACCCTACCAAGAGTAAATAAAAATGCACCAGAATGGCTCCTTCCCTCCACAGTGGCTTTTCTTTCCTTGCAGTTTGGTGAATATTTTTTACACTGATCGTTTCTCTATTGATACTGAGGCAGAAACAAAAGGGAAGAAAACCAAAAGACATTCCTGATAGTGAAACCACATTCTGCAAAGTTCGTCAAGAAGTATATCTCCAGCTGTTAGTCATGATGCACAGGGCTAACTCTAAAAAAATGAGCAAGATAAGAATATTGTACTGTTCTTCATTCAACGGTGGCTACCAAGGATATCCACTTTACTGGCAAAGCAAGCAAAGTGATAATAGGAGGCTCTGCCCCCTTTGCTTTCTTGAACATTTCATTTTTGAAGAGTAGTATGAGAGGAAAATATTTTGCAGTTAAATTTTATTTAAATATTATGCAATTTTATTCAGCAATTCTTAACTCCTTTTTATATTTCTGCTTTTCTGATATAGTAGCAACCACAACAAAAATACTCCAAGGCCATATACTTTTGAAAACAATCCCAATTATGGATGTCTATTACCTGAATTTGTGCATTTTGCTATGGGGTGAGCACTGTCTTTTGCTATTTTAGTGATGAAAATAATTGATTATGAACAACCAACTGCAACCAAGAAAGGTCAACAGCCTTGCATTTATTGTGTCTTCACCTAGAACAGATTGGACAACATTTTTCTGAAATGGTATAGGGTTTCTTGCTTGAGCAGGGAGTTGGACTAGAAGACCTGCAAACTCTCTTCCAACTCTGTAATTATGTTATCTCTATCACTAGCTTCATTTCCATCTCCATCATAGGAAGAAGGGAAATGCAGGTCAACCCTGATAGAGTCCAGCATGTTCCAGCCAGTCTAGGATCTGACATTTAGGTCAATATCAGCTGACTTCCTGTCTCACTAACTCCAAATTGTTCTTTGAAGCAATCGTTGTTGACTTCAACTCTGGGATCCATTTGAGAGCAGTGTGCTTCTGAACCCTCACTTCTCCATACAGATATAATTTCAGTTACTCACTCACTGTTCTCAAAAGAAGAATTTTTATGTTTTTTTTTCTTGTATTTGTTTGTGTGTATTTGTGTGCCGGGAATGGTTCTGGTATGATGATATGAACTGTTGTAAGATAAATTAATTTAAAAATATGGAATACTTTGTATATGAGAGAATACAAAAATAATTGCAGTTGATGAGGGTGGAGAAGATGTATAAAAATAGCTACAATCTACCGGCATACTGTATGTTTTGTTTGTATGTTTGTTTAAAAATAATAAAAATTTTGTAAAAAGAAAAAAACTCTGGGATCCAGTTGTAGCTCCATCCCTGTTTTTATTTATGGAATTTATATCTTGCATTTTCATCTATTGATGATACTTAAGACAGTCTATAGTAGAGAGAGAAAGAGAGACAGATAGAATGACAGAGAGGAAGAGGGAGAGAGAGATCCTGTTCAAATAGTTTCCTCTCTGTGTCCTGTTGATCACTGGACACTCATCTGTGGATCATGGGAGGTCTGCAGTTGATTGATTTCTCAGAGCAACAAAGGTGTTTGATTTTCCAACAAACATGTAATGTTTGGTTGTAGGAATTCAAGCAGAGCTTTAGCCAAGGTAAGCTCACAGCTCCAAAATGGTACCAATTAGTCAGGTGGAAAGCAGAGAGATGCTGATAACAGCAGTTCCATGAACAAAAGAATGTTCCTTTAAACAACTCAAAGAAAGTGAACTAGTTACAATACTCAAGAGGGCACAGCTAAAGGATTCAACCATCTCTTTTGCCTAGCCCTGAGTTTTCTTACCCCCATTTACCTTTAAATGGGAACTTCAAGCAAGCAGGTCAATTCTTTGTGTTGCAGAGATCATTTTCAGGGGGAATTAAATAAGGCGCGACTGGGAGAAATCAATGGTCTGATTCACTCTACAACCATTTTGTGTAGTCACAGGGAGTCACCAGAAAGTCACTCCTCTTGCTTTCTTGTTGTGTTGGCGTGCTGTTGTTCAAAGGTGCTGATGCCACAACTTGACTACTTTGAAACATCCCTCTGAAGCAGAAATTCCGGCTGGAGAGAGCTGCTGAGCCTTTAAAGTGAGAGCAAGAAAGACACTTAGAGGTGTCTGACCCCATTGTGCGTGAAGGGTTAATGGGCTTTGTGTACCAGGGCCAGCAGAATCTACACAACAATGGTGTCTTTGGGGTACATCATGGGAAGAATTCAGCAAGGGAGGGGGGAGAAGGAAAGGGAAGAAGGGATGGAAGGTTTCTGAAGTAATAATGCAAACAACAACAACAACGACAAAAAACCTGATTTATGGCTATCTACAGTGTTTACACCGAGCCAGGATTTCAGTCTGATCTTCAAAAGGCTAAAATCGAGTCATTAAAATAAGAGGTTGGATTTTAATGAGAAGATATACAGGGTGCAGAACGTAATTAGACAGTAACCTCGGAGGATTTACAGTACTTAGATGCAGTTTGAAAGGATGGAAACATTTCAGAAAAAAAAACCAAAAATAAATAAATACAAAGCCCTCAACTCAACGTTTTCCACCAGCTACATCTGTGGTTTGTGGTTTGAAAATCAGCTCAGAATCCTGGAATCAAACAAAACAAACAAACAAACAAACAAACAAAAAAGACCATCCTTTCCTTTTATCAACATATTCTTAGGATGTGTCATAGTTTGCCTTTTACCCTTCTTTGCACACACTTGCTGTGGTCCTGAAATAGCTTGAAGCTTTCTTTTGTTTCCTTTTGAGATTACAAATGAAAAATAAGAAAAAAGAAAGGTATAGTTTTTCTCTTCTCTTCTCTTCTCTTCTCTTCTCTTCTCTTCTCTTCTCTTCTCTTCTCTTCTCTTCTCCTCTCCCCTCCCCTCCCCTCCCCTCCCTCCTCCCTTCTGCTCCCCTCCCCTTCTCTTTTTCATTTGCTAACTTAGCAACTTCTAAAAGGGGGAATTGACTGCCAAGGTTGGGTTGATTTTGTCACTACAAAACTCTCTTGTTTGTTTAAACACCATGATTAAGGCTTCCTGTTACCCTTTGGGCATTTACTCAAAAGTAAGAACAGTTTCTGGCCCAGGACAAGGAATTCTGGGAAGCAAAATATCTGGCTTTGATTCAGACAATGAAATGCAGTTGCTCGTATTTTGCTTAGGATCTCTGCTGTCCTCTTTCGTTTGATTACATGGAGCCACCCTCATAACCCCAAGCCTCATCTGTTGTCCCAGAAGACCTCTTATCTTTATTGTCAACTTTCTGAACCTTGTAGCCCCTTCTGCCACCCCTACCACTCATGCATCATCACAAAAACTCCAGAACCGTAAAGCCTACAAACTTGAAATTTGACACTTAGGTCATCTTGGCTTCTAGGTGCTCACTAAGAAAGGATTTTTTTTAAAAAAATGACCATCAGAGCATTAATATTCCATATATTATTATTAACACACTCTGATGCTAAGGAGTTCTACTCCTCCTCCCCACCTGAAAGAAATCTGTTCCAAATGCAAAACACAAGCAGAGGAGAGGAGTTTCAGTTTTAGTTTCATAGCACCAAGCAGCTTTAGTACAGAACAGTTGAGCTAAGCCATGCCCAGGCTCCTTGCTGTCTCCTTCTTGCTCACACAGCAAATATTGTTTCAGTTTCCAAACAGCCCTCAACTCTCTCACACACTGACAGTTCGCTAGCCAGATGTATACCAATGGATGTTGGTAGGCAGAAGCAGAATATCTTTTCCCTTATTTTCCTCCCTAAAAACTAAGCCCGACCACATAGTTTCACAGCGAAGCATGGGGTATAGAGCTAGTGTTTTAATACATTTTTAATGGCCATCACCCATTCACCATTTTCTGGCTATTGTCCTGCCCTGCTATTATATCAAAAGACCTTTTAAAAAGTTTTTATCAATATCTATTGTGCCCACCCTGTTAAAATGCAAAGGAATTGTCCTGCTTCAAAGGATGCTCTCCTTCCATCTGAGCTGAGGGTTTTGGGAAGGTAGTCATTCAGGGAAGGCATTGTTTATATTCTACTGACAACCTTGTTCCTGTTGAATAATGTCCGTGTATTGTTGAGAGAATATCCCTTGTTACAATGCTGATAATTTCCTGCCCAGATCTCTTCATTTCGAGAGGTTTCCTCAAGCTGAGTTGCAGGCAGGTGCTGCCACCTGCAGTGGATCTTCTGCTCTTCACAAAATCTGAGAAAAATGAGTGTAGACTTTTTGGAGAAGTGCTAAATATTCGGATATCTTAAGGTTTCTTTCAAATGCAAATTCTAAGAACCGAACATTATGGGGAACAGAATCTCAGTGTTCAACAAGCCCAGTCTTTTATAGCAATAGCACTTAGACTTAGGTACCACTTCACAGTGCTTTACAGCCCTTTCTAAGCAGTTAACTGTGATGTCTCCTGTGGATGAAGGCTCCTCCACTTCTTCTTCAGAGGCCTTGAGAGAGAACAAGATCATTCCTGGCAGGTCTGGTATTACTGACCCTGAACTGCTGGCAGAACATACCTCAGCTGGGGAGAGCTTGCAGGCCAATGAGGAAGAGGGAGAGGAACTACCAGCCTTGATAGATGTTAGAATATGCAAGGCAGAGAGGTGGAGATCTGCCATATTGATGAGAAAATGACCCCACCCCTCTTGATAGGCTACACCAGTAGGTTTTTTTTTTGCCACAGCAGGCAGAGGGAGGCATTGCTGGAAGCAATGTGTGTGTGTCATGGGCAGATGGTTACTTATGTTTCTGGGAGTCTGAAGCTCGTGGATTTAGTTAAGTTGCAGAGAGTGTGTTTGTGTCAGGCACAGCTGATTATCTGTTGGATGCACTAATTGGCCATTGCCTGGAAGGTTTGGTCTGGGGCTTGTTCGTGGCTGGCTCTGCCAGAAACAACCCCCTGAAACGAAAGTAGCTCTGGGGTTTCCCACACAAATGATTGCCCAGTTAAACCATCCTTTCTCCTTCTCCCCACCCCTGGTTGATCACATTGTCCAATTATGAGGTGGTCTTTTGTTATGAGAATGGTCCATCTCTTTCTCCAGCATCTGCAGCAGTGACCTTGCTGGCTCCAAGCTCTCACTATCACTACATCTTATCTCCACATTCCATCTCCCTCTGCCTGGTTCGTTGCCAAGTTGAAAAGCGTCAGGTTTGAAAGAAGCTAAGTGATTCAATCTTCATTGACACTGGCTCTTCATTTTACCAACCTCAGAAGGATGGAAGGCTGAGTCAGCCTCAGTTCTATAGGCAGTACTTGACTTGTGGCCATTTGTTTAGCAACAGTTTGGAGCCTCCCTACAGTCACATGATGAAAATTCAGGTGCTTGGCAACTGGTACCTATTTATGAAAGTTGTAACATCTCAGGTTCATGTGATCACCATTTGCAATCTTCCCAGCCTGTTTCTGAGAAGCCAAATCAATGGGAGAAGTGAGATTCACCTAAAGACTTCATGATTCAGTTAATGTCAAGCCTGGGAAATCAGGAGTCCAGGCAATTCAAAGGAATATATAGGTTTATCGCAAGCTTAAGCTCTCTATAAGAATCTGAACTACTAACAGTCAAAGCAAATTGGTGGTAGATAAGAATTCAAGGGAATTCAAGTTGGGCTGGGCTTAAATTTCTTGTGGGTGCAAAGGGACATGAGACTGATGACACATTTGACCCCTCCCTCAGGCTCAGCCTGTTCATCTCCTACAGTTAACAACTGAAGTGATTCATTTAACAACAGTGGCCAAAAAAAGCCTCATAAAGGCCTTGCTGAGCAACATAAATTCTGGTCCCAATTGCAGTTGTAAATTGAGGATTGCCTGTAATGCTTGAAAATAAGGCTGTTGAGAGGTGAATTATTTCCATCCCATACTCACAATCAGTTATGTCTACATCCTTATCAGTTCTGGAAATACTGCAAAAGCTCTGCAGGCTAGGAAGCCATATTGAGTGCTCAACTCTGCTTCAAAATATATGTACAGGACAACAGAAATTAGAGAATTAAACCTTTTTTTAATGAGAAAAATTAGGAAATAACCAACATCACTATAACTGCAAATATATGGAATTTAATTAAGTAGATGTTTTGAATGAGGAATGTTCAGAATGCCATTTTTAATACAAAAATGCTGGTCCATCAGGTTCACTTTCTAAACTACCATTTCAAATTTTGCAGCTCTGTCAAATTTTCAATTGCCATCATTTCAGGAAAGGACTAAGAGGTATTTACATCTCTCTCCCTCCCTCTCCCTCTCCCTCCCTCCCTCCCTCCCTCCCTCCTTTATCTCTCTCTTTTAATTGCTCCAGTCATTTATTCTTTCTCTGATATGTTTAGTTTATAAGTCCAAACAAAATATATGTTTATATCACTATATCTTTACTATCTATCTATCTATCTATCTATCTATCTATCTATCTATCTATCTATCTATCTCTATATTTCTCTATTTATATATATCTCTCTCTGTCTGTCTCTGTCTGTCTGTCTGTCTGTCTGTCTGTCTGTCTGTCTCTCTCTCTCTCTCTCTCTCTCTCTCTCTCTGTCTCTCCCTCTCCATCTCTATCATCTCTATACAGATAAATATTTAAGGTTGTACAGGGGAACAATGAGTTGCTCCCTGTAATTAAGGTGATAACATTGGAGTTAAATTTTGGCTTACACAATTGGACTAAAGAAATCCACAAAAGGAAATGTTAGCAGTGACTGCTTTGAGCCAGCCTCCTTCAGCTGACAGGATTTCCAGCCAAAAGGCCATGAATTGCTCTGAAATGCCATGATAAGTAGCATCAGGCCTGAACAACAACACATCCAATCCAAAAACAAACCAGCTGTTTATTTCACCATGCAGCCAAGAGATGGACCCGTTTCAACTGCCATGGTGCCCAAGCTCATTTATTTGTCTGGTTTCTCTACTTCTTCTCACTAATACAACCTTCTTGGGAGGGTGTGTTGAACTGAAAGGCAGTTTACTCCTCTGTAAACAAGCCTCTGATCAGCTAAATGAGAGGCTGAAAGAAGCATCTGTAACTCATTCAGAAAAAGGAATAGAATCGCAAAGGGAGAATTCTCCGATGTCAGTTCTACATAGCACTCTGGGTAGCCATAAACAGCTACTGCACTTGAAGATTCAGATTTATTTTACACAAGTAGGACATTATTTCAAGCTTGGCCTTCAAGGGCTCTTTCTGTCAGCATCTAAAACGTTTCCTCAAACAATGCAGCATATGTTGAGAAGAACATCACTCTTACAGAGAACTCATATCAAATGGCGCGCCATACTTCGTGTTCTTTCAACTTATTAAGCCTAAAAGTGTGGCGAGAAACGAGGAAATTAGGCCAGGAATTATGCATGAGGCATATTGAGGGCAAAATATTGTTCCCTGTCAGGAACTTGGAGTTAAAAAAAGAGAGAAGACATTCAGAAATGCCAAATGATGTTAATGCTCAAAATAAAACAGCTGCTTCGGTTTGTTCACATGGGACCTGGTATATGAGCTTCTTCTTCCTCCTCCTCCTTCTTCTTATGTTTTTCCAGGCCAAAATCCAAAGACTTATCCAAGCTATTTTTGGACTAGTAAAAGTAGTGTATTCATAAACTATCATTTACCTCAATGGGTTAGGACTACAATTCCCAGAATTCCTGCTGAGTGCAACCCATCGTCATGCTTTGAATAATTTTGGGAATTGTCTTCCCAGCATCCTTGGAAAGTACAGGGTTGAAAAAAATGCCACATTGCATATAGTGATGCCCAGAAATGGACCGATTCCCCTCATAAAGATAGTTCTCAACTTATGACCAGTCATTTAATGACTGCTTGAAATTATGACACCGATGAAAAGTTATGACAAGGCACACACTTATGACTGGCACAACATCCCAATGTTCACATGATTGCAGAATAGAATAGAATAGAATAGAATAGAATAGAATAGAATACTTTATTGGCCAAGTGTGATTGGACACACAAGGAATTTGTCTTGGTGTAAATGCTCTCAGCATACATAAAAGAAAAGAT
Organism: Naja naja; assembly: GCA_009733165.1. Classification (NCBI taxonomy): domain Eukaryota; kingdom Metazoa; phylum Chordata; class Lepidosauria; order Squamata; family Elapidae; genus Naja; species Naja naja. The sequence continues at coordinate 42,252,501 of CM019153.1, forward strand.
ATATTCATTAAGAATCTTGGCCACATTTATGACTAATTACGATGTCCTGCAGTCATGTGATCACAATTTGTAAAGGTTTTTTTTATTGGTTTCTGGGGAAAAAACCCAGCCATTCAGAGGAATGGGTTCCCAGTTACAATCATACGATTTGCTTAATGACTGTGGACTCACTTAACAACCATTGTAAAAATGATCATGAGACTGGTGCGATTCAACTGACCACTACAGTGACTTACAACAGAAATTCTGTTCCCGTCTGTGTTTGTAAGTTGTGTACTACCTGTATGCACAAATACTATGGGAAAAATCCATCACTCACAATGCCTTATGCAAAGCATTCTTGGTTATCTACCACATCAGTCAGAGATTGTCCCCACAATTAGGAATTAGAACTGAAAGATAGATTATTATATTCTGGTTTTATAAATGCAGGGAAAAAAATAAAAAGAAAAGGGAAGGGAAGGGAAAGGAAAGAGGAGAAGGGAAGGGAGGGGAAGGGAAGGGAAGAGGGAAGGGAAGAGAGAAGGCGGGGAAAGCAGGGCAAAGAGAGTAGAGTAGAGTTACTATTATGCTATTACTTATTCTATTCTTTGTGCTAACAAAAGCTAGTGATAATGTCCCTATTGTAGTTAAGCAAAACCAATATGTGCTCAACAAAATTTAATACTTTATTGATTTCAACTTATTCAGGAAGAAGTCCTATTTTTTTTCTATGATCTGTTCCCCCAGAATAAGCAACAATTAATGGGATCCAAATACTGAGCATACTCTTTCTTCGAGTCAATTCTACTTTTATCCTTGACATATGTTTATCTAAAAGAAAAAAACCCCACACACAAAAACCCTGTTATTGTTCAACAGATAATTTTCTTTAGAAGAGGTTCTCATTATTCCATTCCACAGACTCTTAAATTTACAAATATTTATTATTTGTTTTATCCAAAATTGTCTGACGCTTGTGCATATAGCATGAATAACAATGGAAAATCAATTAGGTATACAAGGAAAATATTTTAGAAAGCAAAATACTTTGGAGAAAACAATGTCTTTAAGTTCCTTCAGGCCATATACGTGTGATTCAACAACGTTATTCAGAATAGGGAAAAAATCTTGTTGAAAGCATAACCTTCTTCATTTTGTTTACCAATGTTGTTATAAGCTGTAACAATGATAAAGCAATGACAAAATTAATTTCTATTGCCAGAAAGTCTTCAAAACACCCTTCAGTTGCTCCGGGCAACTGCATACCAAAGTATTATGTTTTCACTGAGAATGTGAACAATTTTCCTGAATCATTGTCTATCAAATATTTTGTAGCACCAACTCTAAGTAGAAGTTCAAGTTCTAAATGCTTTAGATACATTCAAATTCATTTGCTGGTGGAAGGAAGAATGTTAACCATGCTAAAAAGCCAATTCACATGTTTAACAAAGTACAATTCCGTCCTCTTGTGGCGCAAAGCTGTTTCTACAAGCATTCAGCAAAAGACTCAAATTGCTTTGTTGTTAGTTCAATAACACCAAAAAGGTCCAGTTGAGGAGGAGGAGGAGGAGGAGGAGGAGGAGGAGGAGGAGGAGGAGGAGGAGAAGGAGGAAAAGAAAAGAAAGAAGGAAGGAAGGAAGGAAGGAAGGAAGGAAGGAAGGAAGGAAAGAAATAAGATGATAGGCAGATAAATGGATGGATGGATTGATAGAGATAGATAGATGATAGAAAGAAAGAAAGAAAGAAAGAAAGAAAGAAAGAAAGAAAGAAAGAAAGAAAGAAAGAAAGAAAGAAAGATGATAGATAAATGAGTGTGACTGATTTCTGGATATAGTTTTGGACAGACCTAAAGAGTCTCTGTAACTTACCTTGACTTGACAAGAACTTACCTTGATAATAGATGCTCTCTTTTCATTAAAAAATAGTCTTCATTAAAAGACTATCTCAAGGCTTTATAAAACCCATAAAAACATTCTAAAATAAGCAAACAACAGGATAAAAATAAATGAAATAGAAATGAGGATAAATGCAATTTATGAGGCCCTCTGGGTATTTTTGTAAATAATTTTTGCTATAATTAAAATGGTTTTGCCAGATTCAGAAGATTAAAAGTTTCCTGAGTCAATCTGGCAAGATTATATTTTCATCCAGGATCAAAGCTGATTGTCAGATATCTTTTGCAAGATATCTGCAGCAGAAGGTAAATTAGCAACTGTATGCCAGATAGCCAGGGGAATTGTGCGTTGAAAGGTTTTGTGCTGCTTGGTTTCAATTCATAAACTTTGGGAAATAAGAATTATTTGCTTTTTGCAAAATTGGAAACAGTGAACAGCAACAGTAATTCTTTCTAGCCAGCGATGACATGCCCACTATAAAGTGAAGTCTACCCAGGATAGTAATATTCTGCCTTGCTCTGTAGAATGCTACCTGGATTACCCATATAACATTACATTTATTATGAAGTTCTTTGGATAAAAGCTCTCCAAAGTGTATCTAATAAAACTTCATATCAGTGAACAGCCATAATACTCCATGTTTGCCACTGGTAATTCCAGCAAGTTTGTTTTAAGGCTCAGTTTGTGTGAAATGATCACAAAAAGGCTCTGGATTGTGATAAAACTTAACTGTTGGCATTTTGGAGAACATGTTTCTTTGTTTCCCTGACCTTCTCATTTGCCCTTCCGGTTTTCAATACAAAAAAAGAGCAACTTTATCCTATTCTCTTTCTGCTTCAGGCTAGTGGTAAGTAAGAATACCTCTTGTTTTATGATAGAGAGAGCAGCTAATAGAGAGAGGTTGGAGGGCATTGGTTTTTTGATTATAGAAGCGTGAAATGCAGATGCAGATGCACATTTCAGAACCTATAGAACTGTTCTTCAGGAGGTGAAGGGTGGACAACTCTTGGAAGATCTCCATTTTCAGTTTTCACTACTAGCTATGAAACCAGGGCAGGTGGCAGTTGATATCTGGGAAGGTAGTAGTTGATATCTGGGGTAGCCTTTCAATCAAGGGCGTCCAACCTTGACAACTTTAAGACTTTTGGACTTCTACTCCAGCATTCTCCAGCCAGAGAGGAGAAATTTTGGGAGTTGATGTCCACAAGACTTAAAGATGTTGGGCACTCTGCTTTAAACACTTTCAGAGACACTTCCCTTCTGATAATAGGATGTGAAACTCTGGAGATGATATTGGCCTTTAGGAAGCAGTCGTTTTGATTTCTGCTGTATCGGTCTCCCTATTGTCCAGTGACTTCCCTGTTTGAGCTTTAGGACTCTGTCATTGGCCCTGGAAAATCCAAGACCGATATTTATGGAGTCAGGGATTATATCATGGTTTCTGTCATTGATAGACAGGGGTAACTAACATGGTGAATATCATGAGCTCCTGGGAAGACAAAAGGGGGAATGGAATAGCAGAGGATGAGTTGGTTAGATAGTGTCATTGAGGCAATGAACATGAATATGAGCAAACTCCAGGAGACAGTGGAGGACAGAGGAGCCTGGCATGCTATGGTCCATGGGGATGCAGAGAGTTGGACATGACTTAGTGACAAAACAATAAATGATAGTTATGGTCCTATCTCCAATTATTGAGGGTGCATCTGACACTAAGAGTTACACACTAGGTTTATCTTTTGTCTCAGTGCAATTATGAAGAGATGGGAAAGTGGAAATATTGCTGCTGTGATGACCCATAGTCTCTCAAAATAACCCAAAACCCAAAACATGAATTAAAGTTCGGCAATGCCTTCAACTTAACTGTTTTATTAGTCACAGTTTAAAGTCCCAAAAGTAACTAATGAGGCAAAAGGAAAACAAGAACAAACTGTATTGGGGAGAGCTCCAAATCAAACCAAGATAAGTAATCATACGTTCCAAGCAGATAAACGGGGAAAGTCCTTGGAAAAAAGGCCAACAAATATAAACCTCCTTCAAAAGAAACACTAACTTTGACTCCAGCAATTCTGACTACGCAGTTACAAACTTATATACATCGCTCCCAACTGTAAGCCCTGAGGAGGATCATGGCCCTCTCCTCCTGAGTAAACCATGCTTTCCCCTGATCCTCTCCTCCCTGCATGCCCTGGGATGGATAGGTGATGGGCCTGGATCCTCCTCTGATTGCTCAGCCGGCCTCTGCCCTTCCCCAGCCTCCTCCACCACCTCTGGAGCCACACTCCCACTCCCTGTTGGCTGTTTCTCCTCTTCCTCAGAGTCAGTCTCCACCAGGGGCATGACAGCTGCCAGCCTTTTGCCAGGGGTCAGATCACACCCTGCTAGTTTTTCAGCTTGCACCTTGCCTTCCCATTGCAGGAAAGTGAGACCTATTCTGCCCCAGGACTAACTAGCCATAGTCCTTAATTGATTTTAGAAGTCTGTAGATATTCTAAGTCATCCAGGTCATGGCTTCCCAAAGAGATGCCTTTTCAGGATGCAACTGGACTTGTTTTCTTTTCTTTTTGCTTCTCATCTAAGAAGCTTCTTCAGCTCTAGTAGAATAGTGGGGAATGGAAGGATTTATATTCCTTGCAGACAGCTGGCCTTTTGCATCCAATGATGCAAAAGGATGATCCTTTTGCATCATTGCCCTCTAAATCTCACCTTGCCCTCGGAAGTGAACAGCTTGCCCTTGGAAGTTGTGGGAGCGCCATCACTTGAGACTTTCAAGAAGAGATTGGACTGCCATTTGTCAGAAATGGTGTAGGGTCTCCCGCTTGGGTGGGGGGTTGGATTAGATGACCTACAAGGTCCCTTCCAACTCTGATTATCTGTTATCTATCTGTTATCTCCAAGTGCTTCAATGGCCCTCTAAAAGGATGAAAATGATTTTAGAAGACCTTTTTTGCGCCTCTCCCCAGATCTGGTGTCAGTGCTCAACTTATGATTGTTTGACAACTGTTTGAGGTTAGGATGACTTCAGTAAAGTGAATAATCCGTACTCGCACTTATGACAGTTGCAATGTGTGACATTCCATAGTCACACAATCACAATTTGGGCTTTGATCAATAGGCTTGCATTCACAACCAATCGCAGTGAAATTGCAAGTGATTGCGGTTTGCAAAGTTTGTTGCTCATTTCCAGCAAAAAAAAACCCTCCCATTGGGAAGCTGGATTTGCTGAACGACCACCATAAAATTGCCATAAAATCGAGTGTGATTCAACTTATGAAGGAAGTTCCTGTCCTGATGGTATTTGTAAGTCAAGGACTAAAGCTACGCACCTGGGACTCTTCCTGGATTCATAACTCTTGCTATTTCTGTGTCTACAGAGATTCTCAGTCATCCAGGTTATGGTGTCCCCAAGTCCAGCTGCCTCTTGCCTCTTGGATCTTCCTTGACTGGTACCTGCTGGGGTCAGAAAAACCTCTTGTACAAATGTACCTGGCATACCAATTGTTTCTTTCCTGGTCTGGGAATTCCCAGGTGAAAATGGGAAGAGAGATTTGAGCATCAGATTAATAGAACTCATTTATTCTTCCCCAGAGGATGAACATGCTTGGATGGTTTCATAGAGGAACGATAGGAATGGTTGACTTTTCTCCAATGCTGTATTGAAGAAATAATCTTGCTGAGTTCGAAGAAGAGGAATGAAGCAATCTTGCATCTTTCTAGTGGCAAAGTTTTTGTTTCTTTTTTTAAAAATTTAAAATTGTTTACAAAAATTCAAAATAGTAAAAAGTTTACAAAAATTTGTATAATAGAGGATGTGTCAGTACCTTTCAACATTGTTTTCTTGACAGTACAATAAATACAATACTTGACAGTTATTAGTAATACTAATTCACAGTGCCTTAATAATATTAATAAAAAGTGATTCATGTATATAGGTCTATGGTTCAAAAAAAGAAAAAGAAAATCATATTAACACTAAGTACATATATATAGCTAAAAAAAAATCAGAGATAAATCCATATAATTATAGTCTGTACTGTGCTCTATATTCCATAGCCATAAGAGGAGATATGTTACACCTTTTAAAGTATACAATATAAGTATAGCTACATAAATATTATAAATTAAATATGAATAGTGGCAAAGTTTTCTGATCCTTTCACTTTCCTTGTCTGAAAGAAAACTAATGCCTCAACGTTAAGTTTTAAGGTATTTGTTCCTCCCATAAAATATGCATTTCGAGTGTATTTTCCCTGAAGTGGGCACACATAACAACTTGCTCAATTTAAACATTATTGTATACATTATGGACAGGATTTTTATGTGTGTGTGTATGCGTGTGTGTGTTGGAAGAAATATCCTTCTGGGTTCATTTCCGAGTGGGGAGCAAAGACACTGGAAACATGGAGGCTGTTTGGAAAGATGGTTTAATGGTGGACAGCATCACATGACTTGGGAACTCTTGGACGAAGAAAAAGGGAGGAGATGCTGAGAGTCCCTGGGTTTTATACCCCCTCTGGGCTTTGAACTTCCTGGGGCACAGGAAGAGTATCCTAATTGGTTGCTCTCAGAGGTCATGTAGGTTGTCTGAATCTTGCTGGGTGATGCAATGAAGGGCAATTGTATGGCTCTGCCTGAAGGAGGTAGATCTTTGTTATGTAGAATAGACTGGCCCAGGCCTTAATGCCCCATTGACAAAGGTGGGGGAGGGACTGAGTTTCTGCCTCTCTGAGTTTCTACTTCTCTTTTAGGGGAAATATTCTGCCTTTTTAATATATCCTAGAATGTTTCATTTTTCTAGCAGAGGGTGGGTTTTCACTTCCAACACGTGAATGCAGGCATGTGTGCGAGAGACTTGCAATGTGCATGACCATATTCTCGTCTGCCTAGAATTCCAAATTCCGTGTACAAATTAGGTGAGTTCATTGGGGGAAAAAGGTGACTAGAGTAATTTCCTTCTCCACCCTTAGACTGAAATGGGTAGGGGTTTATTTATGTATTTGCTGTAGTTCCGATGCCATCCTCTGAGGCATTCATAGTACACAGAGGGAAAGTAAATAGCAATGTGAAAAAAAAGGTTATCTGAAGACAGAGAGTTCCCTAAAGGTAGAAAGTTCATTTTTTAATGAACCTCAGGATCTCAGTTGACTAATTATAATTAAGATACAACTTCTGCCTGGGATGGCAGAATAATAATGCTTTGTCCAGGTAGTATTTCATAGACAGCGCTAAGAAATAACAGCCCTGGAAAATAACTTGAAAGATTTCAAAGGTTAAGACATTCCCAGGGACATTAGCTATGCAGGGGATTATGGTAATAAAGAAAAAAACAGCAGACACAGTAAGAGGAAAATGAATATTTTTAGCTTGACCTCTGCTAAGTAGAATAGTGAATCTTTGGGCAAAGTCAGATAAGATGTTGGAAGTTATAACCCACCACTCTCCTGGAAAAATGAAATATTTTAGGATATATTAAAAAGGATATATCCCCTAAAAGAAAAGTAGAAACTCAGAGAGGCAGAAACTCACCCCCACACACTTGTTAATGGGCTATTAAGGCCTGGGCCAGACTATTCTACATAACAAAGATCTTCAGGCAGAGCCATTTAATTGCCCTTCACTGCATCTTCCAGCAAGTTTCAACCAAACTTAGCACACAGACAACCTACAAAGTTACCCCTGCATGGCCCCATGGGAGTCTGACAACCTAGCAGGTTGCATTTCTTGCCACCGGAACAGGAAGCCCAACAGGAGGTATGAATATATCTCACTCTCCACTCAATGTGGTCACTACTCAGAATCACATGTGCTTGGTGGTTCTGCTTCACCATTAAACCATCTTTCCAATCAGCCTCCATGTTTCCAGTGTCTTTTTCCCCACTTGGAACTGAACCCAGAGGGACGTTTCTTCCAACAAAGAGAAGCATAATTTTCACAACGAAACTGAAGTGGCATGTCTGGCATAGATGTCATGATATCTGCAAAGGCCTCGGGTGTAGAAATTATGAGCAAAATCTGATATTCAGTCTGGCAATAAGAGGAAAACATTAATAAGGTGACTGGAGAGGCATCCTGTTAGTCACATTTAATTTTAATTTAAGGCAAACAGTTTTTGGTCAAGTGCATTAACAGAGGGATAGAATGAAGACCACTTTACAAATCCTGCATCCAATTTTGGTCATCACAATACAAAAGAGAGAGACAGACAGAGAGACAGAGACAGAGAGAGACAGAGAGAGAGAGAGAGAGAGAGAGAGAGAGAGACTGTGGAAAGAGTGCAGAGAAGAGGAATAAAGATTATTAGGGAACTGGAGGCTAAAACAGAGGTGGTATTCAGCAGGTTCTGACCAGTTCTGGAGAACCGGTAGCAAAGTTTTGAGTAGTTTGGAAAACCAGCAAATACCACCTCTGACTGACCCACATCTATTCTCTGCCTCCCAAGTCCCAGCGGATCGGCTGGGTCTTCTTTGGTTGCCCTGCACAGGAGAATGGAGCTGGAAAGCAGGTTAGTGGGGTGGGGAGGGAATGGGGATTTTACAGTATCCTTCCCCTGGAGTGGGATGGGAATGGAGATTTTACGGTATTCTTCCCCTGCCACGCCCACCAAGCCACACCTACCAAGTCACACCACGCCCACCAAACCATGCCCACAGAACTGCTAGTAAAAAAAAATTGAATCCCACCACTGGGCTAACGCATATGAAGAACGGTTGCAGGAATTGGGTATGTCTAGTCTAGTTGAAAACAAGGACTTGGGGAGACATGATAGCAGTGTTCCAATATCTAAGGGGCTGCCACAAAGAAGATGGAGTCAAGCTATTCTCCAAAGCACCTGAGGGCAGGACAAGAAGCAATGGTGGAAACTGATCAAGGAGAAATGCAACCTCGAGGACGAGACAGCCACTTTTGGGGGAATGGTATAGGGTCTCCTGCTCAAGCAGAAGGTTGGACTAGGACAGGGGTGTCAAATTCAAGGCCTGTGGGCCAGATCACCATGGAAACAGGAAGAGGCAGAGGCCTGCAGTGCCTCTGCCAGTGAAAATAGAGCTTGGGAGAGCCGTGTGTGTCCTTTCCACATTCCGTTTTGGGCCACGACGGCCTCTTGCAGCCCTCTGCCAGCAAAAATTGAGGTCAGGGAGGCAACCCGGACTCCATTTTCACTGGCAGAGGATTGAAAGAGGCCATGATGGCCGAAACAGAGGCCAGGCATGCCACATGTGGCCTCCCTGAGCTCCATTTTTGCTGCCAGAGGCTGCAGAAGGCTGCCATGGCTGCCAATGGAGCCTCAATGAGTAACATCAAGCTGGCCATGTTACTGGCCATGTCATACATAACCCCACCACCACCACCTGGGAACACATACTCTGGCCTTCCAGGTCAAACACAAACCTGATGTGGCCCTCAATGAAATCGAGTTTGACACCCCTGGACTAGAAGATCTCACAAGGTCCCTTCCAACTCTGTTATTCTATGTAACTTTTAATCCATGAATAGTAAACTCGTCTAAATGAAATGGAACGTACAGTAGCTTTCCTTTGGTTGAATAGAAGACACAGAATTGGAGAAGAGTGTGAAGTATCAAGATCTGAACACTGAAGTTGAAAAATTAGAACACGAATCGGCCAGCTGGTGAGTTTCGTACTTCCAAAAAAAAAAAAAAACCAGCAAAGAAGGAATAAAGGCTAAGGATGGAGTAGATGGTTTTTCTTAAAGTAAGTAAACTGGACCAAGGTATAAAAACAAATAAGCTTCTGTAATAGGATACATAACAGTATCAGGCCTATCAAATAAAGGGCCTTGGTGGTGCAGGCTGTTAAATGCCTAGCACTTAAGTTCCAGCTGCCTGCAATTAGTGCAGGCTCGAATCCCACCAGGCTCAAGGTTGACTCAGCCTTCCATCCTCTCGGGGTAGGTAAATTGAGGACCCAAGATTGTTGGGGGCAATAAGCTGACTTTGTAAAAATGCCGCTTAGTAATAAGCAGGCATATACAATGGAAGGAAGGCTATTGCTGAGCGCACTGGGTTGTATCCCAAAAATTGTAAGCCCCCCTGAGTCTTCGGAGAAGGGCAGCATATAAATGTAATTAAAAAAAATAGTTTTAAAGCTAAAACTGCCAGACACAGCACACATACAAACCAGTGGTGGGATTCAAAATTTTTTACTACCAGTTCTGTGGGCCTGGCTGGGTGGATGTGGCTGGGTGGGCGCGGCAGTGGAGGGATACTGTAAAGTCTCCATTCCACTCCCACTCCTGGGAGAAGGTTACTGCAAAATCCCCATTCCCTCCCCACCCCATTAACCTGCTTTCCAGCTCCATTCTCCTATGCAGGGCAACAAAAGAAGACCCAGCCGATCAGCTGGGACTCAGGAGGCAGAGAATAGATGGGGACGGGGCCAGTCAGAGGTGCTATTTGCCGGTTCTCTGAACTACTCAAAATTTCTGCTACCGGTTCTCCAGAACTGGTTAGAACCTACTGAATTCTACTTCTGATACAAACCCAACAAAATTTCATCAGTACTGTCAATGCAGGGAGAACAATTTTACCTTTTTAGAAACAAAGTCTATGGCTATTCTAAGTCATCCAGGTCATGATGCTTTTTCAACTGGACTTTCTTTGATTTTCCTTGAAGATGTTTCATTTCTCATCCAAAAGATTATCCAGTTCTCCCTCCTTCCTGTTTGGATTTACCTAAAAGAATAAATTTAAGGATTCTTTAAATATGGGGTGATGGGATGGTGGACAGCCCTGAGAAGGTATTTAAGACCCTCTTTGGTTTAGTAAGAAGAAATGTTGTCTGTTTGTGTTTAGAGCCTTGGATCTCATCCAAAATATATGAAATTGGCACCAACATGCAGAAGTTAAGATTCCTGGCTTTGGAACAAATTTAACCCATTTATAATAACTATTTGTATACCTGTTCATTCATTTGAATCTTATGATGAATTAATTGGAGACATTTGGTGGGAGGACAATGGCTTGCAATTCTATGGGTCTCCTTTAAAGTTTTCTTTTCCAGAATGGGAAATGCTGCAGGAAGGAATAAATGTCCCAAATTTAGGGACAATAAGTAACTGATTTTGAATTTTTACCTTTCCCCAATAACCTTTTCTACTTTGTTATTCAAGTTATAATATTACACTCTATATCAGTGTCTGCCTTAACCATTTCATTGAAATAACTAATTTAGAGTAAAAAAAATATGGTTCATTTTCCAGCTGTAAAAAAATTACAAGTTGAAGCAATATTTCTAGAATCTTGCAGATTTATATAGTGCTATTCTTTTTTTCAGAAGTAAGCTTTGCATAGTAGAATTTAGTATAACATAAAGAAGAACTATTTGTCATTTAGACAAATTCAAGTTCAAACTTTCTGATCTCAAATTAGATGGAGATACACTTTATGAATTGTGGAGTGGAATGGAATGGAATGGAATAGCTGTTGATTAAGTCATTTCAACATATGTAATATATAAAACCTCTATTTTATTCCACTACGGGTTATAAATTAATTTACTCCTAAAACTGTACAGATTATGCCTCCTTTCTTAAAAGTACTATTTGTATCTGTATTATAACTCAAGTTTGTTAGATTTTGCAGCAGAAATTCAAATCCAGAAAGCACACAGATGACTGTTTCAGCAGGATTCATTAACTTCTTTATATACATAATAATATGAGTAAAATGTACAATACCAATAGTAAATTCTTCCAATGTGGTAGAGAGTTACAGGCAAAAAATACAAGCACAGGAGAGAACAGCAGAGAACAGTTTCAGTTTTGATTCAGAGTTGTAGGCAAGAATGCAGTTTCAGAGCTCAGAGCTTAATATAGAGCCACACCTAGGGTCCTTCCAGTTTCACTTTCCAAACAGTCCTCATTGACTGACTTAGTTGCTATTCCTCTGCCAGTTCATGAATATTCTGACAAAGTTTCTGTATGGTTTTCTTCACCAAAGAAAACCAATCAGAAGACCTCAAAGGACTTGATAAACTCTGCAAAGAAAATCATTGCTCAGTCTGGAATATTGTCTTTGCATTTGTATTTATCAAAAATAATGAGTGGCCTATTGAGGGCTGTGACGTACTTAGGAAATTAAGCCTAGTCAAAGTTGTAAAATCAGAATTAGTTGAGACATGCAGTGTTGGCTCTTCTCAGAAAAAAATGTGCATGAATTAGTAGAACATTGGGAATAATAGAAAGATTTTTGCATGAGATGATCTCATGAAAATGATGGTTGGGATTAATATTTTGGCTTTTGTTCCATGGAGAGCTCATTCAAATTTAAAAACACGGCACATCTATTATTAATTTTCATGTAAACAGAAACTTAGTTAATGAGAATTTTGCATACAAGTAGAATAAGGGAATTTATTGGTTTGAAATTAAAATTTTAAATCCCATATTGATGTACAACAGCATGTCTTCCTTCCTTCCTTCCTTCCTTCCTTCCTTCCTTCCTTCCTTCCTTCCTTCCTTCCTTCCTTCCCTTCCTTCCTTCCTTCCTTCCTTCCTTCTTTCCTCCTCCTCCTCCTCTCTCCTCTTCCTTCCCTTCTCCTCCTCCCTCCCTCCCTTCCTTCCTTCCCTTCCTTCCTCTCCTCCTTCTTTTTCCCTTTCCTCCTCCTTCCTTCCTTCCTTCCTTTCCTTTCCTCCTCTCCTCCTCCTTTCCTTCCTTCTCTCTCCTCCTCCTCCTTCCTTCTTTTCCCTTCCTCTCTCCTTCCTCCCTCCTTTTCCTTTCCTTCCTTTTTTTTTCCTTTTTCTTTTGTTTTTTCAAGTCTATGAATATGATATTTCCTTTTCTTTCAGCTTCCACTTGTCTCATGTTATAATGTTTTATCCATCCACCAGATGGCACTAAAAGGTTGTCTAAATAGTTCTGTTCTCCTTGCTATAATCATGTATCATGTGATCTTTATAATATTAGCCCAGGTACTTTTATTCACAAAATGCTACATTGTTGGAGGCATGATTGTTCAAAATATACAGATATGTCCCTCTAATCTGGCCAAATAAATTTAATTCAAATAACTGTACAAGATAGAACATCATCTGAGGAAACTAATAATCAATATCTCTATCTCTCTGTGTCTGTTGGTCTTTCTATCTATCTATCTATCTATCTATCTATCTATCTATCTATCTATCTATCTATCATCTTAGTTGCTCTTCTTTGCACTTCTTCTAAGTCTTAACAACTTTTTTGTAGTATGGTGACCAAAAGTGGCTGCAGTATTGCAGGTATGTTCTTACTAGGGTTTTATAACTGTCTGGTTTGGTTCTGCAACCCAACAAGACAGACACAGACTTCAAAGAATAATTAGGACTGCAGAAAAAACAATTACTACCAATTTGCCTTCCATTGAGGACCTGTATACTTCATGAGTCAAAAAGAAGGCTGTGAAAATATTTACAGACCCCTCACATCCCGGACATAAACTATTTCAACTACTACCCTCAAAACGATGCTATAGAGCACTGCACACCAGAACAATTAGACACAAGGACGTTTTTTTCCCCATACGCCATCACTCTGCTAAACAAATAATTCCCTCAAACAAATTTACAAAGTCTGCACTACTATTACTATTAATCTTCTCATCACTCTTATCACTTACACAAGTATGACTGTTTTGTCGCCCTACGATTTATATTGTTTCCTAGTATGATTTCATTGCTTATTGTACCCTATGATTATCACTATTCTTGACTCTTGACAAATGTATCTTTTCTTTTATTCACTGAGAGGCGTTTGGACCAAGACAAATTCCTTGTGTGTCCAATCACACTTGGCCAATAAAAAATTCTATTCTATTCTATTCTATTCTATTCTATTCTATTCTATTCTATTCTACTAATACTTCATGTGATCTTGATTCTATGCCTCTGTTTATACAACCCAGGATTAGCTTTTTTGGCTGCTGCTGCAACACTGCTGGCTCATATTCAAGTGATCATCCACTAGGACTCCAAGTTCCCTCTCACAGTTACTGTTTTTGAGCCAGGTTTTGCCTAATCTGTACTTATACCTTTGATTTTTCCTGCCTAAATGTAAAACTTTGCTTTTCTCCACATTAAAATTATTTTTGTGTGATAGGGCCCCTTTTTTCAAGTTTGTCAGGATATTTTTGGATTCTGAGTTTCTTTTCTGAGGTTTTGGCTGTTCCTGCCAGCTTAGTATCATTTGCAAATTTGATGTGTTTCCCTCAGAAAATCCCCTACAAAGAACACCTTAGATGTCGTAAATTAAGAGCTATTGAAATAACTGTCCATGCACTTCTTGACCGTCAATCAAGCAAAATGTGACAAACTCTTGTTATATTTTAATTATCTCAATATTCAGGTGCCAATGATTCCTTTCACCTCCGTTTTGTTTAGCAATTCAGAGGGAATTAAAATGTCTCTTAAAATGTCACCCGACTTTGTATTGAGAATATCTGTTAGGACCTTGCTAAGAATAATTCAGCTTGACTATACTTCTATTTTCCTCTTTAGCCCTATTTTAATTTATCAATGTTATTTAATTCACCTTATTCTGTTCTGGTATTAAAGTCTGGTCACTGTCTGTACTTTGATCTTAAGTCCTACTTCTTGTCCAGATACCACAAACAAGCATTGTTGTCCAATTAAAAGTGCTATATGTTATGTGGGATCTTAGAGTGACTATTTTTATTTCAGCTTTTAGATGGAAAAATGAATGACTAAGCATTTAGGACAATCTAGCATTGAGAAAGTAATAATGCTATATTTTTAATGCAATGTTCAAAAATCTACAAATGGACCAATTAGTTCTACAACAGATTCAAACAGAAATTGGTAGACATGGTTGCTGGGTTGTTCTAGGAAGTGAGCCTGAGGGCAGGGTCAAACATGTCATTAGTTTGGAGTTGGTATGTTCCCATAAAAAACCTAAGTCCAGCTCCCGCCCTCCACCTGCGAATTCTGTTGAGTCTTATCTAGTGCCAATTTGCTTTGACTCTTGGTAGATTAGATTCTTATGTATAGGTAGCATGAAATAAACTCATCATACTTTGAACTCTATTTTGGTTCCTGTTCTCTTGTGCCTGACAGTTGTGGTTGTTACATGTAGTTTACCTTTCAAAGAATTAGCATCCTTTATTTGCTTCTTTTGTTACCAGAAAATATTAGAAATATTAAAGTCCTAGACTGTAAGGGAGACAAAAAGGTGTGTATAAATTGTAGGGAACATGGTTGTGAACCTCTGCTTACTCATGTATCTAGCCAATATTAAAGCATTGGAAAAAGATAAGCAGGCTCTGTTCTTGTTAGTACTTGGAGGGGAGACCTGTAGAAATTTTACAGACTAGACCGGAAAATTGAAAAAAAAGTGAAATGAACATTCAGATGAAGGTAAGAGCAGAGGGGGGAGGGGCAGGAGGAGGAGGAAGAGGGGGAGGAGGGGGAGGAAGAGGAGAAAGAGGAGGAGGAGGAAGGGGGAGGAGGAGGAAGAGGAGGGAGAGGAAGTGGAGGGGGAGGAAGTGGAGGGGAGGAAGAGGAGAAAGAGGAGGAGGAGGAGTTACATTAAGTTTCACCTTGAAAGATATTTTATTTTATTCATTTGTTCTGTTTTACTATGGCTTATCTTGCTAATGGGTAGTCACTGATTGAAATATACAATCTATCAAACTAATCTTAGTTGATTGACTGAGAAGTATAACTCAGCTAACTTACCTGAATACGTGTACAGTGACTTTCTCCTCCCTTTTCATTTTCATTCTCCTTTTCCGCACTCCCAGATTGTAACAAAGAGCAGAACATCAATTGATATACCTTCTTTTCTTTTGCTTTCCTAGGCAAAGAAGATAAACTTATTGGCCGTTTGGAGAAACTACTCAGCTTACAATCGGCAGTCTTCCAAATATCTTCCTATATGGAATAAACGCTGCGACAATATCTAAAGCCAGAAAGTTCTTCAAATCTCTGAAATTGCCTTTGAATCTTCCAAAGCAATTCAAAGGCCTCTGACTGGACTCGACACCTTAAATCACCTTGAAAAGCCAGTTTTGAAGGTGTGATTTTTAAAGGGTGGCTTGATCAAGTCTTCTTTGAACCTATCACCCTTTGGAAATTTCGAATAGGCGTAGAATCATTTAAATGCATGAACAATTTAATAAAGCTGAAATTCCACTTTTTATAATTAACCAGAAAGTAGCTATGAGTGGTAGAGCAGCTGAAGTTTTAGATTAGATTAACAGAGTTGGAAGGGACCTTCTAGGTCATCTAGTCCAACAGCCCACCCAGCAGGAGACCCTACACTATTTCTGACAAATGGCAGTCCAATCTCTTCTTGAAAGCCTCCAGTAATGAAGCCCCCACAATTTCCAAAAGCAAGCTGTTCCATTGGTTGATTGCTCTCAATGTCAGAACATTTCTCCTTATTTCTAGGTTGAATCTCTCCTTGTTCAGTTTTGAAATTCTAGATCTAGAAAACGAGAACTACACCGCCTTTGGTCCGATCTAAGTATAGTATATAAAATCATACATTGCAATGTCCTTCCAGTCAATGAATACTTCAGCTTCAACCATAACAATACAAGAGCACACAAGAGATACAAGCTCAAGGTTAACCGCACTGAACTTGATTGCAGGAAATACGACTTCAGCAACAGAGTGGTCAGTGTCTGGAATACTCAACCTGACTCTGTGGTTTCTTCCCCAAACCCCAAAAACTTTAACCTTAGACTGTCTACTATTGACCTCACCCCTTTCCTAAGAGGTCTGTAGGGGGTGTGCATAAGTGCACCAATGTGCCTACCATCCCTATCCTATTGCTTCTTTTATTTTTCTTATATGTATTCATTTCATGTATTCGCAACTATGTTTATCCTTGTAAGCGATTGACAAAATAAATAAATAAAAATAAAATGAATGCACTAGGACCTCAGGTATATTTTGACAAGGACATCCTATCTTAATGAATGGGCCTCACTGTGCTTTTCATTGCAAAGGGTAAAGCATTGAAATGAACAAATGAAAAGACTCCACACTATGCAGAGCAAGCAAGATCGAGTAAAGTAGTTTGTAAATGTGAACTGTTTCCAAGTTAGAATTACCATTAGTTTCCTCAGTGATGTTGAAAGCTCTTTGATGGATTTGGACTGCATCTCTCTCTAAACTTAGGGGTAGCAGAGAAATGGGAGGAAGGCTGCAATAACACCGGTCAGCAAAAAAAAAAAGTTTTGCTTTCCACCTTGATGAAGAGTCATCCAGGAGAATTAATGGAACCAGTGAACCATCACAGAACAAAAGTTTAAGGCTGTAAGAGAATGGATAAATGGCGGGAAGGGGAGGGGAATGATAGCAGCAGCTCGTATTACAGCATGCAAAGTGATCTTTGAATGCTTTGACAAAAGGGAGCGGGGACACCAAATTAAAGAGGGGGAGATGCTTGCATTTTTCACTTTGGCTAAATATCCAGACTAGATTTCAATGGGACATGTATAACAGGCAGCATTATCCAATATTTTCTTTTCCTCCTCCTGACCCAGACATCTTTGGAATATGCAGACCTTGGTGGAATGGAGAAATTAAAAGCTCATATCTTGATTCCAAGATCATGGATTCATTTCTGAGCCAAATATAGGAAAATTCTAAAGTCTGTCTGTCTATCCATCTATCCATCTATCCAACTATCCATCTATCCATCTACCCATCTACCCATCTACCCATCTACCCATCTACCCACCCATCCATCCATCCATCCACCCATCCATCCATCCACCATCCATCCATCCATCCATCCATCCATCCATCCATCCATCTATCTATCTATCTATCTATCTATCTATCTATCTATCTATCTATGTCTATATATCTATTTCTATCTATATATCTATTTCTATCTCTCTATCTACTATCTACCTACATACCTACCTATCTGAATATCAACAGAGAAACAACCAGTGTAAAAATATTCACCAAACTGCAAGGAAATAAAAGCCATTGTGGAGGGAAGGAGCCATTCTGGTGCATTTTTACTGGTAGAGAGCCCATCTAATCACTCATGGTTGATGAAGGCTGAAGGTGAGGTCTACCTGTAATTATGGTAAGAAGCAGGTGACTTTGGACTCGTGGAATGTTGGGTTCTTGCTTATTTGGTTAGATTGATCAGGCTTTCCAAATTGAACATGTTGTCTGCCTGCCCCTCAAGCAGGTAATATATTGTTAGACCTGTCTATTTATCTGTTTGTCTGTCTGTCTGTCTGTCTGTCTGTCTCTGTCTGCCTGCCTGCCTGCCTGCCTGCCTGTTTGCTTATCTATCTATCATCTTTCTTTTTCTTTCTTTTCTTTCTTTCTTTCTTTCTTTCTTTCCTTCCTTCCTTCCTTCCTTCTTTCTTTTTTCTCTTTCTTTCCTTCCTTCCTTCCTTCCTTCCTTCCTTCCTTCCTTCCTTCCTTCTTTCCTTCCTTCTTTCTTTCTTTCTTTCTTTCTTTCTTTCTTTCTTTCTTTCTTTCATCATCTATCACTATGGTTGATGGCCACATCCAGAGAAACCATAACACGTTTTCACAAGATTAATATCATCAAACTAATTTTACCATAGAGCATCTGCAAAATAACCATTAAACATATTTATCATGTTAATACTATCTTTCATGGCTTTCTTGATCTGTTCATTTTGTTATTAGCTTCTTGTTTCTACAGGGCTGTACATGTATCTGACAAGCACGATATATAGTTTTATGGTTCTTAATTGATTTATGGATATTATAAGAAGGTCTGGTTGCTATTATTAAACAGTACTGCATATTTCTAAAGTCCTGACAATTAAGTTAATAATTAGGTTCACATTTCTTCTACTTAGCCCTCTTTAGTACTGCAGTGATCTCTATTCATCCAGATCTCTATTCAACCAGAAAAAAAAATACCCTGCATTTACTTTCCTAGGAAATAGTCAGTTAATCTGATAAAGGGAATTTGCTTTCAGTATTTTTATTTTATTTTTTTGCAAAGAGGAGGAATTAACAAAAATTACACGGATAAAGTGAAATGTCCTTCCACTGCATTTATTCAATGAAATGTTGGGATTGACCTGTCTTTCACTGTAGAATTTATTTTCTAGTCATTTGATCCCCCTTGCTTCCCCATGCTTCAATTATATCCAGAAAAAAAGAAATATCATTACAAAAGTAGATCCCAAGTGGATTTTTTTTCTGTTAAATGGCAAAAAAAAATGCTGTATTTTGAAAGACTCTTCTAGTATGTGGGGAAAAAAAAGACTGATCAGATGATTAAACATTGTCCCATGCCGGTCTCACTTGTACACACTGCCATGTTCGACCTTAATTTGTTCTTATTAGCTTCTAATCAAAAGCTGGACAATTGTTCACATTCGTTGCCTGATTCACAAGGTTATGGGATTTGAGGAAATGCATCTGCCCAACTAGACATTTCTTTTCTTCTCTTGAGGCTAAACGTGGATCTCACCCATTCATTTCTGATATTTGCTATAACAGAATAGCAGAGTTGGAAAGGACTTTAGTGGTCTTCTAGTCCAGCTCCCTGCTGAAGCAGGAAACTCTATGCCATTTCTTGACAAATGTTGTCCAGTCTCTTCTTAAAAACCTCCAATATTGGAGTCCCAAAACTTCTGGAGATAAGTCATTCCATTGATTAATTGTTCTAACTGCCAGGAAATTTCTCCGTAGTTCTAGGTTAGTTCTTTTCTTAATTAGTTTCCATTCATTGGTTCTTGTCCTGCCTTCAGGTACTTTGGAAAGTAGGTTGACCCCCTCTTCTTTATGGCAGCCCCTCAAATATCAGAAGACTGCTATCATGTCACCACACTAGACATACCAAATTCCTGCATCCATCCTTCCTTCCTTCCTTCCTTCCTTCCTTCCTTCCTTCCTTCCTTCCTTCCTTCCTTCCTTCCTTCCTCCCTCCCTCCTTTTTTCCCCCCTCCTCTTTCTTTTCTCTTTCTCACTTTCTCTCTCTTAAAATCATTGGATGCTAAAGTTGCTAGGAAGGAAAAAGCAAACATTTAGTGCAAGGTAAATAACATTATGGGAGTAAATGGCTCTTGCCCCTGACAGACATTATTACTTAGCCACATTTCTGTAAGTGAGCCATGCAGGAAGGACCTGTCAAACTGCAGACTCTCAAAACCACAGACAGTATCTCGTTTCATTTGACAAATATGCATGTTGCCATTTTTTATCACTGTAATTGCATGGCAAATATCAGTAGGAAATTACTTTTCACAATGCTAATTAGCAGCCTGATCGGGGATCACAGACCAGCTGGCCACGGAACAGCACATAATTAGATAAGCAGAATGAAGCTAAGAATAAGGTTGGAGAATGTGACAGGTCTTCATATCCATGTAAAAGGACAATGACTTTGCTTGCCCTTGGTTGTTTTAGACTCCTTTATTGGAGAGGCACTGGAAACTCTATGAGCATTGAAGGTGATGTGACCCCAGTTACCCAAATGAAGATTAATTTTGAAGTTGTACAAGATACTATGTCTTCTTAATGGCCTGATCCATGGAAACTGCTCAAATGTATGTCTTTATTGCAGGAGTCAGTCAGTGTAGAAAAACACATAAAAGTAACACACATGTCCAAAATGTGGCAACTGGGGGAGAGGGGGGGAGGGAGGGGGGAGGGAGGGAGGGAAAATTGAAGAAGCAAAAAGCACCTTTGGGACAACCATGACCTGGATGATTGAAAATCTCCATAGATAAGTAATGTGGACATTCATCCTTTTCTGCCTAAATAGAAATCTATCTTCAAGTCAAAACAAGTGTATTGCATAGGAGAATTTATCAAGGCACCATTAAAATAAATATTTATGGTATCTCTTATCCAAACATTGCCTATTATGGAATGACAACCAACATGTGTAATCATATTTAGGGAGTATTTGTGTCAATGGTTGTTGTTGTTGATGATGATGATGATGATGATGATGATGATGATGATGATGATGATGATATCTGTTCAGTTAAGTCCAGCTCTTGGAAGTTCTGTGGGCCAGTTCTCTCTACGTCTTCTGATCTTGTGTCAATGATTATAAATATGTTAACCATTCATACATGCTCTTTGGTAGATTTTACTCCATCAGTTTAAGATTCACTAATTTTATGGTTTCACGTGCCATCTGTGGACTTAGGTGGAAGGTTATCTGTGCCTCCTTCCCATTATTCCTATTTCTATCTTCTCAGCACCTGCAGATTCTGTTGTAGAAATATGTTGGTTTGGCCTTTGATAGGGCTGTGGGTGTTTTTAAGGATTAAAATGGGAATGGCTTTATTACCTGCACCTTCCGTATATGGTCATAAACTGTTTCAACTCCTTCCCTCAAAATGACGCTATAGAGCACTGCACACCAGAACAACTAGACACAAGAACAGTTTTTTTCCCGAAAGCCATCACTCTGCTAAACAAATAATTCCCTCAACACTGTTCAACTATTACAAAGTCTGCACTACTATTACTTTTAATCTTCTCATCACCCTCCCTCCCACTTGTGACTGTATGACTGTAACTTTGTCGCTTGTATCTTACGATTTATATTGACTGTTTCCTAGTATGATTTGATTGCTTATTGTACCCTATGACTATTATTAAGTGTTGTACCTGATGATTCTTGACTCTTGATGAATGTATCTTTTATTTTAGGTACACCGAGAGCATTTGCACCAAGATAAATTCCTTGTGTGTTCAACCACACTTGGCCAATAAAGAATTCTATTATATTGTATTTTGTTGTGATCTTTCTGAAGCCTGAGAAACTGGGAAGCAGTCAGTTGATAGTTCTCTGGTTCTTTCATATTAGAACTAAGACTAAACTAGTTTGTTCCAATACAAAAGAACCAAAGTGTTTGCTACCTTCAGACCCAACCATCTCTTCTTAAACAATCCACCTCTTTGGCTTCATTTGAAATAAATCCTTAATTACCAGTATGTGTTATTCAGTCATGTCTGACCCTTGGCCAATCTATGGGTCATCACTCTTCATGCCCTTCTGTCTCACACCACCTCCTTCAGATCCACCCCAGTGGATTCTAGGGCAGCCCCTTCTCCTTTTTCCACTTATCACCCCCAGAATGATTGACTTTTCAACTGAGTCAGCTTTCATGACATGACCAAAGCATGACATCCTCTGTTTTGTGATAATACAATAGAATAGAATAACAGAGTTGGAAGGGACCTTCCAGTCCAACCCATGGTTCAAAGGCCTATCTGCCTTTTTCCAGAGTCCAGGTTTTGTAGACATAAATAGCAACTGGAAAAAGAATATTGATTTTACTAATCTGCATTTAGTTACTCTTCTAGATGTCATTCATGCCACACATTATAATATACCAATATGCAAAAAATAGCAATGTAGGCTGCCTCCCTGTTGAAAAATACTGATATTGAACTTGCAAGTTTTCATTTAATAGAACCTCCCATATCTCTGCACATTTATTTTAATAATCAAATCACAGCTATCAGGCTAAGGTATTAGACTCCTACTAGAGTTTCTGGTCTATAACCCCCAATTGAATACAACGCCATCATGTAGTTATACGATTACAGTTTGCTAGGATGCCACATCTTAAAAGTATTCATTTGACTGTCAGCATTTCCCAGGCTATTATTTGCAACTCTAAACACACGTTTCTGAACAAATAAGATTATTCTACCCGAACAAGGTAAAATATAGTTTCAGATTTTGTTTAAGAAAAGTTTTTATTTTTAAGACAAACATACAAACAAAACATAAAAACATAAAACCATCTTCTGTTTTATATACATACAGTGTGTCAGTTGGTTACAAATCTTTTGTGCTATCCTTTTGTAGTCACCACTCACAATTTATATAAACTTTCACATTGTCAAGCTAACATATGCTTATATATTTATCAGTTATTAATCATCCATGACTAAACTATTTATTCCATCATTTTATATGAGACATTCCAAATTTTATGTTAAAATTTATATTATACTTTCATCCAATGGTTATATATGTCTATATTATATTTTATATCAATCTATTAAACTTCTATTACAAAATTATCTAATCTATTACATTACCAAGTCTTTTTGTCCAACCATTGATAAAACAAATCCCATATCTTATAAAATTGTTTATCTTCTTGTTCTCTAATTTCAAATGTCAATTTACTCATTTCAGCACAGTCCATAATTTTCTTAATAACTTCCTCCTGCATAGGTATTTTATCATTTTTCCAATTCTTAGCAAATACAATTCTAGCTGCTGTTAAAACATTTACAATCAAATATTTCAACCCTTTATTGTATATTTCTGGTATAATTCCCAATAAAAAGATCTCTGGTTTAAAGTGTATATGTTGTTTTATCATTTTTTCCAACCATGTGTGGATTTTAGTCCAATATTTTTTTGCATCCAAACATGTCCACCACATATGGTAATATGAACCAGGTATCTGATGACATTTCCAACATTTATCCAATTTGTTCTTAAACATTCTCACAATTCTCGTTGGGGGTAGATGCCACCTGTAAAACATCTTATACAAATTTTCTTTATATGCAGTTGACATTGTCATTTTATAATTTAGAGACCACAATTTTTGCCACTTCTCTAAGTGGCAAAAATTTTGGATCCCATATCCAAAATTTTCCCCCCAAGCAATCATCATTTCTTTAACTTGTTCTTCTTCCAATTTAAATTCTAATAAATGTCCATAAAGTTTTTTAATTACCTTTTCATCAGTACCCATCAAAATTTTATCTAAATCAGTCAACTTATCATAAATACCTTCTGTTTTAAAATCTTTATCAAATCTAGATTGTACTTGCAAATATGAAAACCAATTCATTTTTACACCTTGTTCTTCCAACACTTGCATAGATTTAAGTTCAGCCTTTTCATTCAATATCTCACCATATCTAACTGTTTGTTCCTTTTTATATATTACTGGATAAGAAAAAGCTTCAATAGTAGATATCCATAATGGAATTTTTAAATAATATTGTCTTTTTATCTTCTCCCAGTTCAAAAACAGTGCCCCTCAAATATAATGTCTTCTAAAATACCCCTGTGTTTTAGTTCCCTTATACCAAAGGAAAGCATGCCATCCTAACAGCAAGTCATGCCCTTCTAAAGTCAATAATCTAGTATTTCTTAATGTTATCCATTCCTTTACCCACATCAAACTTGTCGATTGATAATATAGCTCCCAACTGGGCAAGGCAAACCCTCCTCTTACTCTTGCATCTTGTAATAGGTTAAGTTTTATTCTTGCTTTCTTTCCCTGCCAAATATATTTCAACACAATTCTGTTTAAATCTTCAAAAACTCTTTTCCTAGTTGGACTGGAATTGTCTGGAATAAATACAGAATTCTAGGTAATACATTCATCTTAATTGTAGATATTCTCCCAATCAATGATATTTGTAATGTTCCCATTTTGCCAAATCTGTTGCAATCTCCTGTTTGAGTTTAACTTGAAAACTTGGTTATTTGAACAGGCTGAGCTGTGATGACCTCTTGGGGGGGGTTAAATTTTTAAATTGTATAATGTACATTGGGGTTTTATAGTAATTGGGCTTATTAGTATTTAATATTTTTAAGTAATTAATTTATTGTTGGTTTTTAGTTGTGAGTCACCCCAAGTCCTTTTGGAGAGGGGGTGGCATACAAGTCCAAGTAATAAATAAATAAATAAATAAATAAATAAATAAATAAATAAATATAATTATCCTCCTTCAGTGTGCTACCTCTTGGTGTAATGTGTATCCCTAAATACTTAACCTTATTTGTGACCTGTATTTCTAAAACTTCTTCCAACTCTTTCTTTCATCTTGCTAACATAATTTTTGTTTATATCATTGTTTTACCTTTCTTTTCAAATCTGCTACTTTTCCATATTCTTCTATCTTTTCTATTAATTTCTTTTTAAATTATTTATATCTTTTCCAAAGACTCATTACAATTTTTACAACCCAGTGTGCACAGCAATAGCCTTCATTATGCCTGCTTATTACATTTTTTAATTGCCCCAACAAACTTGGGTCCTCAATTTACCTACCCCGAGAGGATGAAAGGCTGAGTCAACCTTGAATTAAGAAGCTTTACCATGTTCAAAATTCCAATAAAAAGGGAAAAGAAAAAACTTTCACATTAACTAGCTTAATCTCACCGCTTAAACACTTATCTCTTCACTTTTAATTCCACTTTGAGTCTTTCAGGGTGTTCTCTTCAAGAAATAATAAATAAAAGTTCATCTCACCAAACTGACACACTTTCTTTCAATCTCTTCCGTTCCGGAGCTGCCCCAGCTTCAGCAGCTTGAATGGCTGCCTCTCCGCTGCCAGCAAAAAGGGCTTTTCCTGGATCAACCAGGGATTTTGTGATGTCCCTAGGATCAGCAGGATGGGCTCTTATCAATCACCATCTCTACGGGACAGTTTAGGTCTGACAGGACCATCTAGCAGCTGAGATATCGACGGCAATCTTGGAGGATCAAGATCGCACGTTGTACCGCCGCGATGCCAGCTCCGCCCTCAATATAGTTTCAGAGTTTTGTTGCCTTTGTCTTCTCCTTTCCTTTTATCACATTAGCAAAAGAAACAAGGGGAGAGAATGTACATTTTAACGTTGACCATTTTGATTACACTGCTGCAACTGACATGCTGATTTTTTAAGGGCTTATTTCAAGTCCTCACGCAGAAGTTGGCAATGGTTGAAGATTAGCAGCTTTATATTTTATAGGGGGCTTGCATTTTTGTTGACACTTGAAGCTCCTGTTGATTATTTGGAATATCTCCCAGAATCATGATTTCATTCTTTGCAGGAATACTTTTAAGAAGTACTTTAGGTGTTTAAAAATCCAATTTCAAAGCCCTTAAATCTTTCAAGTGTAATTTTAATTCAGCGCTGGCTTTTGTGCTCAGAGGCTTCATTCCAGACTATGAGAATGTTTTGTTTACGAAAACAAAAATTGTCATTACACTCTCCATGGAATTTGTTCTCCAAGTTGTATTTTGCTTCTGCGGCATAATTGGATGGTCTTAGCAGAAGAAAATGCTTAGACCACCCAGGCTGATTTGCAAAAAGATAATCAATGTTCAACTTCATCAATATTTGCGTGGGAGATCAGCAGGACATCTTAGACTTGCCAGCTGGATGGAGAAATCTAATAAGACTTTCAGAAGAAGGCCAATGACAAACTTATTGAGTCTATCATCTATACCTCTATAACTGCCTGGTTTGGTTCTGCAATCCAACAGGACAGACACAGGCTTCAGAGGAGAATTAGGACTGCAGAAAAAAACAATTACTACCAACCTGCCTTCAATCAAGGACCTGTATACTCCACAAGTCAAAAAGAGGGCTGTGAAAATAATTACTGACCCCTCACATTCAGGACATAAACTGTTTCAACTCCTTCCCTCAAAACGATGCTATAGAGCAGTGCACACCAGAACAACTAGACACAAGAACAGTTTTTTTCCCATACACCATCATTCTGCTAAACAAATAATTCCTTCAACACTGTCCAATTATTTACAAAGTCTGCACTACTATTACTGTTAATCTTCTCATCACTCCTTATCACCCATCTCCTCCCACTTGTGACTGTATGACTGTAACTTTGTTGCTTGTATCCTTACGATTTATATTGATTGTTTCCTAGTATGATTTGATTGCTTATTGTACCCTATGACTATTATTAAGTGTTGTACCTGATGATTCTTGACTAATGTATCTTTTCTTTTATGCATACTGAGAGAATATGCCCTAGGGTAGGGCCTTCTCTGTGGGAGCACCCACCCTATGGAACCAACTGCCCCTGGAGCTTCGGGTGGCCCCTGACTTCTGCTCCTTCCATCAGGGCTTGAAGACATGGCTGTTCCAACTCGTTGACCTGGACTGAGGGGGAGGGGGAATGGGAGTTTTAATTATTTGTTTTTATTGTCTTAACTTGATTGGGTTTCTTATTCAATTCTTTTAATTGTATAATATTTTGTATTGTCTTTTATGATTTATGCATACCCGAGTCCTTAGGGAGATGGGGCAGCCTAGAAATAAATAAATAAATAAATAAATAAATAAATAAAATATGTACCAAGACAAATTCCTTGTGTGTCCAATCACACTTGGCCAGTAAAAGAATTCTAATTCTAATTTCATGTGGTTGTCAAGCTGCTTGGATGTCTCCACGCTTAACCTATGGATGATTTAACCATGGGTCCTCAATTTACCTACCCCGAGAGGATGGAAGGCTGAGTCAACCTTGAGCCTGCTGGGATTCGAGCCTGCAGTAATTGCAGGCAGCTGGAACTTAAGTGCTAGGCATTTAACAGCCTGCATCACCAAGGCCCTTCTTCAATTGATTTGTATTCAAAAGTGACAATTTTGTTTGAATATGGCAGACTTAGGATTTGTCAAGGCAAGAGGTCGGCTGCTGAAGGGCAATTAAACCTTGACCCAAAGTTTTATGTGCATCCTGAAAACAAAGCAGAGTTTTAATCACAGTAATGTGGTAACTATCCTGTCCCAAAGGTGTTTTTTCAGGAGGCAACTGGACTGTCTTGTTTTTTTCTTTTGAAGACATTTCACTTCTTATCCAGGGAGCTTCTTCAGCTCTGACAGGATAGTGGGGAATGGAAGGATTTATATTCCTTGCAGACAGCTGGTCATTTGCATCCTTTCAGAGGGTCTTTGAAGCACTTGGAGATTTACCTCTGCCCTAGGGTCACCTGAGTAATGCTCCTGACAGCTGGTCATTTTTAACAGAGTGCATACGATCACAATTGAGCCCAACATTTATGTTGTTTATTTATGAAATATTTGTTAGGTGAGTTTGCCCCATTTTATGAATTTTCTTGCCACCCTTGTTAAGTGAATTGTTGCATTTGCTACATTAGTAAGATGGTTGTTAAGTGAATCCAGGTTTCCTACTGGCTTTGCTTGTCAGCAGACTGCAAAAGCTGGTCGTATGACCCCAGGATACTCCAACCATCATAAAGACAAACCACTTGCCAAGTATCTGAATTTCGATCATGTGACCATAGGGATTCTGCAATGGTTGTAAATGTGAAAAACGGTAAATCACTTTTTTCCCAGTGCTGGTAACTTTGAACGGTCACTAAGTGAACTGTTCTAAGTCGAGGACTTCCTGTATGGGGTTTTTGCAAATGCTGTGAATCTACTGAGTAAAGGATTCTATTTATTGGTGGTTTATGATGGTTTAAATGACTTTGAATTGGCCATTTATTGAATTTCTGTTAGAAAGACACGCTAGAAAAACTACTGTACATCTAAACTTTAATCTGACCAGAGTAATGTTTTTCTTGAGAAAACACATGTCTTCCATAGAATGTTAACCCAGAGACATCAAGTCTCTGGGTAAGTAAACAGTTGGCAGTTAGGAAACCTCAGGAATACTGGTAACCCTTAAGCCATAAAGTTTTAATACCACTGTCCGCTCTTTGTGAGCATTGTATATCTAATTTAGTCAGGGGTGGGATCAGCTGGTTTGGATCAGCTGATTAATTGGCCCCACCCACCCCTGCCCTAGCTTGTTCTATATTTCCATGTTTTGTAGCCCAGCTGATTCACGCGGCAAAGTGGATCTTTTATTTTTATTTATTTATTTAATTGATATTGCTGCCTATTCACCCATGGTGACTCAAGGCAGCTTACACAATGTAAAACCATATTTAAAACAAAAAATAAAAATAAAAACAATAAAAACTAACAACAAGAATCAAATAAATTAGTAAAGTACAATAGAACACAATTTGGGGGAAAAAATTGCCATGCCTCAGCTGCAGCAGAAGGTAAGTTTCAGATCTGAAAATGGGCAGTTTTCAGCACGCATGGGCTCACTGAACTGGTTGGTATGCCAGTTGAATCCCACCACTGAATTTAGCACTGCAAAGGTGTGCGTTTTGAGAGAAATCTAACAGACTCCCATGGATCTTTCCTTTCTTTCTTCTTTTAATTTTAATTTCATGAATCAGATGTTGCAAATCAAGATTGTGCACAAATAATCTACAGGACAAGAAAGATTCACATTACTACCATTTCATGAATACTCTCAAATAACAAATAAATCTGAGGCTACCCTAATCTGCTCAACACAGAATTCATGAGCAAGAAGAGAAGAAATTCAATGAATACATTAGAATGATTCATTTTGCTCCCCTAATAGATGTGGAACAGAGAGACTTTTTTTTTCAGTGACTAGCAACAAATGTGATTTCCCCAAACTTTTCCTGGCTGGTGCAGTTTGGAGAGAAACTTCTGTAATGACTGGTATATGGCAGTATATATCTTTACGTTAAAACTTGCTCTGTGGCCGTTTAGGTTACTTAACTATTGAAAGGCTAAAATTTATATATATAGCAATAGCACCTAGATTTACATACCATTTTACAGTGCTTTGCAGCCCTCTCTAGTCAGCCTATTGCCCCCAACAGTCTGGGTCCTCATTTTACTCATCTAGGAAGGATGGAAGGCTGAGTCAAACTTGAGCCTGGTGAGATTCAAACTGCCAAATTGCAGGCAGCCAGCAGTCAGCAGAAGTAGCTTGCAGAACTGCACTCTAACCACTGCGCCACCGTGGCTCATAAATATAAAATTTATTGGACATCCATTCTATCATCAAGTAACTCTGGGCTTACAGTTGATAGATAGATAGATAGATAGATAGATAGATAGATAGATAGATAGATAGATAGATGGATGGATGGATGGATGGATGGATGGATGGATGGATGGATGATAGATAGACAAAAAATATAAATAAATTAAAAGCAAGAAGTAAAAACCAAGGACATATGAGGAGGGCAGAGGCAGAATGCAGGAGGTGGGATCTGTTGTTACTAGATCAAGGAATATATTTATGCATAATATTACTGAATATAAATTGCAGTTTTCATTTTATAATCTTCTTGTATAATTTTGCATTCTATAACCTAGAGTTAGTAGTTAAATTCCCATAGAATCAACAAAACATGAAAACATTCTTGAAGCCAACATTTCTTCTGTCTCTCTGGCTTTGATCTGTCATCATCCAGAAGAAAAGCTAGAGTTATTTATTTAGGCTTTATGTCTATTTTTGACCACCACCACCCTCTTTCTCCCCAAGAATATCTTTATTTCTATTTATCTGTCTTTGGGTCTATATATCACAAGAAGTTTGGGAATGCAAAGGAAGTCATCATCTGGGTCTGAATTTAATCTGTCATTCTTGGATACATATGTTGAGTGATGGATTCCTTCTTTTGAAAGACAAGAACATCTGGTATAGTGAGGTATGTTCTCCTATGACTCATCTAGAAGAAATATAATCTTTTGCAGATGTTTACTTATTCATTTACTGACAGTTCACAAATAGTAATCAATAGTTAAATCCATCACATATAATCAGTAGTTAAAAGGTCTGTAGCAACAACACCAGAAAAAAGCAGAGCAAATCATTGAGTAATGGTAGTAATAACTGATACTGATGGTAATAAATAAAAGCTGGTGATATGTACTAAATGCTTTCTGGCAAAGCTCCATCTTGAATAATTTCCAAATTGTTGTAATTCTAAGAGGAAGATATTGTACAGGTTGGGCTGCAAGAGAGACTGTGTCCTTTGGCCTCAGGTCCCTTTCTTGTATACCTTAAGTCAAACCAAGAGCTTCTTCTAGCAACTTACAAGTCACACTATCATTTTTTGTAGCAGAAGATCATGAATAGGAACTGATTATCATCTTGGACAGGATATCAGGAGTCAGAAAAATTAGAGATGGGAAAATAATGATGATGATGATGGAGGAGGAGGAGGAGGTAGCATATGAGTACTAAAGGAAATGTTGACAGAAATTTACTACCCATTTACTATCATGTTTTATTAATTAGCCAGGGCCATCTTTCTGGTTCTTTCTTTTAATCTCAGCTGCTTCTCTCTGGTTTCATAGTGAGAAAGGTATTTGCTCTTTAAGCCCAAAAGAAAGATAGCAGAAAGATGCCCCCAATGAGATTGGCTAAAATGTACTCTAACATGAATCCAACATGTTGGAAATACAAACGGAACCAAGGTACCTTCTATCATATGTGGTGGTCATGCCCAGAAGCCCAAAAATATTGGATTAAAATATGAAGTTGCCTACAAGAAATAGTGGAAGAGTGAATAGAATTTAAACCGGAGTTGTTTCTGTTGGGAATAACTAAGGGGAATCATAGGAAGAAGATTAAATATATCCTATTACATATTCTGACAGCATCAAGAATAATATATGCACAACGCTGGAAATAAAATAATATGCCTTCTGAGGAATTAATGATTCAAAAAATTCTAGACTGTGCTGAAATGGACAAATTGACATTAAAACTAAAAGAGAAAGAAGAGTTGGAGTATTACAAAATTTGGGTTAATTGGTATAATTGGTTGAATAATAGAAATAAAGATAAAGGAAATAAGAAAATTACAGATAAAAGTAGATAAATGTATATAAAGATGTATAAATGTAGATATTTATATGAGATTGGTGTGTACAATAATTTGTATAATAATGATGACTTTAAAGTCAAGATTAATATGTGTAAAAGGTGAAAAACAACAATAAAAATTATTATAAAAAGAAAGAAAGATAGAAAGAAAGAAAGAAAGAAAGAAAGAAAGATAGATAGATGATAGATAGATAGATAGATAGATAGATAGATAGATAGATAGATAGATAGATAGATAGATGATAGCAGATTATAAGAACTTCAGACTTTCAATTACTAATACTGTCCAGTTATGGTGATTCTGCTATCTCTTCCAAATTTGGTCCTAGAGAAGCACTGCCTCTTCCTCTTCTTTATTTCCTTATTGTGGAAAAGCACAAACTTTGATTTTTGGACTACTGATGGATGGCTAAACCCAGCAGAACTGCGCACCAGAAACTGGATCTTCTTTTCAATGCACAGAATTTCTTTTCCCTGTTATGAAGAACAGATACTAGGATATGTCCAGGAGTGGTGCAATGGCCTGGAGATGGCGTTCTCACCTCATAATCAGGAGGCTGTGAGTTTGATCCTAGGTAGAGGCATATCTCTTCCTCCTCTCCCTCTCCCTCCCTCCCTCCCTCTTTCTCTCTCTCTCTCCACACTGAGAATATACCTGCTGAACAAAACTCCACATTGGTGACAGGAAGGGCATCCAGCCATTAATACACTCTGCTAGCTCCATTCAGTTGCCCAGACTCCACCCCGGAAGGGATATGGGGTCATTAAATGATGATGATGACGATGATGATGATGGTGATGATACTAAGACATGTCCACTTTTCTGCTTCCCCTGAAATCCAGGTATTAGGTAGGGAACATGTTTAGAAAAAAAGCACCTGAATGTATTCCATAAGGGAAGTTTTTTAGCTGATTTAGCTGCAGCGCTCTGGTGTCAGCCGAGAAATATGAGTGCTAGGGAAGGTTCTGTGATAAATGGAATGAACCAGTTATTTAAAAGAGGATACATATGATTACAGAGGAAGAAATTGTAAATTCATGAGCACCCATGGGTACTATCTTACATGGTAAAATTTATGTGAATATTGTCTTGTCCACAGCCCATGATAAGTGATTCCTGAAAAGCTGACTTGCCATTCTGTCCAGTTTTCCTGTGCAATGCTACATTAATCATGGCTACCAAAGGGTGTTCATTCTCGTTACAGGCTCCTCAGCAAAATTGAAGCGTGCGATCCGCAACATGAATATGTGAGATGGTTTGCAGGAAATGTCTCAACATATATCTTGCCACAGTAAGTGTGTAGATAGATAGATAGATAGATAGATAGATAGATAGATAGATAGATGGATGGATGGAGATATGTAGATGTAGATGCAGATGCAGATGTAGATATGTAGATGTAGATATGTAGATGTAGATGTAGATGTAGATGTAGATGTAGATATAGATATAGATATAGATATAGATATAGATATAGACTGGGCTGGACTGACCTCCTGGGGGTTTAAGTTTATTTTAATTGTTTTACTGATTGGGCTTGTTAGTTTAATTTCTTTTTAAATATGTAGTGTTGTCTTTTAATTGTGAGCTGCCCCGAGTCCTTCAGAGAGGGGGCAGCATAGAAGTCCAATTATAAATAGATAGATAGATAGATAGATAGATAGATAGATATAGAGATACAGATACAGATATAGAGATAGAGACTTACTGTGGCAAGGTTGAAAGTTAAGCCAGCAAGCAAAATGAATTTTCCCTCAGTTGGTTTACAAGGTCTATGAGGAAGCATCATTTTATAAGCAGGGAGTATCATTTTCTGCATAATGTTGCAACACAGGATTGCTTTGAGATTTAGTCCATTTCCCCGTTCACCCAAAGGAATGTTTATACCATTTTTCTTAACCTGTGTCCCCTCAGACCTAATTCTGGGCAGGTACTAGGTTTTGTCAGCCATCGTTTAGCAATTTTCCAGGCTGATGAAGTAAAGCCTCAGCGTAAAAGAGCTCACTAAAAATTCAAGTGTTAAATAAAAGATGTTATCATAATAGCCCTTTCCTCTTGGGCAGCCCCAGCGAGCTTACCAATTCATTAGGATTCAAGCTAGACAGAGATTTCGTATCGGTTTTAATGAACAAGCTTCCCCAAATCCATGCATCTAAGTGCCCCGATTGACTTGTTTTTCAATATCTTGGCACTGCATCATTTCCCCCCTTGGGTTTACTAGTTGAGTCCTTCACTAGCAATGCTGAAGGAGCTTCCTTGTGCTGGGGACTCCTGTGACAGTGGTGTGCTTGTGAAGTCCAGAAATACTCGCATAAATCCATATAGTTAGACAGGCAAGTTAGAAGATTTATGTTTGTGCTCCAGACTCACAATACACCAGTTTTTCATGGGTATCACAACAATTCAGATATTGTTGAAGATGGAGCCATGGTGGCCCAGTGGTTAGAAAGCATATTGCAGGCTAATTCTACCCAACTGCCAGCAGTTCGATTCTTACCAGCTCAAGCTTGTCTCAGCCTTTCATCCTTCCAAGGTTAATAAAATGAGGACTCAGATTGTTGGGGACAAGCTGCTGACTCAGATTGTTGGGGACAAAATGCTCTCATTTAGAGAGGGCTGTAAATCACTACGAAGCGATATATAAGTCTACGTGCCATAATGGTACTGCCCTTGCTATTGATATACAGAAAATGACAGCATCTTATTGTTGAGCTTCTCCCCTTTAAGACCTGGTAGGAAATTGACTAGTCAAAGGCTAATTGATTTATTTGGGGAAAAATGCTTAAATTATTCCCCCCCCCCAATTTTTTTTTGAAATGAAATTAGTGCATTCTCTTGGTGTACACCAGAGGTGGTATTCAGCAGGTTCTGACCAGTTCTAGAGAACAGGTAGCAGAAATTTAGAGTAATTCAGAGAAACAGCAAATACCACCTCTGACTGGTCCTGCCCTCATCTATTCTTTGCCTCCCAAGTTCCAGCTGATCAGCTGGGTCTTCTTTTGTTGCCCTGCACAGGAGAATGGAGCTGGAAAGCAGATTAGTGGGGTGGGGAAGGAATGGGGATTTTGCAGTAACCTTCCCCCAGGAGTGGGGAGGAAATGGGGATTTTATAGTATCCTTCCTCTGCCACGCCCACCAAGTCATGCCCATCATGCCACACCATGCCCACAGAACTGGAAGTAAAAAAAAATTGAATCCCACCACTGGTGTACACCCATTTTTAAGGAGCTACCTGGGAAAAAAAATCTGCAAAATATAGAAAGAAGGAACCATCACATCACTGCCTTGCCTTTTTTTTATTCCTTCATTTGAAAATAATTAGGACGTTACCATGTCTAGATGTTATTCAGGGAGGTTGCCTTAAGAGAAAATATTTGAAACAAAAATAGAATACAGTGCTAATTTCCAACTACTTATCTCCACCAATCTACCTTTACCACAATATTTTTAAATGCTTCATTTGAGGCAAAGTTCTCTGAGCTTTCCCTGAGGCGTTTCTATGGTAGAAGGGGCTTTAGATCCTAATATTAGCTTTTGCCTTAATTTTCCTTGGGAAAATCTTCTTCTGGAGGCTAAACAAAGAACTATGGGTAGAAAGGTTCGTTGGCTCATCCTTTCAGAATGAACAAAGTTCATTTCAGTTTGCTTCTCATATTAACGTCTTACGTCGTTGATGAATAAATCCACCCATTCCGAGACTAAGTTTGTGGATCAGATACTATTTTAAAATCATTCTACCTGCAGCACTGAAAAGGCTGCACTGTCTCTTCAGTCGGTGACTCCTTTGCAATTCTCACCCTCTATTTCAGATTTGTTTGGAAAAGCTGTAAAGTTAAGCTGCAATATCCCTGTAGCAGATGTGCTTCACAGCCTGAGATTTTCCTCTCAAACTTGCACAAAACATTTGGCAAGAAAATCCATTAGATGTCAGATATACTGGTAACAATACTTGCTTCCTTTGGGCAAAAAATCCTCCCACAACAACCAAAACCAACCCAAAACTGGTGACAGTTGATTAGGTAATATATTTAAAAAAAATATGTCCTTGAAATGTCTGTCTTCAGTTAGACATCCAGATCTTTCTCTTGAGTTTTCATGTAGATTGAAGTTGTGTTAAGAAATGCTGCCTCCTGTAGCTTGCAAAAAACTGTCTCATAGGTATTCACATTTATCATTCTTATTGCATATTCTGAATATATTTATTGTTTCCATGCAACACTGGGAAAATTGAGAAACATAAATTTAATAGTACCGTGTTGTTTTTCCCTTGTGGGCTTCAACAAATATGTTTACTTGCTTTTGGTTTCATTATGCTGGAGTTTCAAATAATTGTTGAGTTCTCCTCTTAGTTGAAGTTGACTTTCATCTGTGTAGCTTTCTTAGCAAGAACATAGAAGATATTTGCCACTGACTTCTATTGACATCTTTTGGGCTCCTAATCTAGTCTGCGACCCTGGATTTCCCTGGTAAATTTATTTCCAAGTCAAAGCCCAACCAACTTACCTTTTCAAGGTCAATAAACTCAGTTTTATTTATAAAAAGACGTGGTCACCTTCATGTCAAATTCCATTTCTGATAATAACAGGACAGAATAGCAGCATAACAGAGTTGGGAGGGACATTGGGCATCTTCTAGTCCAATCCCCTGCTCAGGCCAGAAACCCTATACCATTTCAGACAAATGGTTATCCAATCTCTTCTTAAAAACTTCCAGTGTTGGAGCATTCACAATTTCTGGAGGCAAGTTGTTCCATTAATTGTTCTAACTCCTTTCTCCTTAGTTCTAGATTGCTTCTCTCCTTGATTGGTTTCATCCACTGATTTCTAGTTCTACCTTCAGATGCTTTGAAGAATAGGTTGACCCCCTCTAGGAAAAGCCCACCCAGAGTCTGCAGTTTCCTTTGCAGCAATACAAAGTGCTGCAAGTTTTACAATAAAAACTTACTTTGATTCCAGCAATTCTCTATCTCTTCGTTCCACCCCTGAAAAGAAAAGAATAGTAGGTTTCTTCACTTGATTGGCATTTCATAGCATATTTGCCTGAAATGAAGTCCATTTTTGCCCCAAAATCAGAAGCTTATTAGAAAGGCAGACTGTGACTTAGTTAGTAAAGTCCAGGTCTTGTCAGACTGATGACAATACAGGTGAAATTACTGACAGTCTGGAAGACAAGGAGACCAATTTCTCATGTGCGGTCTTTTTTTTTTTAATTTCACACAGAGCTGCCTTGTGCCAAGCAATACAGTTCATGATTCTCTCTGAATCATTAGCAACACACCTGTAAATGTGGCACAGTTCCTCTCAGTTCCCACCAACATCGACTTTGTTAGGAAATTGCTACCAAAGATTAAGACCTAAGGATCATCTGTGGCATTCTGAAAGTGCCATGTGGATAAAAATGGAACTTCTCATTATCTTCAAAATCAATTGAAAGAAAAAAAATGCTGATGGTTTCTGAGAGTTCAGCACCTCCAGCAGATCTCAGGAGTTGCTCGTTTTTGCTTCATTCCTTTCATAGCTTCCCATGCAGAATAAAACTAAAATGACTTTAAGGGATATATTAATTATGTCTGTATTTGACCTCCGGGGTTTTCATAGGAAGAGAAACTAGCTTGAAAATTGTTAGAAGGGGATTTTTAATGCTGTAAGTTAAGAACTTGCTCCACTTATACTTGTTTTTGAATACATTTTTTCTTGATTAATCAATTTCTTGATTCCTCTTCCTCCTCCTTTTTATTATTTAGCCTTACTCATGATTCACTTTGTTTGGATCTACTTCCTGCTTGTTCACTCTAATTATTTTTTGTTTGTCAAACATATACAAGATAACAGGTATAAGTATAAACATAAACAAGAACAAAGGAATACAGTGGGGAAGTACCCCCAGGATAAATGGGTTTGAGGCAGTGAGGGTTGAGGCTGAACAGGGATTCCAGGTGTTGACTACTATCCTCCTCCCTTCATCTGGAAAGACTTCCTTCTAAGTACTAATGAGATCTAACCTTGTTTATCTTTTTCCAATGTTTTAATAATGCCCAGATGCAAGAGTAAACAGAGATGTACAACCCATGTTCCCTAATCTTTATATTCACCTTTGAATAATACACTGAGCATTTGAGCGAATCACTAAGAAGTCAGTTATTTGCAAAGTTCCACAAATGCCAGATTTGTAAAGCCTCACTAATTTTTTCCTGAACTCTGACCTATTAAAGCAGCAATGCTAAAAGGCCAGAAATCTCTTCTCACTTTTACTCATGGAAAGCTTTTCTGAAGCTGATTTTTCTAAACTTTTGACGTAATGAAACCTGCACTTTCTCAAAGATCTGGCTAGATGGCAGCATATATTATATTATGTTTGTTCGTGTATATCAAACGAGTATAATTAAGATTAAACTAGACTAAACTTGAAGGCAAAGAAACATCTCCTGAGAGCCTTTATTTCTTTCAGAAGTAAATTGCAAATGAATTATAAAGCCAATTTTTATTTGGATGTTAAAGAACACTTTGTGCATTTCAGCCAGTTGTTTTTAACTAATCTGGAGAGCTTCCAAAGGAAAGAGGATGGAGAAATGCCATTGCAGTTATCACATTTTTAGAAAGCAGAGGCTCTGAATTCTGGTTTTAGCCTCTGGAATGGCTGCTGATGAAACTTTCACAATAATATTTGACCCATTGGAGGAAACAACATCATTTTCTGTTGCAAGAGATTTTAATTCTGTTTTGAGTCTGTTTGTTTTCTTCCAAAGGCCGTTGAAATCTTTAGACTCTTAAAGATTTCTTCCTTTTTTCTTTCATTTTACTTTACAAGGTTTCTTTCTTAAATGTGCTTGTAAAACTATTTTTATTGGGACAATGGGACTGTGCTAGGCTTTGGTTCAGAGGTGGGCTGCACATACTTTAAAAACTGGTTCACTGAAAATGTGAGCACTGTGTGGCTGCAAAACCATTTCCTGAATGCGGCAGCCAGGATGAGTAGATTGGGTGAGGCATGGAAAGCAACTGGGCTTCAAGGGCAGGGTGCACAAGCAAAAACATGAGATATATAGGACGGGATAGTGCCTGGGATGGTGGGCAGTGGTTGTAACTACTGGTATGTTGTAACTACCAGTATGGGTGAGCCAGTCTGAATTGGCAACAGCTCACCACTGCTTTGGTTCCAATATAAAACAAAAGTGTTTTGGAGCGCAGAAGAGTCTAGCTGTAGTACATGCTTACTGGAATATGGAGTCTGGGAAAAATATTTTGGAAGGTGTTGGAAGAAATGTCCATCTGGGTTCAATTCCAAGTGGAGAGAAAGACACTGGAAACATAGAGACTGCTTGGAAGGGTGGTTTAATGGTGAACAGGGCCACATGGGTGTGAAATCCTGAGTAGCTGAATGCATGGAGTGGAGAGGGATATACATTTATTACCCCCTCTTGAGCTTTGAACTGGAGCTTCCTGTTCCTGTGGCAAGGGCAAGTATCCTATTGGCTGTCAGAGTCCCAAGGGGCAAGGGTCTTAGCTAATTTCTTAGCTAACTTCTTAGATAACTTCAAAGTGTCCCAGGCTTGGCTGAATCTTGCTGGGTGTTGCAATGAAGGGCAATTTCCTATTCTGGATGAATGGCTTTGACCTGAAGGATAATCCCATCATCCTGGAGCTGAGGTCTTTTGATTTGTAGATAGACTGGCCCAGTCTTTTTCCTTGTAGATAAGCTGGCACCAAAATATCTGCTGTGAACAGGGAGCTGGGGACATTTGTTTCTGTTTCCTTTAAGATTTTTATTTCTGTTTTAGGGGAAATATTCTGCCTTTTAAATATTTCCTATAATATTTCATTCCTCTCACTTTTGCAAGCACTGCTTGCAAGTCTGCCAAAGTCCTTTTGGGGGTGGGGGACTGAATTTGAAACACTCCAGAATCCTGCTTCTCACTTTGCAAGACTCACTGGGAGCAGCTAGCTTCAAGTTGAAGACAAGTCCTGAACTTGGTGGTATCCATCTGGAACCAACTTGAGAATCCATTCTTCTACAATATTGCCCATCTCGTTATTGAAGACACTCTGGAGCTTCATTCTCCTCTGAAACAAATATCAGAGACATCTATAGAGATTCTCAGCCATCCAGGTCATGATTGCTCCAAAGATGCTTTTTTAAAAGGCAGCTGGACTTTCTTTGTTTTTCCTTGAAGATGTTTCACTTCTCATCCAAGAAGCTTCTTCAGTTCTTCTATGAGTTGAAGAAGCTTCTTGGATGTGAAGCAAAATATCTTTAAAGAAAAACCAGAAAGTCCAGTTACCTCTTGAAAAAGCACCTTTGGGACAAATATCAGAGATTTAGGCTCATTCCACAAGGAGATTCAGATCTGGTTTTTGGACAATGGATGGAACACTGTCTTTGTTTGACTCCCTTGTTGGTTGTTTGACTGGGAGGAAAGCATTGAAAGTCCTATCTGTTTGCCAAATCCTTGGAAGTTCATAAAACCTGATTATTGTAAACTACAAAAAAATCAATACAATTTAATATTCTTAAAACAGTAAACTATCCAATCTGACCTATAGGAATACTTCAGAAGGTTGCTAATCCCTACTAAGGTACTTAGCATGCCATCAATTATTTTTCTCACCTGCAAACAATCAGCCACGGTGGTGCAGTGGTTAGAGTGCAGTACTGCAAGGCCTTGGTGGTGCAGGCTGTTGATAGCCTAGCGCTTAGTTCCAGCTGCCTGTAATTATTGCAGGCTCGAATCCCACCAGGCTCAAGGTTGACTCAGCCTTCCATCCTCTCGGGGTAGGTAAAATGAGGACCCAGATTGTTGGGGGCAATATACTGACTCTGTAAAATGCTTAGAGAGGGCTATAAAGCACTGTAAAGTGAAATATAAGTCTAAGTGCTATTGCTATTGCTATTAATCAGCTAGAGAACAAAGAACTTCCGGGGTGACAACACTTAGCTGCAAAACTCCAAAGTAGTTCACCAATGATAGAGGTTTTGGTGTCTCTTTGCAACCACCAATGGATGTCTGAACTTTGTCTGGCCAGGTCAGACTATGCTATTTATGAACTTGTTATCAGATAATCATCAAAGTTGGATAGCATTTCCACCAGTGGTGGGATTCAAAATTTTACTACTGGTTCTGTTGGCGTGGCTTGGTGGGGGTAGCTTGGTGGGCATGGCAGGGGAAGAATACTGTAAAATCTCCATTCCCACCCCACTAACCTGCTTTCCAGCTCTGTTCTCCTGTGCAGGACAACAAAAGAAGACCCAGCCAATCAGCTGGAACTTGGGAGGTAGAGAATAGATGGGGGAGGGGCCAGTTGGAGGTGGTATTTGCCGATTTTCTGAATTACTCAAAATTTCTACTACCAGTTCTCCAGAACTCATCAGAACCTGCTAAATACCACCTCTGATTTCCACCATCTCGTCAAACAGCCATGATTTGAGTTGAACATATATCACCATTGACTGAAGAGCTAACCAAAGAGTTCAGGATGCTGCCCACTCTCACAATTCTTCAACATTATTGTTTTAACTGAGTTTGAACATAAATTACTGCAAGCACATGCTACCTAAAAGGAGTGCTTTATCCTTAGGTTTATTCTTATTATGAAATATAAATCAGCAGAAACAGAATGTGCTTTTGTTCAGCAGATTGTAATGGAAAAATCCAACATGAACTAAAATCTCGTTCATTAATATCAGTACCACTTAAAGATCCATATTGTTGGCTGAGCTGTGCCCAGTATTGTTAACTCATCCCCTGATTTAATTACAATTAGTTTTCCTGTTGCAGCCTGTAACTAAGGAAAATGTTGAGACGATAGCCATCCTTGAACTGTCTTAATTAACACTTGAGATTTTCAGTGATTACAAAACTAAAGGCAACAACAGAGACTGGGCTCTTGTTTCTCAATTAGTCTAATTGCTGATTCTTAACAACAACAACAACAACAACAACAACAACAACAACAATCTAAGTAAGATGAATTGTTGTTCAGGAATTCAAAGAAGCTTGAATCTGTCACCCTCTCAAAACTAATACAATGTATGCTGTCTTTCATTAGCAGAAAAGTCTTGATTTTCTGTCTCTAGTTCTACTATAATTTGTAAGGTTTTTTTTCAAGCCAATGGACCTTAAAAATGGCAAACCAGAATATAAGAAGTATAGTTCATCTTTCTCATCTACTATATTATGGTCATTAATGATCATTCGATAATAAACAATAGTTTGTTTATTATTCATATAAAATCACCAGAGACAAAATTTAAGGTCATATCTGGACACCTAATATTTATTTTTTTCACATAAACTGCAATGTGCCAGAAATGGGGAAAGAAATAATACGGACAATGCATGGAAAAATTAGGATATTTTAAATGCAATGTAATTAAAGAGGAAATGTGTACACTTTTTGAATTTTATTATAAATTGTTTTGGTTTGACAAAGAAATAAAAGTGTTGTGGTTCACTGTCAGCCAGTGGAAATGGCAGAGGTATCAGATGGTGAGGACAAAAGGGAACCAGTCAGGTAGTCTCAAGAGGACTTGGAGGAGGGTCCTGCATCTGATCCAGGACCACCTGAGAGTGGGGTGCTGCCTTTGGAGCCTTCAGAATCTGGCAGCAGCAAAGCAGAGAACCCAGGGGAGCCTGTTTCCAGTGCACGTGTGCGCAGAGCTGCTAGAAGGAGAGAGCAGCTGAAGCAGAAGGGGTGACTTGGGAGTAAGGCTGGGATGTGATTGCCCCTCCCATAAGGGATAAAAGTTAGACCTCAGTGATGAAAGCTTTGCAGGAAGCAAAGCAGTTCAATATATTCCGAGTCCTTCTTGAAGCTCTGCTCTGTATTCTAGTTGGTTTTTTTTCTAGTACTGTTATAATTACTTTAGAGACTTCTGTTTTTGGCAGGATTCCACAGCACTGACAGGCATGTGCTTATCTTGGAGAACTGTTTAAGTTAGTTTTGGCTGTGAATGAAAATAATTCTCAGCATTGCATTAAAATAGGTTTTGCTTTTAAAACAAGTCTGTGTTTCATTAAGTTTGATGAAGCCTGGGTCAGAACATAAAGGAAGACTAGCAAAGATATTAATTTTTCCCCTGGTATAGCCAACAAAGCAAGGAGAGCCCATGGCTTAGAGGTTAATACATCTATCTAATATGCAAGCAGCCCTGGTTCAAATCCCAGCAGGGTATGGCTAGCTGATGGGAGCTAAATAGCTTGAAAAAGATCTATACTAGTCTCTCTTTATTTCTTTGTTGGTAAACATAAATTCAACACAAAAATAGTTTGTTGCAAAAGTGACTGCCTGTGAAA
Source organism: Naja naja (assembly GCA_009733165.1). Lineage (NCBI taxonomy): Eukaryota > Metazoa > Chordata > Lepidosauria > Squamata > Elapidae > Naja > Naja naja. The sequence continues at coordinate 42,295,113 of CM019153.1, forward strand.
GCTCCTGGATTAGGGTTAAAAGGTGAAAGTGGAAGCAGTATGTTGGATCCCATAATTTGGTAGACCAGGTTTGCCCTGATAAACCGGTCCCACCAGGAAATACAACACTTAATCTTTCCCATAGTGTAGCCGACAAAGGGAGGAGAGCCCATGGCTTAGAGGTTAATACATCTACCAAATACATTACCTAATATGCAAGTAGCCTGGGTTTGAATCCCAGAAGGGTATGTATCGGCTGAAGTAGCCAATGAGAGCTAAATAGCTTGAAATAGATCTATACTAGCCTCCCTTTATTTCTTTTTAGGTAAACATAAATTCAGCTTAAAAGGAAGATATACATGTCCCAGGATAAAAGTTGCAGAGATTCTCAGTCATCCAGGTCAGAGGTGGTATTCAGCAGGTTCTGACCAGTTCTGGAGAATCGGTAGCAGAAATTTTGAGTAGTTTGGAGAACCGGTAAATGCCACCTCTGACTGGCCCCTCCCCCATCTATTCTCTGCCTCCTGAGTCCCAGCTGATTGGCTGGGTCTCCCTTGGTTGCCCTGCACAGGAGAATGGATCTGGAAAGCAGGTTAGTGGGGTGGGGAGGGAATGGGGATTTTGCAATAACCTTCCCCCACAAGTGGGGAGGGAATGGAGATTTTACAATATAATTCCCCTGCCATGCCCAGCAAGCCATGCCCACCAAACTGGTAGTAAAATTTTTAAAATCCCACCACTGATCTAGGTCATGGTTGCCACAAAAGTCCTTTTTCAGGAGGCAACTGGACTTTCTTGGTTTTTTTTTGAAGACCCATAATTGGGTAGATCAGGTTGCCCAGATAGACTGGTATCACTGGGAAAAAAAAATCTGCCTTTTAAAGTAAAATTCTGCTTTTGTTTACCTTTCACAGAGGAAGAAAGGAAGCATCTTCAGTGACAATGCACAAGTGCAATCCAATAAGCAAGCTTCAACATCTGCTCTTCAAGTAGGCTGTTATAGATAGTATAACACTTCTCCTAGAAGATCCCTGAAGAGGTTAGCCAGTCTGTATGGCAGACTTTATTTAAAAAAAAAAATTCTCTCTCCATCACTGGCAATTTGTCCCTGCTACATCTGGAAGCAGGAGTTTATTTTATTTTTATTTTTTGTGCTGCTGCCAATCCGAGTGAATGAAACATCATTATCTGAGACTCCCCTTGTTTAATCAGCAGAGCGGGAACAGGATGGCAGGTCCTGAAAGGGCAAATTGCTATTTTGGAAAGACATGGGAGGGAGAGGCGAGGTTGTGTATCATGTCATCTGCCTTCAAGTAAATCCAGGGCATGTCAGAGAGACTTGTAAACGAAGGCTTTATAAATTTGAAATCGTACATGTTCCTCAGCTTATCAGACCAAACCACGGTGTCAGTTTGATTGGCTGGACTGGAATTTAAATGCAGATTTATGGCACTAGCAGGAAGTCAAGTTACAATAGGTGATGTATTTGAGCAGCTTGACAAGATCAACATTACCCCAATTTGCATCTGGGAGAAGAAGGTTTTCTTTTTAATAAAAAATTGTCAGCTTCTCAATTCTCCCAAGAAACCTCTCAGAGTGTATTCTGAACTGCATTAGAGCTTAGTAACAAGGTCAGCCAATGAGAGCTGAACTGGGGGCTGAAACTTAAAGAGAGAATCTGGGCGTGGTTTATCTCTGTTCTATGCTCAGTTTTAAAGTGAAAGAGAAACTAACTTGCTTTCTTGGTTAAGCTGATATCTGCTCTGAGCTGCTGCTGCTTGTGTTTTTACTTATGTTACATTGAAAGAATCTATAAATGGTATTGTTAACTTTACCCATGTTAATATGTTTATAAAGAAGTTAATGATCCTGCTGAATCAGTCTGTGTGTTTTCTGGATGTGAATTTATGCTGCAAAATCTAACAAAACCAAGTTTCTTATTTCTGTGTGAAGTTCAGATCTGGCCACACAATGTTGGCACCTGCATTTCATAACAAGTGTTTAGTGTCTATGAAGATTCTCAGTCATCCAGGTCATGATTGTTTCCAAAGGTATTTTTTCAAAAGGCAACTGGGACTTTCTTTGTTTTTCCTTGAAGATTTTTTGCTTTTCATTCAAGAAGCTTCTTCAGTTCTGACTGAATGGTGGAGAATGGAAGGATTTATATTCCTTGCAGTCATCTGGTTGCTAGCATGCTTTCTGAGCATTGTTGAGACCACTTGGAGGTTTATCTTCACCCTTAGAGTCACCTGAATAGTGCTATTCTGTCCCCACTACATGTTAGTCTATGTACAGCTCAACATGCAGCTAAACCCACCTATCCTCCAATAATGTATTATTGTGTAGATCTGAATGCTTTATTGACAGAACAGGATATGGTGAAATGGAGGGAAATAGGGATACATACAATGAGAACCAAATATAAGATAGACAGTATTGAGTTACTGCTGAACATAACAATTAATAAATATAAGCAATTTAAATCTCACCAGCAATTCTCTGTGTGTGGGATGTGGGCTTGTCCTTGGATGAGCATGTGCCACAGATTAAGATGGATTCTTCTTTGTGCTTCTGCTTTCTCCAAATGCTAAAGGAAATGGAGCCTGGCTTCCCAGAGTGCACTTGTTTTGAAACCCATGGGTGAAATGGGTTGGGTCACCTTCAAATCATATACGTGGTACTTGTCTCTCTGGTCATTAGATGGCCACTAGAGAACAACAACCATATATAAAAGTTATATGCTGGGGTATGACAAGTACAAATTCAAGAAAGAAAGCAGTGATATTCTGAACATCACCATCTTGCCAGCTGATAAAGGAAGCGGCACAGTTATCCTGAAACCAGATCACTACAATGGCAAGGTGAACAGTTTTGTGAAAGACACTGTTACATATGAGACTCTGAAGAGAGAGTCTACCAACAGTTATAAGAAAAAGGTCATTGATTTCGCACAACAGTTATTACAGGAAAATGCCCATTGGCAAGCCACAATACTACCATCTTTACCCTTGGGGAAGCCACTCCATGCATATATGGACTCCCTAAAATCCACAAAGAGGGAACTCCACTCAGACCAATTGTCAGCTGATGTTTAAACTTAAACATTATAAGCATGAATTATCCATTAAATCTACATGATATTTCTTTCCCCTATGCAATAGTATGTTTGTTATGATCCCTGACCAGCATTTGATATATCTCTAATATTTAGCCTCTATGATATCAACATGAGACAAATGAATTAGTTGTTAAACACTGTGTTCATATCAGATAATAGATTTCTACTTTTGAACTCAGAGTGTTATGTGTCTTTCAGAAATGTATTAACATATGTTAATACATTTCTGAAATGTATGTGATCTAATATATGTGATCTAAAACCAGTGGTGGGATTCAAATAATTTAACAACCAATTTGCCCAGGGTCAAGTTGGCTGTCATGGGAGGTATGGCCCATTGCTGTCCTCCAGTCCATTACATATGTGGGACGAGCCTCCCATGATGGCTGAACCTGGGCGAACTGGTTGTTAAATTACACCCCACCTCCACTATCAAAGTGGACCCTGGGCACTGCGCTACAATGGAAAAGTGGGCAACAGAGCGGCTGGCATAAGGGAAGGAGGAGGAGTAGGGAGAAGAAAGAGGGAAAGCAGCCTTCTCCTTCCCTCACACCAGCCACTCCTTTGCCCATTTTTCTATTGCAGCACAGCACCCAGGATCCACTGTGATAGTGGGGGCAGGGGTATAACTTAACAGCCAGCTGAATTGCCCAAACCTGTGTGAACCGGCTGAATCCCACCATTGTCTGAAACCCAAATAAGACTACAGCTGGACAAGATCAGATCTGGGGAGTTCAAGAACCTTCAAATTCTTTTACCACCCCAGCAGAAGAATCAAATGTCCATCCCTTTTAAAAGCATGGCAGATCTCTAGTGTGTCCTTTGCATCACACCACAACCCCTGGGCCAAGAGGGTTGTGTTTGTAAAAGTTTGCCATTTAGCTCCAGGTTCAAAGGTTAGCCAACTGCTTTAAGCTGTTTAAAGAACTTGACAGATAATTACAATGCCAAGAGTTTAGAAGATTAAAAATGAATCTTATCCAGGTACTGGGCACATTGATATAGACAACTCTGGGTGATAGATCAAGAAGTGGATTTGAGGAGCAAACTTTGTTCAATTAATAAATCAAGGATAAGACCCAGAAAGGAAAGGGATGGTTGGAAGGTCAATCTTCACATGTCAGCCTTAATCCAGCCATCCACTGATCCAGTCAAACTTCCTTGTCCTTATGTTGCAGACAGTAACCAGTAAGAACAAGCTGGGTCAAAAGTTGATGTTTTGAGAAAAACCCTTTGTTCAAAAAGTGCTTCGAATCTTAAGAGCTCTTGCATCAGTCATTTAGCCAGAACATGCGGATGCATTTTAAAAAGATTCACCTGCAGCTACCTAATTCCCATTCACCCCTTGAGTTTTATCTATTATACAATTAAAATAAGGTAATGTATGTTTAAATGTTGAAAAAGTCCTTAACATGTTTTCTTCTTCTTTTTGTTGAATTTCAGCCATTGCGGTATCACACCTTTTTCATACTTCAATACATTTCAGCTCCTGAAGCCAACTTCTTCCCTTTCTGTTCTATCATGATATGATTTCCATGATTCCGACATTGGGTCGTTAGAAGCTATTTATAAGGAGTATGTTATTTATAGGTTATACATAAGAATTCATAACAATAACACTTAGACTTCTATACCTCTTTATAGTGCTTTACAGCCCTCTCTAAGCAGCCCTCTCTAAGAAGTTTGTAGTGTCAGCATATTGCCTATTGATGGAAGGCTGAGTCAACCTTGAGCCAGTGAGACTTGAATTGCTGGTAGCTGGCAGTCAGCAGAAGTAGCCTGCAATACTGTATTCTAACCACAGTGCCACCAAGGCCCTTAAGCACTTTTTGAGAAGATGGGCAATACAGCTAGAAAATGGATATGTAGAAAATAATACAGTGTACACACTGTAGGTACTGTGTTGATTAAAAAAAACTAGGGAAAAAATAATGTTATACCAGTCTTCTCATTCATCACTTTGTCCATTGGCTGCAAAAATAGTCAGCAAGGTGCTAGGCATTACTTGAATATTCTACATGAGAAGCAACCAAATTTAACCCTGAATAATAGAATAGCAGCATTGGAAGGGACCTTGGAGGTCTTCTAGTCCAATGCTCTGTTTAGGCAGGAGACTCTATACCATTTCAGACAAATAGCTGTCTGATCTCTTCTTGAAAACCTCCAGTGGTGGAGCACCCACAACTTCTGGAGGCAAACTATTGCATTGTTCTCATTGTCAAGAAATTTCTTCTTAGTTCTAGGTTGCTTCTTTCCTTGATTAGTTTCCATGCATTGTTTCTTGTTCTGCCTTCAGGTACTTTGAATAATAGGTTGACCTTCTCTTTTTTGTGGATATTGGACACTGCAATCAAGTCATCCCTAGTCCTTCTTTTCACTAAACTAGACATGTCGAATTCCTGCAACCGAACAACACAACAGTGTCTCACTTTAACACAAGCCATGAATGAGATAAAATGCATCACATATACTCTCCTGGTCACACATTGGGCTTGTGCAATTGTGGCCTGAAAGTTCAATAGTTTACAATGCACATATATTGCCCAATGCATGTTTTTGCATCAACAAAAAACAGTATGTAGAGAAGCAGCCACATTACATTGGAATCTGTGACTTCCAACCTTCCCATAGATGAAAAAGGAAGCAAGTTGATGTTGGAATACAGTAAGCATGGAACAAATCCCGAGAGCCTCCTGTTTGGATTACAATTTTCAGAATTCAAAGCTAGCTACTCTGAAATTCCTGAAGCTTTACTTCCCATATTGGAAGCTTGGGAGAATGGGACACAAGTATTCCAAATATCCTCCTTGAAAAGAAGCTAATCCATAAAGTCCATAAATAAAGTCAAAAGTTTGCACTGTTGGGTTTGGGAAGTTCATGATTCAAATACCTTCTCAGCTTCTTTCCAGCAGCCCATCAAATCAGTGCTACATGTTCTGTCTACCCTTGCATAACTCACAAAATTAGAAAAATAAAATAGTTGAGAAATGAGGGCAATGCCCAAATCATTTTTTAAAAATTTGGATCCAAATCCAAATTCTCCAAATCTTTTCTTTGACTAATGTGGTTTAGTCAAATGTGCTACAAGGATAGGTATTATTTCAAGTCAATTTTCCTCCTGCAAATAATTGTTTATTAATTCCTCCTGTCCTCATTCATGAAACCTAATTGTAGGACATTACTAGGCTCAGCCCAAGGATGGAGTCAGCTTGGCGTTCCTACAAGAGTCTCCACAAAAGATGTACTGTAGGTATAAGTAGCATGAAATGCTACCTGTACTTATATCTCTTGAACTCCCAGCTCCTGATTTCTTGCACCTGATGTCTATGTGAACATCTTATCAAAACTGTCAAAAAATTATCTGACTCCCCGTGAGATTTCCCTTACATACAAATACAGATATTCTGATCTGAGCTAGGCAATCTGGTATTTCTAAAATGTTCATAGCTTTTAAGGAAACAAAACAACACCCTCTCATGTAAACAAGTGTCAAAGAACAGCACCGAAGTCGACACTTCTATTTTAGCTGTTCCAGCCAAACTCTTTTCATCTATTAAACTTTATAGAAATGTACAGTTGCTAAGTTGCTAGTTTTCCTCTCCGCTAGACAGCAGCTGCTCAATTCACTCTTCAAAAATTCTCCTTTCCAGGTGACATTGAGAGTGTAACAGGAGACTTCATTATTGATGAAATCAGTTGGTGGACTGTTCTTGGAGGAAAGCCAAGGTAAGAAGTAGACAAAGCAGCAGCTGTGAAAAAGAAGTATCGGGAGCTCCTTGTAACACTACTTAAGATTCTTTGCATGAATCTTTATCTTGACTGACCTTCCTCATTTTACAATCTTCTCCAAGATACAAACCATCAGCCATAGCCAGGGTGGGTGTGTGCAGGTGATAGACCACCTTAAAACACCATGATGGGCATATCTGTAATCCACAAATCAAACTTCTGGGTCATTTAACTTAGCTGGAGATTGAACCATCATTGTGAGAAATCCATGGAGCATTGATTTTTTAAAGCTTTTCACCTCCGAAGAGCTGTTATGAAAAAGGATAAACCAGAGCTCTAATGATGGAGTGAGAAAAGGGAGTTGGGTCCTTAATAAACTCCACAAACCTTTAAACTCTGAATTATGCCCCTAATAGGTGGTTAACAACAGCCTAGGATAAGTTTCGCAAACTAGAGTTTGCACTGCCATTACAGAAGAAATGTAAACTCATGAAATATAACCTGCTGTTGACCTGGTGGGTCAATCTAACGCTATCTCTTGTGTTAGGCTGCAAAGTTGCATAGCCAGCCTGGTGTTTTGGATCTGGCTCAAGGTTTTCATGATATCTTTCTAGGATTTAGGCAGGAAAATCCAAATGCCTCCATTCTATTTTCCTGGAAATCTGCAAAAGGGAGAAATCCTGATGAAAGGGCAAAGAAGCTCCAAGCCAACCAAACTAGAGAGTGGGAGGAAGTTTTCTGACTTGGAGTATCCTTGGAAGAAATAGTTTGGTAATGAGATCTTAACTGATCCTCCTCTTGATTTGAAAGATTCCATTGTACAGTGTTTGCAACTTGGTTTAAAGACTGAACAAATTATTGGTAAACAAACAAACAAAAGAAAAACAAAACAAAACAGAGCAAATAAATCCATCTTATTGAGCCCACAGAACAATTAAATGAAAGCCGAAAGCTCAGTAGAATAAGGTGGGTTTTACTACTACTTGACAGATTATGAAACAGGACAGGACAGAGCAAATTTCAAATTGTGGAGGACGCATCAAAAGACAATACTATGTCATGCACCCACCATGTAGTTCTTTGAAGACATTCAAACCACATGGACAGACTCGATTTTGATAAAACAACACTGCCCGATTTAGTTGATCTATAATTTGTACTGAACTTGACCATTTTTGTACCTGCTCAAATCGTAGGGAAAGTTTCTGTTTTTCTAATATACCAAGAAAGAGGTAATTGCAAAAAAATTAAAAAGGAAGTCATGTATTGGTATGACCTTGAGAAATGGAACAAAGAAGGAGCAGCCAGATAAGAGAGGGCATAGCCTGCAGCTGCATAATGGGTGGAGAAAGAGATCCAGAAGGGACCCTCTGTAACTTCTCAACTGTAAAAAGAGATGGCAGGAGATCTGTGTTATCTGACTTGCAAAACTCTGTTAATACAGCCTAACAACAAGACAGAATCAGTTCATCTGGTCGTGTTTCCTGTCTGGTCTACCTGAGAAGACTGACGTCTCCCAGGCTCCCAATAATTTCTGCATTGAACAGATTTCAAGAGGCGGACTCGGAGTGATTAAATCTTCCTCTGTCTGCTTCTTTCTCCTCCCACTCTCCTTCTTGACCTACCTTAAATTCTCTACCATAGCCAGGATTCAAGGTGGAAATAAGCCCAAAGGGTCAGAAAGCTTAAGGAAAGTTGTATCCTCTGACCGTTCTCCCATTTTTATGATGCTGAGCTGTCTGTCCACCGTCATGATGTCTAATTTGATTAAGAGCATCCGACATGCCTTTTGTGCTGGCCAGTGTTTAAAGGAGGGTCTCTGGCAACAATAAAGTACAGTTCTTTATATTTCACATCCGATTTTTCACAGCTTTTTGCTCGTTATCATTCATAGCCTGCTCTGCGAGATTAGAGAGAAAAGCTGCATTGCTTCACCGCCTATCCCCAAGCCATGGGAAATGCCAGAGCAACATTTACAAGGTCAGCTCCCTTTGTAGGAAAGCATATTGGAGACTTAAATAATATCCTATGATATGTTTTCTTTTTAAACTTATAAATCAGTGAGTTGAGCCAGACAGGGCTATAAGAAGCCAGTAGTAAGAACAAAATAGGAAGGGAACAACTGCAGCTGACTACCAATCCTTCCAATATGTTCCTTTTCTGTCCTTTACTTTCTTCCCGGTCAGTTTCAAATTGTATAGCTTGAGTAGTTTTACCCAGTGTCCGAACTCACTTTTTTCAGAGCCCTGTAGAAATTTGTAGCTTGGCTTCCCTCATAAATACTCAGCCCAGTTCCATCCCATACTTAATCATGATGTATATTCAAAGGCAGGGACAGAAATGTGGTTGGAAATGTACAATGCACATTTATTTATGCATGCCTGGGGCCTGTAAATCTGCCAGAAGTGCTGACTTCCATTGTCTCCACAATCAATGTGCCTGATTATTGTGGTGTTTTCTCCTTTCCAGCAGCTCTTCTTTTGTTTTGCCACATGTTCAGGGTCTCAGAATACACACCCTTTCTAACTATGTATTTTCACTTCCTAGGACAAGAAACCATGGTTGGAAACTAATCAAAGAAAGAAGCAACCTGGAATTAAGGAGAAACTTCCTAACAGTGAGAACAATTAACCAATGGAACAACTTTCCTTTAGACATTGTGGGTGCTCCATAAGAAGAGACTAGAGAGTCACTTATCTGAAATATTATAGGTTCTCCTGCTTGAGCAGGGTGCTGGAGTAGAAGACCTCCAAGGTCCCTTCCAGCTCATTCATTCTATTCAGCTGGAGAAGATGGAATTCGGGACTTTGACCTTCTTAATGGGAATTTGCTACCGTGTTCCATGAAAGTTGCTGGAATCTATCAGTCTTGACAAGCACCAAATAGATATAAGGAAATAAATTCCATAAATATCTTCAGGCATGTCCCTCCCCCCACAATGTGGTAATGGAAAACTGGAAAACACATTATCCCATCATATCAGGATCTTAATTTCAACTCTACTGCTCATGATTAGAAAGCATGCCATGTTCCAGGTTCTTGACATTAACAATGCAGTTCTATGGCCTCTGGAAAAAGGGTTTATCAAATTTCCATTCATCTCAGTTGCTTCATGTTGAAATCTCCCTAGGAGAAGGAGTTTAATGAACGGAAAAGCCCATGAGATTTGCTTCAACACTTTTGAAAGCCATGTTCTGAGCATGGAGAAAAAGGAGAAAAATAACAATGTCAACTACAACTTCTTCAACTGGCAGCTCCCCCCGCTGCCCATATTTATTAGGACACAGAGAACCTATCAAGTTTTCACTGGGTTGCTGCGAAGTTTCAGAATCTACCCCAAGTCATTGCAAATGATTTCTTAGGGCTGAAGGGTAATTCAGAAAAGCAGAACATTTATCTGTATTTACTTCCTTCGTTCATGTTTATGTTTATACTTATACCTGTTATCTTGTACACATTTGACAAAACATTAAAAAAAAATACGGATATGTCTGGGAGAAGAAGCGGCTTTATACATTAAAAAAAAAACTATTCCTTTTTTTGTTTGTTTGTTTTTAAACTCCAAAAATGGTGGAAACTCAGCCACTATGGTGGACGCTTCTTGCTATCTGTACTATAATGAATGATCATCCCTGCCTCTCTTTTAATTGTTCATCTCAACAGTTATACAGAGGCCCAAAGCTGAGGCTACACAATACTTGACTAAATCTGTAAGAAGTGCAACCTAACTGTTTATTAATCATAAAAGGTGCTGGCTGTCACCTTTAAAGTCCTTAATGGCTTGGGACCAGATTATCTAAGGGACTGTCCCTTGCCGGTCACATCTATCTGACCCTTCAGAGTAGGGAGGCAAGGAATATTGTGGGTCCCATCCTCTACACCTGGTGGGATCCAGAAGAAGGCCCTTCTCCATGGTGGCTCCCTCTCTCTGGAGCATCATTCCCACAGAGATTAGAATGGCCCCCACTCTAACACTCTTCTGGAAGGTGCTGAAGACCTGGTTCTGCCAACGGGCCTGGGGAACCCATAGCAGAATGGAGCCCATTAATGGCTTGTGTGCTGTGTTGTCGCCAGGGCTGGGGGGCTGTTATATTATTATTTTATTATTTTTTTCTATTTGTTATATATATATATATATATATATATATATATATATATATATATATATATATATATATGATATTCCTGCAAGCCACCTTGAGTTGCCATGTGTGAATAGGTGGCAATATAAATTTTCTAAATAAATAAATAAAAGAATAAATGAATGAATGGATAGATAGATAGATAGATAGATAGATAGATAGATAGATAGAGGTGGGAACTTTGGAGATGGCTCTTCACCAAACACTGACTCCAGCCTTCTTTTTCTGCCAAAACTGCCCTGGTGATTTTCAAAGCCAGTTTTTTTTTTTTTTTTGCAAATTCATCATGATTCTCCATAGACAACTCACTGTTTCAACTGCAGATCTGGGATGTAGCCATGGACTAAATTTTATGTTATGCCTCATGATGATTAGCCCATTGAAATAGCTGACAACTTCATCTATAAGAGCTTGAATAACAAGTGTGACTAATTAAACACTCTTTCAGTAGCATTTATAGGTGATGTTTCATATTAGCAGTCAGGCTATATTTAAGATTTCAAAATTAAGGTGGATTTACCAGCCTCATTACAAAGCCCATTGTCTTCACACACACCCAAATCAGAATAAATGAATTAGGGTTGAGTAAAAATAGATAAATATATAATACACATCAAAACTGTACCTATTCTGTACATTTTCAGTCCAATCCTAGGCATCCTTATATAGATATAAGTTCTAAAAAGAACTTATTCGGATTAAATTATCTTTATTATTGGACTGTCAAATTGGTTTAATTGTGCTTGTCTCTGTTAGAAATTTGATGAACTATACAGGAGGCCCTTGACTTACAACTACAATTGGGAACAGAAAGGTGCTTTTTCAAGAGGCAAGTAGACTTTCTGGTTTTTCTTTGAAGAAGTTTCACTTCTCATCCAAAAAGCTTCTTCAGCTCTGACTGGATGGTGGGGAATGGAAAGATTTATACTCCTTGCATACAGCTGGTCATTTAGATTCTTTTAAAGAGTCATTGAGGCCACCGGAGGTTTGTCTGAGTCCTTAGGGTCAAGTAGTGCAAATAGGTGCACTACAAGTAGTGCAAATACGTGTGGAGCCTCTTGGAACTGTTGAAAGCATTCTGTTGTATTCTGGAGATAGATGATGTCATATCCCCCTCTCTGTGTTGAGGGAGTGCTGTTTGGCACATTTGACAGCTATCATAGATGGCTTCTTTGACCCCTCTTTCAAACCAGCAGTCCTCTCTGTCCAAAATGTGGACTTTGCTGTCTTCAAAAGAGTAGCCTTTGTCTTTTAAAATGCAGATGGACCTGGATGACTGAGGATCTCCATAGAAAATGGGGACCAGACTTATTTTGACTTCCATCTCTAAATAATACAGTCATTAAATAAGCTGCATTCAATTACATTATCTTTTTTTGCCATGGGTGTTAAGCAAATCACAAGTCCTAAGAATTGTATTTGCATTTGTATATTAACACATAAATACATTAAAGCCAAACATTACAATGTAATCATTAAAATCGAATGGCATGTAGGAAGGGCAGGAGCAAATGGGAGGAAATGGGACCAGTTGTTAGTCAATCACCCACCTCCATTGTGCTGTTCTCCCATTGGGGCTCCAAGCCAAGTGGCAGAGCCTGGTCTTTAGGCCCTTACAAAAGAGTAGAAGAATTGGGGCCAACCTCACATTAGGAGGCAAAATTCCAGAGGGCAGGAGCAACAGCTGAGAAGGACCTCCTCTGGGACCCCACCAGCTGGAATAATAGAGCTGATGGGACCCACAACATGCCTCCTCTAATGTTATGAGTAGGATAGGCCAGGCCCAGAGGTGGTATTCAGCAGGTTCTGACCAGTTCTGGAAGTGGAAATTTTGAGTAGTTTGGAGAACCGGCAAATCCCACCTCTGACTGGTCCCGCTCCCATCTATTCTCTGCCTCCCGAATCCCAGCTGATTGGCTGGGTCTTCTTTTGTTGCACTGCACAGGAGAATGGAGCTGGAAAGCAGATTAGTGGGGTGGGATGGAAATGGAGATTTTGCAGTGTCCTTCCGCTGCCATGCCCACCAAGCCATGCCCACCAAGCCACACCCACAGAACGGGTAAAAAAAAAATTAAACCCACCACTGGTGAGTTGACAGTCCCTCAGGTCACCTTATGATGTTTTGTCTGTCTGTCTGTCTGTCTGTCTGTCTGTCTGTCTGTCCATCATCTGACTGAGAAATGGTTTACAAAATGGTAAAACCATTTGCTTAATTTTTCACTTTCTCTCTTTCTCCCATGAAATTGCTTGGAACTCAACAGACTAAAGCAGAGGTATCGAACTCATGTCATCACGGCAGCATCACGTGACATAGAGTATCAGGACTTTTTTCCCCTTCGTTAAACTGGGCATGGGCGTAGCCAGCGCATGATGCATTCGGCCCATGGCCCACAGTTTGACAGCCCTGATCTAAAGGAAACGGCAATTAAAGATCATCTCCTTTTTTCACTGTAGTTCAAAGAGATTTAGGGAAATCATCAATGTGCCACAGTATTTTGAGAAAACAGACAGCTCCCAATAAGGGTTTCACTGAATAGAATAGAATAGAATAGAATAGAATAGAATAGAATAGAGAATGGAATAGAATGGAATGGAATGGAATGGAATGGAATAGAATAGAATAGAATAGAATAGAATAGAATAGAATAGAATAGAATAGAATAGAATAGAATACTTTATTGGCCAAGTGTGATTGGACACACAAGGAAGTTTGGTGTTCCTGACTGGAATCTAACAGGACTATGTAAATTTTGATCCTCAGTGAAGCCACTAGTTGAGAATGTAGATTTAAATTATTCTTTTAGAAAAGTTGCCTGATTTGAATTTTTTAAAAGTCACAGTATGCCAGCTGAATGAAATAATATTCTGAATCTTGTTCCTAATTGGATGATAGTGTATTACATTTAGAGAGGAAACATTTTCTACTAACTTTACAAGTCTGGAATTTTTAGCACACTGTGTTGGTGTATTAACTGCTCTGTAAAAGCCTCATCCAGTATATCAGAATGACTTTCCCAAGACATTATTATGATATATGGAATAATATAAAATATTTGGTGACCCTAATTCAAATTCATGAAAGGACAGTAGGCTATAGTGAAGTGAACAAAGCAATTTAAGTCTGATGGAATGAGGTGCCTAATGCAGAACTAGGAATAAAAGTTAGAGGTCTATTGTTCCTTGTTTCTTTCTTTTTCCTAATTGAACTAAGACAAATACTGTATCTGCTGCTAATAGCATCTAGTTGTATTGTGTTGTGTTTTGTTTCAAAAAGAAGAACAATTCCAACTGCCTTGTATCTGGGAGCACAGAAAGATCACTAAGGCTTTGTATGGCTAATAGCTAGAAGATGTTGTTTAATGTTCATTGATGGTTTATAGCTATTACCATCCTTAATCTGCCTAGATCAATTTGGCAGCTTGTAGGAAATTAATTTAAGCCGTTTTTCTGGCTAACTGCCCCTCAGTTGGGCCTTCAGCCACAGACCACTGCTTCAGGATATAGGTATGAACAATAAGCATTGGCTGGCTCTCATTATAACTAATAGAAAACACAGACCCGGATAAAAAAATACAAACAACTTTTGTTAAGGCTCTAGTGATTAACAATCAAACTTATGCTACGCTCTTGTGCTCCGCACAGGATGTTATTAGTTTTCCGTTGTTGCAGTTAATCAAAAACAGAAGAGATAAGCACACATACACACACACATACAGATGGAGATAATGTGTTGCAAAAGATTGGCCTAGCTTGAATGCACAAAATCCTTTGAAGTGAAAGGGGTTGATTTTGGCTGTAGAAATGCTCCTACATCTTTAAGGGAAAACATTTGTGAGATCTCATCTTCTGAAGTCCCATATCAGCATTTCATAAGCTATTTGCTCAACTGTCATTTGTTCAGCCTAATGTTACTTCTTACATAAACAGTCAAGGCTCTCACATTCTAATTTTTTTTCTTCAAAAAAACTTACGGGATATAAATAAAGTTCACGCTCAACAAACAGAAGACTTAAAGGATGAGAATGATTTCTCTTTGCACAAAGTTAACTGGAAGGCAAGCCACCTATGCAGATGATAATGAAGAGATGGACTTTAGATAACAGAAGTGTGATTGGACACACAAGGAATTTGTCTTGGTGCAAATGCTCTCAGTGAACATAAAAGAAAAGATACATTTGTCAAGAGTCAAGAATCATAAGGTACAACACTTAATAATAGTCATAGGGTGCAATAAGCAATCAAATCATGCTAGGAAGCAGTCAATATAAATTGTAAGGATATAAGCAACAAAGTTACAGTCATACAGTCACAAGTGGGAGGGGATGGGTGAGAAGGAGTGATGAGAAGATTAATAGTAATAGTAATGTGGACTTTGTAAATAGTTGGACAGTGTTGAGGGAATTATTTGTTTAGCAGAGTGATGGCATTCAGGAAAAAACTGTCCTTGTGTCTAGTTGTTCTGATGTGCAGTGCTCTATAGCATCATTATGAGGGTAGGAGTTGAAACAGTTTATGTCTGGGATGTCCAGGATCTAGATAGATAGATAGATAGATAGATAGATAGATAGATAGATAGATAGATAGATAGATTGATTTTAGTCACAATTAGCAATTGGATTAAACAATTAACAAGTTTGATACATTTTTTAAAATTACATTTATATGCCGCCCTCCTCCGAAGACTCAGGGCGGCTTACAATTTTTGGGATACAACCTAGTGTGCTCAGCAATAGCCTTCATTCCATTGCATATGCCTGCTTATTACTAAGCGGCATTTTTACAAGGTCAGCTAATTGCCCCCAACAATCTTGGGTCCTCAAATTAGGCTGAGTCAACCTTGAGCCTGGTGGGATTCGAGCCTACAGCAGTTGTAGGCAGCTGGAACTTAAGTGCAGACAATTAACAGCCTGAGCCACCCAAGGCAAGTGCAAACAAATTTAGATTCTATTCCAAGGTTGCTGACATTGTTCTATGCAAACTTCCAATTATGATCTACTGTAGAAGCTATCTTGCAAAATGGCCTGCATTCCTGAACTAGGAGGTGTATGCATTATATTAACACACACTGAGTGTGTTATCACAATGGATACTTCAGAGAGCAGTTGAAGAGGCTTGAAGTTCCCACAGGAACATTTTGAGGCTCTTATATTGTTTCATAAGTGGAGTCAATAGGACATTTAAAAATAGTGGAAAGAAGGAGTAACATTTGGAATGAAAAAACCTGAGTGTTGCAGGTATCTTTAGCTTCTGCCCCCATCAAGGCAAATTTGAAGTTAACAGAATAACAGAGTTGGAAGGGACCTTGGAGGCCTCACACAGGAGACCCTACCTCAGAAATGGTATTCAGCAGGTTCTGACCAGTTCTGGAGAACCAGTAGCAGAAATTTTGAGTAGTTTGGAGAACCAGCAAATACCACCTCTGACTGGCCCCGCCACCTTCTATTCTCTGCCTCCCGAGTCCCAGCTGATCTTTTGTTGCCCTGCAGAGGAGAACGGAGCTGGAAAGCAGGTTAGTGGGGTGGGGAGGGAATGGGGATTTTGCACTAACCTTCCCCTGCCACGCCACCAATCCACACCCACCAATCCACAGCATGGCCACCAAGCCACACCCACCAGTAGTAAAAAAAAAATTGAATCCCACCACTTTTCTATAAGATTCCAGACAAACAGTTGTTCAATCTCTTCTTAAAAACCTCCAGTGTCGGAGCATTCATAATGTCATCCCTGAAGCTGACCTGACTGAAACTGGAAGCAAGTCATTCCACGGATTAATTGTTCTCACTGTCAGGAAATTTCTCCTTAGTTCTAGGTTGTTCCTCTCCATGATTAGTTTCCATCCATTGTTTCTTGTCCTGCCTTCAGGTGCTTTGGAATTCTTCCACCTGATAGGCACTTGGATTGGAAAATAGAGGATCACACACAAATACTTCAATGTTTGCAATGACGCGACATTTATGGCTTGTTGAGAAAACTAGTTTGGTTTAGGGGTTAAAGGCTCAAACTAGGAAACCATGAGCCCTGGCTGTGCCCTAGGCATGATTTTGGGCTGGTCATGCTCTCTCAGCCCTAGAAAGAAAACAACACTATGCCACTTTCTAAACTGTTGCCAAGAAAGCTACAGCCCAGGCAGTTGGAAGGAATATAGCATGACATGTAAGAAAAACCAAACCAAACCATGTAATTTAGAACAGAACAGAACATCATCAGAAATGGAAGGGTCCTTGGAGGTCTTCCAGTCCAACCCTCTGTTAAGCAGGAGATCCTGTATCATTTCAGACAAATGGCTGTCCAGTCTCTTTTTGAAAGCCTCCAGTGATGGAGCACCTACAATTTCTGAAGGCAAGTTGTTCCACTGGTTGTTCTCACTGTCCAGAAATTTCTTCTTAGTTCTAGATTGGAACTCTCTTTGATAAGTTTCCATTCATTGTTTCTTGTCCTGCCTTGGGGCACTTTGGAAAATGGGTTGACTCCCTCTTCTTTATGGTAGTCAGTTGAATTTATTTCTAAGTAGTTACATAAAGAGCTTTGTTTTATTGAATGATCGAATTCAAACTGCAATACTGAGTGATAAGATGGGCTATCTTTTCCCACCCAGTGAACACATATTTTTTTTAAAGATATTTCTTTAATAGTTCGTTTTTATGCAAACAGCACTTTTGTGGATGCTACACCAAATTGTTCTTTGTAAGATTAAAATGGTCTGTCAAGAGCTTTTCACTGCTGCTCTTTAAACTCTGTAATTTAATTGTGGTTTTTGTTCAGTGGGAATTCAAGCTCATTTTCAACTTCAAAGGCAATACTAATAACAGTTCTTCCCTGGCATTCTTGGAATAATTTTAAAAATTCACTCATGTGCCCAAAACATTATACATATAACAATTCTAGGGCCAGCTATGTTAAAAAACAACAACAACAAATTATAATTAGCTGTAGACCAAATGTATCCCTCTCTGCTACTCAGGACAAGTCATGTGATTAACAATGCATTCAATTTATGAACACAATGTTGGAAAAATATGATAATGCAATCATTAAATATGAAATAAAAGCATCATTCCAAGAGTGGGTTGCTTTAACACATCATTAAAATTTGAATAAAATAATTGATTCTGAGATCTCATCATCCCACCTGAATTACAATGCTGCAAAACCAAATTGCATTGTTTTGTCCGAGCAAACATAAAATATAAAATGGATGTAGAAGAAAAGGTTTTCCATAAGAGTCACTGGGTTTCTTTTGAAATATCTGGCTGGATTTAAAATGATGATGATAGTTAGATAATAGATAGATGATAGAGATAGATAGATAGATAGATAGATAGATAGAGATAGATAGACAGACAGACAGACAGACACTCCATCTATATCCGTCAAGCTATCCATCTCTATCCATCTCTATCTCTATCCATAGATGGATGGATGGGTGGATGGATGGAAGGAAGGAAGGATGGATGGATGGATGGATAGATAGATAGATAGATAGATAGATAGATAGATAGATAGATATGCATCTATATCTCTCCATCCATCCATCTATCAATCTATCCATCTATATCCATCTCTATCTTTATCCATAGATAGATGGATGGATGGATGGACGGATAGCTAAAGATAGATAGATAGATAGATAGAGAGAGAGAGAGAGAGAGAGAGAGAGAGAGAATCGATAGATCAATAGATAGATTGATAGATAGATGATAGATAAACAGATAAATATAAAGGTAGCCGAGAAACAAGAAGGAGGGAGAAATACAGGGAAAGAAACAGACAGTGAGACAGAGATAAAGAAAAGGGCACACAGGAAAAAATGAAGAAAAATGAAGAATTTATGAAGAAAAATTCTATATATTCTCATAATGTTTTCACTGCTGCCTCTTCAAATATTCCTTAGATCACCCCCTCCCTCACATTAAATGTTTGGGGAAGGCCCAGCCTGACTTGCAACTGAATCACAGCTGGACATGAGTATATATCAATGTGCAAAATATGACAAGTTGATTTGGTTAGTGTTGAAATTAAAGAATTGAAAAACCACTGTTAGATCTGTGAAACGGACAAGTTACTGTACACCCTTGACTCCTTCAAAGGCTTCTTCATCTCTGAACTTGCTTTCCGTGAAGGCATAATTCTACTGTGAAGATTAATTCCATGTAATATGGAGTCAGTTGAAGGGTAAATGAAAACCAGTGACCTCAATCCATTAGTGTGGTAAGAACTTTTAGGAAAGAAAGTGATAACATTAGTTACATGGCAGATTTATTCCTTTTCATCTGCAATGAGAGCATTTTGTGAGAAGTTATCCCAGTAAGCAATTTTGGATGTCGAGTGATAAGTTTCAGAAGCAACTTTATCCCAAGAAAAATTGTCCATTTGTTTTCAGATCTGATTAACATAATTTAAAGCTGGATATTTCAGAACCGATTCTAAATCTTTCTCGATCAACTTGAGTATTCAATAGTGAGACTGAAAAAAAAAATAGCTTGGAGGAAAAAGCTAACCTATTGATTCCAACACCATTGATTTATAAAGCTGTACTGAACCATTCTGATGGTAAATTGTGGAGTATAAAGCCATTATGAATTTTCATTCATGCAAATAACTCTATTGGACAAGTCGCTATTAAACTATAATCAACACGTGAGCCTATGAATTTCTGAGAAGCACAGCAAAGCAGAACAACCTGAAATGCCGGTTTTAAAAAGTTGGGAGTGAACAAGCGAGTACAATCCAAGCAATTGTTGTTAGTTGTGAAATTGTGTCCAACCCATCATGACCCCATGCACAATGCTCCTCCAGGCCTTCCTGTCCTCTAGCATCTTCTGGAATCCATTTTAGCTCACACCTACTGCTTCAGTGACTCCATTCAACCACCTCATTCTCTGCCTTCCCCTTCTTCTTCTTTTGCCCTCAATTGTTCCCAGCATGAGGCTCTTCTCCAGTGAGTCCTTCCTTCTCATGAGGTGGCCAAAGTCTTTGAGTTTCATCTTCAGGATCTGGCCTTCTAAAGAGCAGTCAGGGTTGATCTCCTCTAGGACTGACCGGTTTGATCACCTTGCAGTCCAAGGGACGCGCAGGAGTCTTCTCCAGCACCATAGTTCAAATATAAATATATGTAAGGCAAATATATAGATGGTGTTTAGCCATTCTAGGTATATGGTCTCTGGTTACACCATCCAATAAATATTTGTTTTTAAGAGTGCCATTCGAGACCTTCTTTTGTTTTCATACTTTTATTCTCTTCAAATAAAAAAGTAAAAGTGGACTCCTTCTTTGGGATTGTTCACTTTTCTCCGCTCTCCTTTATGTGGTTCAAAGGTGAATATTCTCAGGGTCCCCTCTGCTTTATATCTTTCTTTCACCCTGAAGGACAGAAAACTCAGAAGTTCAAGCTATCTAATAGAGGACATAATTCACATTTAGGGCTTCATTCTACTCACCTCTGCACTGTGAAATAGATAATAACTGGAGGGTCCACTACAAAGCACAATGATGCCATTTGTGAGGTCATTTATCTTATGACCTGTCCAGAGAAACCCATCATTCTAAGCAAAACTACCCAGAAGGCTGCTAGAATCAGAACTTCTTCTGAATAATGAGGTGATATTTATTTCCAGGATTTTTTTTACCACAGAAGTTGAAGTACTACAGAAACTTCATGAACCATGATGGCACAGTGGTTAGAGTGCAGTACTGCAGGCTTCTTCCTCTGACGGCAGGCTTCTTCTGCTGACCGCTGAGCAGATTCTCACCAGGCTCAAGGTTGACTCAGCCTTCTATCCTTCCAAGGTCAGTAAAATGAGGGCCCAGATTGTTGGGGGGTAATATGCTGACTCTGTAAACTGCTTAGAGAGGGCTGTAGCTCACTGTGAAGCGGTATATAAGTCTAAGTGCTATTGCTATTTACTATAGGGGATCATTTGTTCATTCTTATGATTTGTCAATACATAGAATACATTATTCAAACTTTCCCCTTCAAAACAAACTGTCAGGGTTTCCAATTCCACCCACCAGGAACTTAATGTGACTGAGATCTCTATCATATTGCAGGAATTGGTTATGTCTAGTTTAATGAAAAGGTGTCATGCCCCTGGTGGAGACTGACTCTGAGGAAGAGGAGGAACAGCCAACAGGGAGTGGGAGTGTGGCTCCAGAGGTGGTGGAGGAGGCTGGGAAAGGGCAGAGGCCGGCTGAGCAATCAGAGGAGGATCCAGGCCCATCTCCTATCCATCCCAGGGCACGCAGGGAGGAGAGGATCAGGGAAAAGTGTGGTTTACTCGGGAGGAGAGGGCCATGATCCTCCTCAGGCTTACAGCTGGGAGCTATGTATATAAGTTTGTAACTGCATAGTCAGAATTGCTGGAGTCAAAGTTAGTGTTTCCTTTGAAAGAGGTTTATATTTGTTGGCATTCTTCCAAAGGACTTCCCCCAGTTATCTGCTTGGAACGTATGATTACTTATCTTGGTTTGATTCGGAGCTCTTGCTAATACAGTTTGTTTTTGTTTTCCTTTTGCCTCATTAGTTACTTTTGGGACTTTAAACTGTGACTAATAAAACAGTTAAGTTGAAGGCATTGCCGGACTTTAATTCATGTTTTGGGTTTTGGGTTACTTTGAGAGACTACGGGTCATCACAAAAGGTGACATGATAGCAGTGTTCCAATATCTAAGGAGCTGTCACAAAGAAGAAGAGATCAAGCTATTTTTCAGAGCACCCTGAGGGCAGGACAAGAAACAATTTGTGGAAACTAATCAAGGAGAGAAGCAACTTAAGACTAAGGAGAAATTTCCTGATAGTGAGAACAATCAGTGGAACAACTTGCCTCCAGAAGTTGTGAGTGCTCCAGCACTGGAGGTTTTTAAGAACAGATTGGACAACCATTGGTCTGAAATGGTAAGGTTTCCTGTTTGAGCAGGGGGTTGGACTAGAAGACCTCCAAGATCCCTTATTCTCTTATATGTCAGTGCTGGCATTCCATTTGGAAATTTGCTCCTTGTTGAGGTCCAAGAGACACTCCTTTCCTTGCAGTTGGTTGGTTTGCTTATCTCCGCTCGAATTGCTTTGTGCTTCTCACTTTTGCTAGGTAGGTAGTCCTTAATGCCTTTTCAGTCTTATTAACTTACAAGTCTTATTTCAGACTTATTCAGATCCCACAAAAGGTTGATCAGCATTTATTTCTCATGCCACTGCATACTACAAAGGTCCAAGGCTGCTCATGTTTAAACTATGTAGGGTCCTTGCTGCTCTCTGCGCTCAGTGGTTTCCTTGAAAACATTTCATTACCAAACATCATCCATGCTAAAAGGGAGTAGGGTTAAACTGTGTCATTTGAGCAAAGTAGTTTAGTTTAGTTTAGTTTATTGTCATTGCACCTCATACAACGAAATTAAAAACCATCTTCACTGCATTATAACTATGAAAATAAACACAAACACAAATCCTTCACATTCTATATATTGAATTGAAAACTCCTGATGTTGCATTAATATTGCACTATATAGTAGAATTCAGTAGAGTTACTGCCCTGGGATAGAAGCTGTTTTTCAGCTTATTTGCCTTGTTTTTATTATCCTGTACCATCTGCCAGATGGTAATAGTTCAAAAAAAAAAAAGGATGCCCAGGATGAGATGGATCTTTGAAAATGTCTGAACTTTCTTAAGGCAGCGGGAGCTATAAAGCTCTTCCAGAGAGGGGAGAGGGCAACCCATGATCCTCTGGGCAATGACGTTAACCATCTGGAGCGCTGTCCTATCTGCCACTGTGCAATTGGCAAACCATACAGAGGTGCAGTAAGTTAAGATACTCTCTATGGTGCAACTGTAGAAGGTCACCAGCAGTTTTCATTCAGTTGTTGTTTCCTGAGAAGTCTCTGTATAATCTCTGCTGGGCCCTTTTGACCGGGGCTGCAATGTGAGCACCCAGGTAAGGTCCTCTTTGTTGTAACACCCAGAAACTTAAAACTGGCCACTTGCTCCACTCGTCTCCATCGATAAGCAACAGCTGGATGTCTTATTGGTGTTGAGGACCAAGTTATTGTCTCCATACCACAAAAGCAACTAGTCCACCTCATCTCGGTAGGCAGACTCACCCACCCCCAGAGATGAGTCCCACTATTGTTATATCATCTGCAAATTTAGGAAACTCTTTTCCTGGCTGTTTCCAACAGATGTTGAAAAAGAGCCCATTTAAATTCATAAATTTTGCCCTGTAAAAAATTATTTAGATTTGCAAGCAGTTAACTAAACACAAATTAGAAACTTTGCATAGCCTAGAACTGAACATTTGGTATGCACTGGAAACACATCTATAAACTTTAAGATTGATTTATAAACAAAAGAAATCCATAATATTTAAAAATTTTTGAAGGTAACTGTGATATCTCAAAGTCTCTGGGTGATTAAAAATCCTGTTTAAAATTCATTATTTAATTTTCAAACGAAGTATTTTTTGTAGGTTTAGGTTTTCCCAAACAGAGCAGCAAACATAACACCTAACCTTTTATATCTAAAATAGATTAAATATAATATCTAATTAATAAGCGTTCATTCATTTGTAAATAGCACCCAGATGAAAATTTTACGGGCCTATTAATAGAAATGGAAAATGTCAAAGTATGGAAATGTCAAGTCATTTTTCTTTACCTTTAAGTATCATGCTTGTCTCCGGGAAAAAAATGTACCCATGATTTGGAGATATTGATTGTTAATGCTTGATTTAATGCTATTAAACATATTACCATAATTTTATTCAGTATTTTACTGCCAAAAGTATTTCCCTTACTTTGGTATTAAGCAAGCTCCAAATAAATTAAGTTGTCTAACTGAAATAATAACGCTGGAATGTAATTGATACAATTTGCCAATAGATAAATCATTTGAAAGTAATGTTTCAATGATTGATCAGTTTCCACTAAGTTGCAAAAAGAGCTCAGGAATGATATTTCATTTCATTGATAAATGAATTGATAAACTAATCAATCATTTCATTGCAAAATAGCACAGGTATGCCGCATATTATATTGTACACTTATACTTTCATTTTGGGTGGGGGTCAAGTTAAAAGCCCCTAACCAAAATAATCTTCTCATGGAAAGCAAAGCACTGGCCAAGTCATAGGATATCAGACTAGGCTTTTAAATATTTGGTTATTATCTAGATTGTTGGTCAAGCAGGTACAAAGATAGCCAGGGAAATAATTGAAATCTGGTAAACAGCCCTTTTTCAGTCAACAGGAATGCTGATTTATCACCAGTTTACTTAGGAGCTGAGGAATGGCAGCACAAAGAAGCAACAGCCAATGGCTTAATAGCTGACCATCAATACCCCAATCAACAAACAAAAAGACACAACAATCAGGCCCCACATAAATATGATGCATAGAATAACTCAATGCACACATTCCTGTAGAGAGAAGCTCCCTGAGGATAGGGTCCAGCATGAGTCTAAAAGCTCAGAAGACTAAACCTCTAGTCTTGGTGGCTGACCCAGATTCGATCGTGCAACATTATCCTGGGACAGGTTTATTTGCATGCATTCATTCATGATTAACTAGATTTGTTAAACATTTGATTCATTTTGAGTAACAGAACAGTATTATAAAATGTAAGGAAGCTTTCCAACACTTAGGAAAACAAATGTGAATGGAGCCGTGCATGCATATTGCCTCCAACAATCTGGGTCCTCATTTTACTGACCTCGGAAGGATGGGAGGCTTAGTCAACCTTGAGCCGGTGAGAATCAAACTGTCGAACTTCAACAGTCAGCAGAAGGAACCTGCAGTGCTGCATTCTAACCACTGCACCACCACGACTCATTGTGGGTTCCAATTCAAATCTTAGAATGATCACTTAATGCTTGTTATTATGCAATTGTGAGGGCACATCTTGCCAAGAACGGTATCAGCTGAACTATCCAACCCAGAGGCTCTTACAGATGTTCTCTTGGGAGACCTCTGCCACAATAAATCTGTTGAGTCATTCAACATTCAGCCTGAAATTCTAAAGAACCTTTACTAAAACATAAATATCTTGCATTACACAAGATTGGCTTTCAAGAGGAAGAAGCCTGCAAGATGCTTAATGAAGTTATTTTTCTTTTTAAAAAAAAACATTTTTTTATTTTTTAAGACAAACATATACAGACAAAAACATAAAAACATAAATCCATCTTTCAATTTTATACATACAGTGTGTCAGTTGGTTACAAATCTTTTATGCCATCCTTTCATAGTCCTTACTCACAAATTGTAAATTCATTTGACTAAACTATTATTCCATCATTTCATACGCGATATTCTAGATTTTATTATAAATTTATATTATATATTCATCCAATGGTTATATATTTTGTATTATATTCTATATCAATCTATTAATCTTCTATTACAAAACTTCCTAGTCTATTTCATTACCATGTCTTTTATCTAACCATTGATAAAATAAATCCCATATCATATAAAATTGTTTATCTTCTTGTTCTCTAATTTCAAATGTCAATTTACTCATTTCAGCACAGTCCACAATTTTCTTAATAACTTCCTCCTGCATAGGCATTTTTTTCATATTTCCAATTCTTGGCAAATACAATTCTAGCCACTGTTAAAACATTTGCAATCAAATATTTCAATTCTTTATTGTATATTTCTGGTATAACTCCCAATAAAAATATCTCTGGTTTAAAGTCTATGTGTTGTTTTATCATTTTTTTCCAACCACGTGTGGATTTTAGTCCAATATCTTTTTGCATCCAAACATGTCCACCACATATGGTAATATGAACCAGGTATCTGATGACATTTCCAACATTTATCCCATTTGTTCTTAAACATTCTCGCAATTCTCAACAGGGGTAGATGCCACCTGTAAAACATCTTATACAAATTTTCTTTGTAAGCAGTTGACATTGTCATTTTATAATTTTGAGACCATAATTTTTGCTATTTCTCTAACTCAATCTCATATCCTAAAAATTTCCCCCAAGCAATCATCGTTTCTTTAACTTGTTCCTCCTCTAATTTAAATTCTAGTAAATGTCCATAAAGTTTTTTAATTACCTTTTCATCGGTACCTATCAAGATTTTATCTAAATCAGTCAATTTATCATAAAAACATTCTGATTTAAGATCTTTATCAAATCTAGATTGTATTTGTAAATATGAAAACCAATTCATCTTTATACCTTGTTCTTCCAATGCTTACATACATTTAAGTTCACCCTTTTCATTCAATATCTCACCATATCTAACTGTTTATTCCTTTTTATATGTTATTGGATAAGAAAAAGCTTCAATAGTAGATATCCATAATGGAATTTTTAAATAATATTGGTTTTTTTATCTTCTCCCAGTTTAAAAACAATGCCTCTCAAATATAATGTCTTCTAAAATACCCTTGTGTTTTAGTTCCCTTATACCAGAGGAAAGAGTGGCTTTCAAGAGAAAAAAGCCTGCAAGATGCTTAGTGAAGTTATTTTTCTTAATGGGTGTCTTTGGGTGATATTAATTATTTTAGAGGATCCATTGGGAAGGCAACAACACACACAAAAAGAGCAGGACTAATGAGACAAAGCGATTCCTGATACATTATTGCATTCCTGCACCATTATTGTTTGCATTAAAAGGACATGGCACCTTCATATATTTTTATGGAATGTTAATAGGAGCGAAGGAGGAAGGATTTACTTAGAATATGCTGGGGCAAATTCCGCTGGGTTTCTCTCTTCTCTTCATGTCTGCCTTGAATTTATTTGGACCATTTGTTTCACTAGGAGACAGAGGCATATGAAATTCTGGGCTCATTAAGTTTGCGGATGTGAAAGTTGACTTTTTTTTCCAGCATGTTGTTTCTTTCTTTCTGAACACTCTCTTTTTACGTTCATGCTCTAATTTACAAGAGTCAAAGAACAATTTGTTAAGGCAGACAGTGAGGAACTGAAAGGGGGGAAAAAAACCTGAGAACCATGAGATGTAAACAATAAAGAATTGTTTGTTGCCGAGATCCCTTTTAATCGGTGCAAAGGCAGGAAATGAACTCGTCTGGGTTTCTGTCTCTTCTTCACACTTCAAAATTGGTTTCTGTCCAATCTCTTGCATTATGAAGGTGGGGGTGGTACATGAAAGCAGCAGTTACTGTACTTGGAATCATACTGGAATTCTGGTGGTATAATTACGGTGTTAAATTTTTGTTTCAGGTGTGTCTGGTTTGAAAACCACTAAAAAGCAAGTTAGGGGCTTCACCCAGGTTGTCCATCTTTGCATTAAGCTCAAATATGGTTTCTTTTGGGGTGGGGGTATCCCATTATAAGAAAACCATTAGGATTTGGCACATTATTTGAACTCGGCTTCTGATCCTATGGACTTCTCGCTGTTCCAGCTGCCTGTAATTATTGCAGGCTCGAATCCCACCAGGCTCAAGATTGACTCAGCCTTCCATCCTCTCGGGGTAGGTAAATTGAGGACCCAAGATTGCTGGGGGCAATAACCTGACTGTGTAAAAATGCCACTTAGTAATAAGCAGGCATATACAATGGAAGGAAGGCTATTGCTGAGCGCATTGGGTTGTATCCCAAAAATTGTAAGCCGCCCTGATTCTCCAGAGAAGGGCGGGATATAAATATGAATAAAAATAAAAAAAAATAAAAAATAATTCTCTGGCTTGATGTTCCTGTTTCTAAACTTAAGGGAATGCTGAGTTCTTTAGAACTTGCCAGTTCTAAAAGCCAAGTCTGTCCACATCTTCTCTGAGTTGTTCTATGCTCTGGATGGTGTCAGTTTTGTGGTGTCCAGGCACTCTCTTCTTTGCCAGCCTGGTTTCCTTTTATCGCTAACTCTTCCAAACAATAGGAATAGAATAGAGTAGAGTAGAGTAGAGTAGAGTAGAGTAGAGTAGAGTAGAGTAGAGTAGAGTAGATCCATTCTTCAGTCAGAGCTGAAGAAGTTGTATGAGTTAACAAGAAGCTTCTTGGATGAGAAGTGAAACATCTTCAGAGAAAAAACAGAAATTCCAGTTGCCTCTTGAAAAAAGCACCTTTGGGACACTGATTCAATACCAAACTATCTTTCCAGTTTCTTAGGGAAAGGTTCTTTAAAAAATTAGAGATTGATCCCATCATCATTTTCAAAGAAACAAACTGAAGATACCTTAAGAACAACACACACAATGTGAAACCAACCAGTTCTAGGTGCAATTTTATCTTTCACCTGATTTTATCTTGGACTGAATAATGTAAAGGACATTTATTTTGGAGTCTGAAAACTTAAATTATGTGTTGATTATCTGATGATGCTTTCATACCCCTGAGGTCTGGCAACCAAACTAGATCCAAGCTAATAACGCAAAAACTGTATTTGTGAATGTAGCAGTTACGACACAATTTATTGACTCATGAATGGTTATATAGGAGACATATGAAGTTGTCCAGTGCTGTTATAGTTAGTTAGTTTATTTGGACTTATTTGGACTTATAAGCTGCCCTCTCTCCCGAAGGACTCAGGGCGGCATATGTAAAAGACAGAAAGTGCAAAAGTTAAAAGAAATTAAAAAGATATTAAATTATGCCAAATAAACAATCAGATTAAAAAACCCCGATCCCCCATCAGTCCAGGCCAGATTGCAAAAATAGCCATGTTTTGAGGTCATGGCAGAAGGAGCGGAGATCAGGGGCCAAACGCAACTCAAGGGTTAGTTGGTTCCAGAGGGTGGGTGCCCCCACAGAGAAGGCCCTACCCCTAGGGGCCGCCAGCCTACACTGTTTAGCACATGTTATAGACATGTCTTTTCAACCATATGTGAACTATGGTTAACCAGAGTCACTTTGGAGAAGTCCATATTTGTATTGCTTAAGTGAGATCCATGAAAGATTTTTCAGATCACCATGGATTATATTTTTGGCAATCTTTGTATCCGCAGGACTAGTCTACTTATCTACAGTGGGTAAAGTAACCATCAGTCCTCACAGCTGAAATCATGATTTTTCCCCTACCCAAACTCTTAATTATTTCAAGTGGGTCCTAAATCTGATTTCTCGACATTTCATATAACAAAGATTTTTGCTGCAACAAAGCCAAGCAGTAAAAATAAATATTTTTCTACAGGAATTTGGATAGTTAGAGAAGATAAATTGTACAAACCAATCCTTACCTGCTGAAAAAGTTAAACTTTCACGCTCCTCAGTTGATCAGATAGACAGCAAATCAAGCCAAGAAGATGGATATTTATGACTTGATTCCAAGAAATGATTTCCAAATGGGTCCTTATTGAAAAAGATGCTTTATGCAATTTCTAAGCACGAGAAAGGCAATATAAATGGATTTTCCAGATTTTTTAAAAAAATATTTAATGGATGTTGTTAACTGTTCTTCGAAATTCTGAAACTACCTCAGGCAATTCAAGTTCTTGGTGTCTCATTGGATAGAATAACTCTAATATGACTTGCATAAATCCAACTTCCTGCTATGAGATTAATGGTTCTTGGATTGATGTGGTTTGGGTGGATAATATGGTTGTTATGGATGCATATTATATGCCAGGGGTCCCCAATTGGTGGGCTGTGGCCCACTACCAGACCGTAGCCTATTCTTAACTGGGTTGCCTGTGTGATGGGCTGGCGTGTGCGAGTGGCATGGGCCATTGCTTTCAGTTCCATTTGTGTGAGCGGCAGATGTGCACAAGTGCCACTCACACAAATGAAGCTGTGTGCACAAACACACATCCCTCTCATACAAAACCATCCCCTCTTTCATCCCAAGCCAGGCCACCAATCCGGAAAGGTTCAGGTATGTGGCTGTCTGCCATTTCAATCGATAGCAAGATGAAACTTATCCATGTGATGCATGCTATAGCTAGATCTTGTTCTTGCTCATATAAAAGTGATGGGAATCTCAAGGTCACTCCACGGCTAGAATGCTTTTCCTCACTCTTCACCCCTCTTCCCATTTCAGATAGTCCTCCACTTACGACTGGTCACTTAGCAACCGTTCAACGTTACGACAGACATCCACCCTCCAAAATCTAGACTAACACCCAATTTCAAAGTTACAATGGCCACAGTTACACATGGCATGGTCACATAACTGCATTTTGAGTCCTGGGCAACCAGCTTATCCTTGCAGCCATTTGTAGCATCCCACCGTTATGTGATCCCAATTTTCAACATTTTTTTTTGCCTGTTTTTGACTTTTACTTCTATTTTCCAGCAAAAACCCCCAAAGAACAAAAAAAAACCTATCCATTGGATAAAATGGATGTAAGTACTACTGTAAAAAAATATTGTAAAATCTGCTCTGGTCCTACTTAATGACTACAATGATCAACAATCATAATTTGAAACTCACTTGTGCTGGAAGTTGAAGGCTTCCTGTAAAAAGGACACTTCCTAAAGTTTCTCCCAGTGCCTGTATTTTTCTAGGGATGAATTATGGAGAGTCAAAGCCCAGGACTGTCAAGAAATTTATGTTTGCTATGTTGTTTGGATCATCGCTGGTGAGAAACATTGGTTATTCCTCTGTCTTCCTTTTTTTTCTTGCTTGCTTTATTTGTTTATTTAATTAATAGCTGGAGTGTTCTAAAAACAATTTATGTCCTGTCTTAATATGGTTATAGGGAATGTAACCATATGGGGCCAGAGAGAGGAAAGAAATGTGTGGGTGAGAGCAAGCAAAGGAAAGGAAGATCAGTCTAGACATATGCTGGTTGTCATCATTATTGTTCAGACTGAGTTGACTTTAATTTCCTCAGAAATAACTTTTCCTAATAAATGCACAACCTCAGTTCTGTGGGCCCTGATTTACCCAACAGGGGGTCAGGATAGAATGGAACAACCTTCACATTATCAACATACAATTACACTGGGCACTATTACCAGCAAATGTGATTCCATCAAAGTAGTTTTGGCAAATACAGATGTTCTTGTATCATTATAGCCAGCTGTTAGGTTGCCTATCAATCAACTGAACGGGAAAAAAGGCAGGTATCTCATGTGGGTTTTATCCCAAAACACTGGCCGATACTTAGTCATTCTGGACATAAACCACTGTGGAAATAGTGTGATGGTAAGAAAGAAGATTCCCAAATGAACATTAATTTACAGCTCTACCAACTGGAAGTCATTTTAAGCAGATGGCTGAGATTAAATTCAGACTCAAGACAACATTATGTTGGTTGTTTTAGTTTGCTTGATATAAATATTGCAGCTGCCTGTTTTCAACCTTGAGGTAGGGATTATTCTCAGCTGCTTTCCTTCTATTTACGTTAGTCAACTGTAAACCCAAACAATTTTTATTTTGTTTAACAATGATAATTAACTAAAATAATTATGTCTGCCTATGTCTAATATTTATCATCTCTGTCTGCTTGTCTATTATCTCTCTCCCTCTCTCTGTCTCCATTTCTCCCTCTCTCCATTTCTCTCCATTTCTCTCTCTCCCCTCTCCCTCTCCCTCTCCCTCCACCCCTCTCTCTTGCATTTATTTTATTTTTTGTGTTTGGAATAAACAACAGAGTTCTTTGACTATTTTTTAAAAAAATTATGCTCTTCTGTACACTCAGATATTGCAGACAGCAGGATTTTGAGTTTACATCACTAAACATCTCCAGAAAAGCTTTCATTATGAATCCTCTCCTCGCAAAACTTAGTCTATTCCTGGCCCAATCCATCATCCCAAATTAGCAAAGGTACACCTGCATTTCCATCAGTAAAACCACGGTTTTTTTTGTCCACGTGAAGCCTACTTGAGCACTTCCAGAAAGTAGTTGTCATCAACCTGGCTGGCAGCTGGCAATAATGAACGGATTGGAACAGTGAAACCTGAGGATCAAGGATATATAAGCTGATTCTTTTTTTTTAAAGGCAATTTCAGTTTTTCATGAGTTCGTATAGAAGAAGATCCCAGCAGAAGCCACCTATTCACATACTTGGTCATTAGAATGAATGTTAGGAAAAGAGATTCAGATGACCCATCTAGGTCTAACAGATTAGATTGGCTTGCTCATAACAAGCAGAATAACAATAACAGAATTGGAAAGGATCATGGAAGTCTTTTAATCCAATCCCCTTCACAAGCAGAAGGCCCTCTACTATTCCAGACAAGTGGCTGTCTGGTCTTTTCTTAAAAGCCTCCAGTGATGGAGCACCCACAACTTCTGAAGGCAAACTACTCCACTGATTCATTGTTCCCACTGTTAGGATATTTCTCCCGAGTTCCAGTTTGTTTCTCTCCATGATTACATTCCATCCATTGTTTCTTGTTATGCCTTCTGGTGCTTTGGAGAATAGCTTGGCTCCCTCTTCTTTATGGCAGCACCCCCAAATATTGGGGGACTGCTATCATGTCACCCTAGTCCAGGGGTCTTCAAACTTGACAGCTTTAAGACTTGTGGACTTCAACTCCCAGAATTCCTTCTCCAGTCAGCTCAGGAATTCTGGGAGTTGAAGTCCACAAGTCTTAAAATGGCCGATGTTGAAGACCCCCATGCAAGTCCAGGGATCTTCAAACTTGACAGCTTTAAGACTTGCGGACTTCAACTCCCAGAATTCCTCCTCCAGTCATGTTAGCTCAGGAATTCTGGGAGTTGAAGTCCACAAGTCTTAAACTTGCCAAATTTGAAGGGCCTTGGACTAGTCCTTCTCTTCACTAGATTAGACAAAGCCAATCCCTATAACCATTGTTCATGTGTTTTAGCCTCCAGCCCCCTAATAATCTTTGTTGCTCTTTTCTGCACTTTTTCCTCTCTACCTCTTTTTATAATATGGCAACCAAAACTGAATACAGTATTCTAAGTATGGTCTTACTAAGGCTTTATAAAGCGGTAGTAGTATTTCACGTGATCTTGATTCTATCCCTCTGTTAATGCAACCTAGGATTGTGTTGGCTTTTTTTGTTTGCTGCCGCCACAGACAGTTGGCTCCTATTTAAACCACAGAGAGGAACTGCAAGGCAGCTGCCAGCCTCACCAGGTAGACCAGACCAGGAGATCAACTTCAGACAAAGACTGAAATACATTATATTGAGATTGGTTCCAATAGCTGTCTGGTTGTGCTGGATCTTCTCCTTCTTCAGTGTATTACGAAGATATCTGCCTTCGCTATTTAGAAAGCTTATCTCTTCGTCCAAGACTTAAAAGATGCTTCAGTCCTTTTCACCTAGGGAATGGTTCTTGCCTATTTCAAGCATGTTTATCTTCCTTATTCAGTATACTAGAGCCTTGCCCTTCATCAAAGGCTTGGAGAAACAAAGATAGCAGGAAAGGAACAATGTTTTCCTCTTTTGCTGATTAACATTTCTCTTTTGCCTCTTCTCCCTGTAGATTTTGTCTCTAGCCCTAGACTGGGTGTCTCTTCACCTTTCAATTCTTCACCACATTTTGTGCATGAAGCAATGCACCAGCAACCCCAGACTGAAAAACAAACGTTGCAGATATTACAAAAAAGTGATTGTGTGTTTTTTTTTAAAAGCAATCAATATTAGAAAAGATTATTCAGAATAATAAAACTGCCAGCAAACAACCATTCAGCATGCTGAAAGAAAGAAAGAAAGAAAGAAAGAAAGAAAGAAAATAAACAAAACACTTGGACCATATAAATGGACTTTTAGTCTTTGGTGTTCAAACTTTTCCTTTGTTAAGATGTATCATTTTCCAGTTTTAAAAAGGTCCCTAAAACTTGTCTTTGTTGCATCTTTTCTTTTTAAAAAAATGCTGAGCAAAATGATTGTAATACTGTTGAGAATGTATATGGCTGTTTTC
This sequence comes from Naja naja, assembly GCA_009733165.1. Lineage (NCBI taxonomy): Eukaryota > Metazoa > Chordata > Lepidosauria > Squamata > Elapidae > Naja > Naja naja. The sequence goes on from CM019153.1 coordinate 42,328,818, forward strand.
TGCTTGCACAGATAGCTTGATAGCACCGTAAATCTTAAGAGTTGCCAAAATTATCACAGACTGAATGTTGGAATTGCCTGTGATCTCCTGTTAGTTTTCTTTGAATATTTTACACTGCAGACACAAAACCAATATTGATTGCTTGGAAGGATTATGTTTTCAGATTCCAAGGTGATTTACAGCTTGCAGCCGTTCAGAGGCTTGGAGAAGCCAGAGTTTTCAAGCAATATTTTTAAGGAACAGTTAAGCCAGTTCATTTTCTTTTCTTTTTTTCAAAAAAAGATCACTCAGTAATCGAAAGGCGTAATGTGGCAAATTCAATGCATCACAGTTAAAACTGAAAGGGTTCAAATATCATCTTAATTACTACTCAAAATCCTTCAGTTTATTGCAGTATTATAAGTGAGGGCTTTCTTTATTATCCTATAAATGCAGTTAAAAGGCCCATAATACTTACAGATAAGCATTCTTCAGAAAGATAGTGATTTCTTGGTTTCTGTCAGATAATTTAAGGTATGTTATATCAAGAGTACATCTGTTTCCCATATTATTTAAATAAATGCTATATTTCTCTTCGATGTATATCTTCTATATAGTTAAATTCTGTCCAATCTCACCATCTTCATGCCAGCTTTCATATTTTTACGTAGCTACCTCATTATCTTTCCATTTTCTCACTATCAATATCTTTGCTGCTGCACTTGTAAGATATTCCAATTAACTTTTTATGACAAATCTACATATAGGAATCACAGTCCTCAGTCTTAATCCAAAACAGAAGTCCTTCATAAAATCCATCAAAGGTTATAAAATAAATTATGTTTGTGGTTACGCAACTCCACTGCAATACAATAGGGATCTGATAGCTCTTTCTCATGTTCAAAGTGTTAAGTAGGATGCATGGTGTTGAGTGTTTTCATTGGTAATTGTTGGAAGAAATATCCATCTGGTTCAGTTCCAAGATGGGAGAAAGACACTGGAGACAAAATGTAGGCTGGAGGCTGATTGGAAAGAGGGTTTAATGATGGAAGAGAACCATCAAGCACATGGTTCTCTGGTGCAGCTGAACACATGGAGCTGAGAATGAGGGGTATTTATACTTTCTCTTGGGCTTTGAACTTGAGCTTCCTGTTCCTGTGCAAGAATATATATTCTATTGGCTGTTGTCAGACTCCGGTGTTTCCATGTTCAAATCCTAGGAGTTTGTTCTGAGATATGTTTGGTTGAAGCTTGGGCTAATGCAATGTCCTTAGGAGATTTTGCAATGCAGTGGGCTCTGCTACTAGATAATCCTATCTGGAGGGTCATGTCTTAATTCCATCACCCTGAAGCTGAAGGTCTTTTGTCTTGTAGATAGAATGGCTCAGTTTTTCTTAATGGGCACCAAATATCTGCTGGGGGAAGGGAGCTGCTTTCTGTCTTTAGAAACATGTTTCTTCTTTAGGGAAATATAATATTCTGCCTTCTTAAATATTTCTCAAAATATTTTATTCTTCTAGGAGGAGTGACTTCCTTCATACTGAATATCTAATTATTGATGGAGATGATCATAAATGCATTCCAATGATATTTCAAATGGCTCAATAACAAAGTTTTTGATATGCTTTATCTATCGAGGTTAGGCCATATTTTAAATATAGTCCCTTCTGTCTTCTAATTGACTCTTCTGCTTAACTCAAATAACTAATAAACCCAAGTAAGATACTGGCCACTTGGGCTCTGAAGAAAATAAACTCTCCTCTAGGCTATCCTGGCATTACAAATGTGGATTTGAACATATAGTTAATATGTATCTCGCTCTCTCTGTGTCTGTCATGTGTCCATCAGAGCCTGAATCTGAAGTGGAAGATGAGTCAGAACTGGAGCCGATGGAGATCGAGGGGGTGGCTTCGTTGGCTTTGGAGGAATGTGCGGAGGAACATGCTGAATCAGGCAAGGGCTTTTAAGGATTGGGACGGCTTGTAGGCAGGGAGGAACAGGGGTAGGATGACCAAGAGAGGCTAAGTACTGAACAGGAGAGACAGAGCTCAAGTGATGAACAGAGACTGCCTGCTCCTGATCCTCCAGCACAGAGAGTGGAGAGAAGGCGAGAACAGCACAAACTGACCTGATTACTCAGGAGGAGAGCACTCCACTCCTCTTCACAAAGCATACTGAGACTTAAGGAAATGCTGAGGGGAGCAGCATTTGTCAGGAACAAACGCCAAATTCCTGGAGTTTTGAGTGCTGTTGCCGATGTTTGTGTGTGTGTCATCACTTTGCTCTGGGACTTGCCAGAAATGTGGGAGCATTTGAGGAAATTTGGAACATTAAAGGGGCAATTTGAACTGCCAGCTGACTGTGTTGCCTCTGTGCCATGTCCTGGGTCATCACAATGTCTCTCTATAGATATCAGTCTTTCTGAAGCTAGCACCAGGATCACTTCCAGATGTATGGATTTCAACTCCCAACCAGCAAGACTATTGTTGTACAATCTGGGTGTTGAATACCAAGGTTAAAACTGTGGTAGTAATAATGTATACCACTGCTGTAATTTGGTTCATGTGTCTGATACACAGAAACATAGAGTAGAAGGTGACCACTTAGATCAGGGGTCTTCAAACTTGACAGCTTTAAGACTTGTGGACTTCAACTCCCAGAGTTCCTCCTCCAGTCATGTTAGCTCAGGAATTCTGGGAGCTGAAGTGCACAAGTCTTAAACTTGCCAAGTTTGAAGAGCTTTGACTTAGATCAATGGTTCGGCTTAGTGAACAAACCAGATCATAGATAATAGATGATCTCCTGTCTTGTCCAATCAAGGGAAAACTCCAGTTATGAGAAGGGTTTCATGGCAAGCTGCTTGTACCATTAGAAAGAATTTTACAACGTTATAGACAATTGATCTTTCTATATTTAAGTCCATTACTTTATGCCATGTATTGGGAAATAATAGTTTCCAAATACATGGCATGACCTTGTTGGTGGATCCTTTAAAAGTATTTGAAAAGTGTTATTAAAATTTCTCTCACTCTTCACTTCCCAAGCTTCAGTCTGCCCCAATGGTTAATCTCCTATCATCTATGTTGCCCTTCTTTCAGTGGTGGGATTCAATTTTTTTTACTACTGTTCTGTGGCCATGGCTTGCTGGGTGTGGCAGGGGAAGGTTACTGCAAAATCCCCATTCCCTCCCCACCCCACTAACCTTCTTTCCAGCTCCATTCTCCTGTGCAGGGCAACCAAAGAAGACCCAGCCGATCATCTGGGACTCGGGAGGCAGAAAATAGATGGGGGAGGGGCCAGTCAGAGGTGGGATTTGCTGGTTCTCCAAACTACTCAAAATTTCTGCTACCGGTTCTCCAGAACTGGTCAGAACCTGCATAAGTGCACCATCATGTCTACTGTCCCTGTCCTATTGTCCCCATTTATTCATACCTATTTCCTGTATTCTTACTCATGTTTATACTTATACCCATTATCTTGTAAGCGATTGACAAATCAAATTTATTTATTTATTTATTTATTTGTGAGGTTTCAGGGCGGCTTACAATACTAAAAACAATACAATATAAATATTAAAAAAATAATTAAACTGGAAATCTCATAAATCAATTAAAAATTTTAAAAAACCACTAAAAATCACTAAAAAGACCCTCCCCCCTCCTTCAGTCCAGGTAGGCTAGTTGGAACAGCCAAGTTTTTAGGCCATGGCAGAAGGATCAGAGGTCAGGGGCCACCCGGAGCTCCAGGGGTAGCTGGTTCCAAAGGGTGGGTGACCCCACAGAGAAGGCCCTACCCCTGGGAGCTGCCAGCTGGCATTGCCTGGCTGACGGTACCCTGAGCAGGCCCTGCCGGTGAGAGCGCACGGGTCATCAGGAAGCTGTTATCGGCAGCAGGGTTTCCTGCAAATACCTGGTCCAATGCCATGAAGGGCTTTATAGGTTAACACCAGCACCTTGAATCAATATATAAATAAATAAATAAAATAAAAATACCACCTCTGCCTTCTCTGAATCATTCATGGACATAACATACAGGATGGGGCTCTAATCAACACAGGATAAATGGGTAGATTAATTCCTGTGATTATAAAACTTTTATTAATATTAGGCTGTACCAACACATTTTGTTGGTACAGCCTAATATTAGTTTTCTCCCCAGCATATCAGAATGGTAACACACATTCATTTTGTGGTCATCTATTGTTTGGGACAGTGAATAAAACAGGGAGTTTGCTGAGTTGTGATGTTCTCCTAAAATCTATACCAATCACCACCTGTGACATCTGTAGAACAAATGTCTCCTATTTTCCAGCATGAGTGATGGATGAACTAATAGCCTCAGCTCACTTTTTTTCTTCTCATGCTTTGTGACAGAAGAAGACCATACACTGAAGGAATACTAAAGCTCCAGGTCTGGACTTTTCTGTACCATTTGCTCATGTTGACCGTTCTTTAAGAACAAAGATAGAGTTCAAGAAGCATCTTTGGATGATCTCTCTATATCCTCCTCCTCCTCTTTTAACGACCCCATAATCCCTTGTGGGGCGGAGTCTGGGCAACTGAATGGAGCTGAATTGAGTTGTTTACAGGCCAGATGCCCTTTCTGCTGCCAGTGCAGAGTTTATTCAGCAGATATATTCTCAGTGTGCCCAGAGAGAGAAATATCTGCCTCTACTTAGGATTGAATTTATAGCCTCCTGATTGTGAGGTGAGGGTGCCACCACTAGGGCACCACACCACCCATGATCTCTCTATATATATGGTAGAAAAAAACAATCTGATTGATTTTTTTTGCTTTTGCTTGAATTATGTCTATTAGAAGAAGGGTTACATTAATAGAGTCCACTTGATTTGAATTTCCACGGAGACTAAATAAGATAAATGAAGTAGTAGGACAAAAAGAGCCTTGGTAGCTCAGGCTGTTAAATGCCTGCTCTTAAGATCCAGCTGCCTACAATTATTGTAGGCTCGAATCTCACCAGGCTCAAGGTTGACTCAGCCTTCCATCCTCTCAGGGTAGGTAAATTGAGGACCCAAGATTGTTGGGGGCAATTAGCTGACCTTGTAAAAATGCCGCTTAGTAATAAGCAGGCATATACAATGGAATGAAGGCTATTGCTGAGCACACTGGGTTGTATCCCAGAAATTGTAAGCTGCCCTGAGTCTTCGGAGAAGGGCGGCATATAAATGTAATTAAAAAAAAAAAAACCATCATCCTTCATTAACTATCTGAGATTTGGAAGAAACATGACTCAAATGCTAACATGTGTGTCCATTAATGGGGTGGTGGAAATCTGTCAATAATATCTATTTTCAAAAGCATCAAGTTGCTGAATGCCCTACTTTTTTTAAAAAAATATAGATTTGATCAATTTTCAAAGACTTTTAAAAATAAAATACTATTTTCTCCTTTACTTTGTTTCTGTGTTTAAGGTATGTAATTTAATGCAAGGGTTCTTAACTATGTTTTACACACTAGGAGCATAATCGACAGTAGGTTTAGAAAAGAGAATCAAAGATAACCAAGTTAATTTGATGAATGCTGTGATAAGGACACTGAACAACTTGTGTAAAAATCAAATATAATAGTCAGTAAGGTGCTACAGAAATTGCTGTGGTCAAGATGGTTTCTATTTCGATTTCCTTTTTCACTGGAGTTTGTGAACATTCCAGATGACGAACCTAATTTTCTTCACATGACATTATTCATAGATTAATGATGCAGTTCAGAAGGAAGCCTTATCAAATACATAGGGATATGACTGTATAAATAACTTCTGAACCTTTTTTTAACCAATGTCATTGGCTTATATCTCTTTCCTTATATCTTTTGTCTTGCTAAATGTCTATGGAGATCTCAGTTATCCAGGTCATGGTTGTCCCAAAGGTGTTTTTTTCAAGAGGCAGCTGGACTTTCTGGTTTTTCTTTGAAGACTTCTTTAACTTCTCATCCAAGAAGCTTCTTCAGCTCTGACTGGATGGTGGAGAATGGAAGGATTTATACTCCTTGCAGACAGCTGGTCATTTGCATTCTTTTAGCAGATCATTAAGACACTTGGAGGTTTATCTGTGTCATCAGGGTCACCGGAGTGGTGGAAATGGGTGTGGAGCCTTTTTGGAACTGTTGTTGTTTGGACTGTGTTGTAGATTGGAGATAGATGATGTTGTATCTCTCCACCTCTGTTAAGAGAGGGCTGTTCAATTTTGACATAAATGGCCTTCTTAACCCCTCTTTCAAACCAGCAATCCTCTCTGCCCAAAATATGGACTTTGTTGTCTTCAGAAGAGTAGCCTTTGCCTTTTAAATGCAGATGGACTGCTGAATCTTGTCCTGATGCATTTGTTCTCCTATGTTTTGTCTTCCTAACCCCAAAGGGGCTATGGCTTAATTAGCATAATTCTTATAATGTCTACTAAAGACACAATGCTGCAAATCAGTTCAGACCAGAAAGCTAAATCAATGTATTCATTCAAATCATTGGGTTGATTTACATTCTCTCTGTGTCTATGCAGACATTTTAATGGCCTGAATCAAACATGATGTAAATTGAGGTTGATTTGGAGATTTGTCCAAACTGGTTTGATTTGCCAAAAAAGTTACACAAGTTAAAATTGGATTTAATTTGCATACACTATAATATTTCCCACCTTCCAACTTACACATTATGCTTTTGATGCTTCAAAAGCTAAACAGAAATGGGGCATCGTCCTTTTTATCATTTGTCACAAAGACATAGTGTATGTTTTTAGTGAATCAAAGGTGGGATCTATAGGAACTAATGACCTACAACAGTTTTTAAATGCTTTTCTGACACCTTCATCCAAGTTATTTCACAGATAGAGTTTCTGCTTGGCTGACAATTGAAAGCTTAATTGCTTAACACCTGAAAATCTAAGTCCTAGGGCAGGCTTTTTTGTCTCCAGTGTGAAGGTCTGTCTTCTAGTCAAACTAGCTTGGCTCAACAGGTTTTTGGCATGTCTTTAGAAAAACAAAGCAAAGCAGAAGAAAACGTCAATAGATGAATATATCATAACAAATAGGTGCTCAGCTGTGGCATTTGGATTCTTGTAAATCCAGAAGTAAACACACAGTCAACACACACAACTCCAAACCTGAATGGAAGATCGTTTAACAATTTCTGATGTTTATAAACAGCAACCTTTCTTCCTTTATTATATCTTAGAAATTGTGCAATTTCTAAGATATTGTCCAATTATCTATTTTGTTAACTGAAAAGGTTTGTGAGTTTGAAAGTTCTATCCTTTCTCTTAATTCCTTGGGTTAAAACATCCTTTAGAAAAACACAGAAAACTATTTGCAGGAAATATTTTTTTCTGGTATGTATTTTTATCTTTATGAAAAAGTGGCTATTAAAATTTCTTAATATATACTATTCTGCCAAAGAATAGGCAACCTATTTCTAGCCATTATCATGTGGCAATCTCTCTCTCACTCTGTAATTTGTAATATATTTCTCAATTCAGGCTGAAGCATAGCATTTAAATCATAGTCATTCTTACACAATGGAGTGTAGAATGCCACACATATTTGAATCAAAGAAAATGGGAAACACAAAAATACAAAAGGCATGTTGGAAATGTAGAACAGGGATACCTTCATAGAATGTATTGCTGTATTTTCAAATAATTCATAGAATGTATTGCTGTATTTTCAAATAATATTTTTTCAAAAAGAAAAAAGGGTGAAAGAGGGAAAAAGGGTTTAAAATTTTTTTAGAAGACATAGGTAAAACATTCATTGGGAAAAGTGATACAGTAATAATAGAAAGTTGTTCACATTGTACAGACCAAGATGTTGAAAGATCTCCTACAAAAAAAATCTTTTGAAGGGAAGTGTATAGAATAGAATAGAATAGAATAGAATAGAATAGAATAGAATAGAATAGAATAGAATTCTTTATTAGCCAAGTGTGATTGGACACACAAGGAATTTGTCTTGGTGCAAATGCTCTCAGTGAACATAAAAGAAAAGATATATTCATCAAGAGTCAAGAATCATAAGGTACAACATTTAATAATAGTCATAAGGTACAATAAGCAATCAAATCATACTAGGAAACAGTCAATATAAATCATAAGGATACATTACTCTACATGATGATAGAACTGCTGCTGATGGAGAACAATTATCATGTCAGGAGGTACCAAGTTGTATAGATCATGCAATTCACTGAATTTGTACAGAGAATGCAAAGGTTAAACAATGAACCATTAACTAGCATACCCTGAAAAAGAATTAAAGTTTTTTTTAGCAGTTTTTAGTTATTTTTCCCCATTTCTCAAGAAACAGATAGAGATAACAGATCATGGCAAACTAAACCTATCATAACACAGAGCATGGTGTAATGACAATGTAGGTTCTCATTAAAGCTAGAGTGTGGTGCAGGTCATCTTCTAATAATGCAGCTGCACAGAACGTTGTGTTGTGCAGAATTGGTATCTTACTATAACAGGGATGTGTAGAATTATCATATGTGGCCTGGGTATTTGTACACTAATGGTGAGATGAAGCTAGAATAAAAGTCTCTGTAGTGGAGGCACTGGAGATTATTTTATCTATCTATCTATCTATCTATCTATCTATCTATCTATCTATCTATCTATTTGTCAATGTATTAAGTAACAGATATAAGTATAAACATGATTATTAATACATGAAATTGATTCGAATAAAAGGTAACATTAGGACAGGGATGGTAGGCATGCTGGTGCGCTTATGCACACCCCTTAAAGACCTCTTAGGAATGGGGTGAGGTCAACAGTAGACAGTCTAAGGTTAAATTTTTGGGGGTTTGGGGAAGAAAGCACAAAGTCTGGTAGTGTATTCCAGGCATTGACCACTCTGTTGCTGAAGTCGTATTTCCTGCATTTGAGTTTGGTGCAATTTACCTTGAGTTTGTGTCTATTGTGTGCTCATGTATAGTGGTTGAAGCTGAAGTAGCCATTGATGGGTAGGACATTGCAATAGATAATTTTATATACTATGTTTAGATCAGACTGAAGGAGGCATAGTTCTAAGTTGTCTAAGCCTAAAATTTCAAGTCTGGTGGCATAAGGTATTCTGTTGCGAGTAGAGGAGTGGAGAACTCTTCTCATGAAATATCTTTAGACTCTCTTGATTGTGTTAATGTCCAATATGCAATGCAGGTTTCAGACAGATGAGCTGTATTCGAGAATTGGTCTAGCAAATATTTTGTATGCTCTAGTTAGTAGTACAATATTACTGGAGAAAAAGCTATGCAGAATTAGGTTAACAAGTCTTAATTACTTTTTGGCTATGTTGTTACAGTGGGCTCTACCACTTAGATCATTAGAGATGAGTACTCCAAAGTGTTCCATTGTTTCTACATGTCCAGTATCATATGGTACTGTGAGGTAGAGGACAGGTGAGGGGAGGACCGATATCTTACACAAATATTTCACATCCATGACATTGGTCTTCATCAAAAGGGCAACCTACTTTGATGTCACAATCAATCTACTAACTGGATTTTCCATGATTCTGCTGGTATTACCAGCAAAAGGTTAGAGTTGTTTCTGATATTTCAAAGTACAATTGTCACAGTTCTTGACCATTAGCCATGTGGATTGGGTCAATGGCAATTTTAACTCCTGTTTTAAAGAGCATTAATTTCTATTGTGGCTGTACACAGATTATACAACGTTTAAATGCCAACATATTTCTGAAGAGGAAGTTCAAAACGTTCATGCATTCGAATTCCAAGTCCACCTACAAAGTTTTCTTGAATTCTCTGTACTGGTTTTCCCAGGGAACTGTAAAGTTTCATGGACAACCTGGAAAAAAAAGCATCTTTCATGACAATCACATCTAATAAAATACCCATGTCATGATGTCTGCATAGTCAAGAGAGGCTGTCTTGGAACGCTTTAGTAGAAGAAAAGTAGAATGGAACTTAAAAGCCCATAACATCCATGGCTGAATACTGTTCAAAACTGCTTTATGCTGCATCTCACACACTGGAATCAATACCGATTATATTTCTAATTTCAGCACTAGAGGCCCAGCAAAGAAGGTGTGCTTCGATCTGATCATTGAGATTTATAGGGATTAGGAAACTGGACTCCCATTGCTTCAGCTAGAAAGGCGATAATAGGGTATAATGGGTTTGCCACTGTGAATTCAGCAGGTGACTCTAATAGGGTGGTGCCCCAATTTCTCAGCTTCCAAATATAATATTATCCACATTTTGTCTGAAATAAAATGGATTTGATGGGCTTTTAACTCTGCTACCTTGAAGTTTTTTTTTTGTTCTGTTTCTCAGCACTTAGAAATGGCCTTACTACCTTTGAAAGGTAATCACTTTTATTCTTGCAATAATTTTTGGGGGGGAGGGAGGGGGAGGGAGGTTCTTTGCAAACCTATCTCACTTTGTTAGATCAATGACAGTTTGTGAATCATTTACATCTTAACCTGTGGAGGAAAATAAGACTCCCACGTTTATCTGCCTGATCTGTACATATAAATCGGAAAATGTATCTCCTCGTAGCTGATGAAGGATTAAGTGGGTTGACCCAGGGTGCATACATTTCACCAGTCTATCTGTTGAAAAGTTTATAAGCATGGTAATGCAAGGCGTATCAGATTGAATCCCCCAGCCCACTCAGGATCAAAAGATTATTTGCTCTGGGACTGACCAAAGCAGTGGTGGGATTCAACCTTTTTTTACCACCAGTTCTGCAGGTGTGGCTTGGTGGACACACTTTGCGCATGCATGTCTGCTTTGCATGCATGCACACTAAATGCACACTTCATGTGCACACAGAGGGTTTGTTACTGACCTTCTGCAATCCTGCACTCTCCCTGTGTGTTAAAGAGCAGACACGCAGTAATCCACTGTGCCGTGCAAAGCAGCTGAACTTTAAAACCAGGAAACAAAAGTCAGTATAGGGCAGGTGGGAGGGCCCAGCAGCTGATCATCAGAGCAAACCAGTTCGCTCACAGATGATCCTCAGAGCCACTGGTTCAGTCGAACTGGGCCGAACCTGTAGAATACCACCACTGGACCAAAGGGGAGAGAGAGAGAGAGAGATTTAAGGGTAGATTCAAATCCAAAACGTATTAATCAAAACTCTGAAAGAGACGTAATGAAGTCCAAGAGAAGATCTGCACTGGGGGGGCCAGTTTACCTGCCAGACCATTTAATCCTCTTCCCCACCACCATAATATTTTTAAATTGCAGAAATCACAGCAACATTCTTGTGTGAGCACGGGGCTCTGGAGTGATTTTAAAACCGACATGAGTTCTCTCTAAAATCTTATGACATTTTGGCAAGAAGGGAATTCCTTCAGTCAAACAAAACTACTGACCCATGCTGTTATCAGTAGGTAAAAACGGTAGGAGGAATGTTATAATAATAATAAAACAATAATTCCCCAAATCCCCTTTAGAAGGAAAAGATGGGTATCTTCTTCCTCTTCTTCTTCTTCCTCTTCTTCCTCTTCTTCTTCCTCTTCTTCCTCTTCCTCTTCTTCCTCTTCCTCTTCTGCTTCTGCTTCTTCTGCTTCTTCTTTCCCTCCTCCTCCTCCCCCTCCAGCACCCCTGTATATCACTGCTTCATATTGTATATTGGGTCAGCCATCAGTTCAAACTATTTTGATGAACCAGATTCTTCATCAAACCATGGTTCAATTTATTAAACAAAATAATAGCACATAGAACTGGAAAAAGCAGATGATGATGACTTTCAGTCAGCTTTTGACCCTTCTGGTATTATTGGTGTGTTCTTTCCATTCTGTGTCATCTTGGGTTATACTTGAGTTCAACAAGAAATATGACAAGAGCTCTTTAAAAGCACGGAATATACCTTACTGGGAAGCATATGACATTTCTTCTTCTTCTTTTTTAAATTGAATATTTTCATATTATTAAATCCTAGACATTCTAATATGAATGAGTAGTGATTCAGATTTGTTTTTAAATGAAGCTTTTAGGAATAAATTATTTAGAAACACAAAACTACACATAGTTGCACAAATTTTTGGTCCTGATAGCTTAATAGGTTCATTTCTTCTCATCAGTCATTGTTAGCTTCTTTCAGCAGAACAAAATCTGTACATATATATGATTATATCTTACACGTTCCAGAGATGATTTTAGAGTGATTTTATTTTCTTCCTTCCCAGCAAGGTATCACTGCTACTTAAACATAGAGTTTTGATTACTCTTATCTTGGTTTGTATAAGGACAATTAAAATCAGGAAAATTAGATTAAAGCTTGCAGTAGAATTGGTTAAGGAGATGTCTCTGTTAATTTAAAAAAAAAACATGGTTTATTGTTCATTGATAAGCATTCTCTCCAAGACCATCAATCTAAAAATATACAAAAAAAGGAAGCTTTTGGTAAAAAAAAAAATCAAGTTTCCATTTTTTTCTTTCAGAAATTTTGAAGGCAAGTATGCAAGCTTGCTAACACAAAGGAGAAAAAAAATCTTGTATAACATTTAAAAAAAATAGCAACAGTGTTTAGACTTATATACCATTGCACAGTGCTTTACAGCCCTCTCTAAGTGGTTTACAGAGTCAGCCTATTGCTCCCCAACAATCTGAGTCCTCATTTTACCCACCTCGGAAGGATGGAAGGCTGAGTCAACCCTGAGCCTGGTTGACTGATTTCAACTGCCAAATTGCAGTCAGGCAGCAGTCAGCAGCAGTAGCCTGCAGTACTGCACTCTAACCACCTTAATTTTAAAAATATTTAAAGAATAACAAGATGTACCTTAATAAATAGATGCATATGATGCTAAAATTCTTACTGTCATGACCTTTAATTGGGTGAAATAGTGCATCAATGGGCAACAACTGCTGAACCAAGGTACCTCAAATGGGAAAACTTACAGAATGGATCCAAAATCTCGGATTCATGATGTCTAAGAGAATAAAATTTTGGAAAACTTTGGCTTGTCTGAAACGGTATAGGATCTCCTGCTTGAGCAGAGGGTTGGATTAGAAGATCTCCCAGCCCTATTCTGATTTAGATCTCTTCTGGTTAGCTTGCGGGAATCAGTCAACCCCATCCACCCATCTAATAAAGTATGTTCCACTTCATGAAAGCTCATGTCTTAAGAAAAAGTAGATGGTTGAAAAAGATACTACCAAACTCCTGAGTTTTGGCTAACACACACACACACACACACACACACCTCATAGTGTCAGGCAGTGGAAAATCTTGAGAAAATATTGTAGTTTGTTTATAGCAGGGTAATTATATACCAGCCCTTGGATCATGTTTACTATTATTTTTAGGTTGTAACTCATATTCTGCAGATCTTCAGCGAAGGCAGCAAATTGTTTTGTATGCTAATGAGTGCAACATGTACAAATTTATGTCACCGAGAGTGTTCAAGCATTTTTTTTTATTCATGAAGGTCCAGGAAGGCACTGTCTGCAGGATACATTAAACAATGTCGTAGAGCTCAGAAGGCAATAGTTCATGAGACCTTACTGCAAAAGTAACACCGTGACATAATTTGAAAGTCTTTTGAATCAATGGTGGGATTCCATTTTTTTTTTACTACCAGTTCTGTGGGCATGGCTTGGTGGGCATGGTGTGGCTTGGTGGGCATGGCAGGGGAAAGTTACTGCAAAGTTCCCATTCCCTCCCCACTCCTGGGGGAAGGTTACTGTAAAATCCCATTCCCTCCCCACCCCACTAACCTGCTTTCCAGCTCCATTCTCCTGCTCAGGGCAACCAAAGAAGACCCAGCCGATCAGCTGGGACTCGGGAGGCAGAGAATAGATGGGGGAGGGGCCAGTCAGAAGCAGTATTTGCCAGTTCTCCAAACTACTCAAAATCTCTGCTACCAGTTCTCCAGAACTGGTCAGAACCTGCTGAATACCACCTCCGCTTAGCATTCACAAAACATGGTGGAACTTTCTTCATTATTCCGCCTTACAATTCTCCCCTTGTTTCATTCTGCAGATGTTGCTGGCTTTGTGGTTGAAAGAACCATTTCCTGGATAGCAAAATGTTGTGGATGAACCTGACTGCTGTATGGGTAGTCTTTGACTTACAACTGCAACGGAGCCTGACCGTCACAATCATAAAGTTATGACAGTCATAAAATGGGTCACCCACCCAATCAAACTTCATGGTCCAAAAGCAAATCACAAAGTCAATACTATCGTTGTTAAGGAAACCAGTTGTTCGTTACGGGCTGCTTTTAACAAAAACTGGAAGCAAATGCCAGTTTTGGGCAGCAATATTGTAAAATATTGTTGCCCAAAAAAATAAGGTGGGATGTTGGTGGCTCAGTGGCTAAGACACTGAGCTTGTCAATCAGAAAGGTCGGCATTTCAGCAGTTCGAATCCCTAGTGCCACGTAACAGAGTGAGCTCCCGTTACTTGTCCCAGCATCTGCCAACCTAGCAGTTTGAAAGCAGGTAAAAAAATGTAAGTAGAAAAATAGGGACCACTTTGATGGGAAAGTAACAACATTCTGTGTGTCTTCGGCACTTAGTCACGCTGGCCACATGACCATGGAGACATCTTCGGACAGTTCTGGCTCTTCGGCTTTGTAACGGAGATGAGCACCGCCCCCTAGACAGTGGTGGGATTCATTTTTTTTTGCTACCAGTTCTGTGGGCATGGCTTGGTGGTTGTGGCAGGGGAAGGATACTGTAAAACCTCCAGTCAGAGGTGATATTTTCTGGTTCTCCGAACTACTCAAAATTTCTGCTACCAATTCTCCAGAACTGGTCAGAACCTGCTGAATACCACCTCTGCCCCTAGAGCTGGAAACGACTAGCATGTGTGTGCGAGGGGAACCTTTACCTTTACCTTATTGTAAAATATATTCACACCAGCAGTAGATGCTGCAAATGTTTGTAAATGTGGGTTGGTTGCCAAATGTCTGAAATGCAATCATGTGGTCTGGGGGCCTAGGACTTTGCAACTGGGTCATAAGTACTAGGGAGGTCAATCCTAAATACAAATGCTACTTGTCCTACTCATAATGAAACCTTCTCCTTGTCTGAAGCCATGATTTCATTTCTTAATCATCCATATGGATATCTGTATCCCAGAATCCTTCTGTATCCACCATAGAAAGATATTTAGAGAGGTTCTGATGCATATAGCATTGCAAATGGTTGCACATATAAACCTTAGTTAAATAAGAAAGTGTAAGGGAATTGTGTGGTGCGCTTTAGTCCTGGGCATATCTCATCACTTTAGGTTACCCTGGGTTCCTATATAGGTTTGCTAATTTCTGTGGATTCTTTAATTGCACACTTAGGTAAGCATTAGTTTGAAATTATATAGACTATTAAGTAATTGAAGCAAAGGGCTTTTAAAGTTATCCTCACGTGACTTGATCATTTTTTTGTGAGTAAAACCTTGATTTTCCTATTTTGAAAGGAAATTGCACGCACACGCGCATACACACACACACACACACACACACACACACACAAACAAAGAGCCAACAATTAAAACACAGTTAGGATGTCTGGGTTTCATTGAGTCTTGGATGTAGAGATAGAATAGATCCCAACTTTTTACTTATTGTTAATGATGCCCAATTTGGTGGCATTTGTAATTCATTCAGTGTATCTTATCTCTTGTTCAAGCCTTGGTTGACAGATGTGAGCATTCCTTATTTTGGATCCCTTAATTTCATAGGTACGAAAAAGCCTGTTTATGAATCAAGGTACAATTTCCCCAATTTCGTACTTATGAAATGGAGTCCTGGAGCAATCCTTTATTGATTTCTTCACCAGCAGTTCAGCAGCTGTGCTAACAAGCCATCAGCTCCTGCAACTTTTCAAATTACTCATCGGAGCTGAATAAGCCTATAAAAAAAAGGCATAAATTTCATGGCAAGTAGCACAGCTTGTGTTATTAAAAACAATAGAAAATGGACTTGTGTATCGGATAATAAGTGAGGGGGGGAAAGATATAAAAAGCTTGTTGGGAGGCACATAGGCATAAACATAGCCTCCCGGATGCATTTCTAGATTCTCTGCTATGAATTATTGACTTCTCAATTCTCTAAAACCAGTGTAAATCACAGACTTTGCTAAAATCAAGCATGATATCGTTTATAAGCAACTGTGAACATTTCTCCTCCATGCCAACTGGTGTTTGTCACTATTTTTTAAAAAAAATGTAATAAGACTAGTATGGTTAGAGATAATCAAACGTGTTTTAAAGGAGAATCAAGAGATGACATCAATAAAAAAATAGGTTGCATTTGCTGCAGAGTCCTGATCCATCCATAGTTTGGGTCCATCTAAGTCAAGAGTCTTCAAACTTGGCAATTTGAAGACTTATGGAATTCAATTCCCAGAATTCCTGAGCTAAGATGACTGGAGGAGGAATTCTGGGAGTTGAAATCCACAAGTCTCAAAGCTGTCAAGTTTGAAGACCCCTGATAAGTCTTTCCTCAGAAAGCAAGTATTTCAGATTGTACAACCTCCATTGTACAATGCTTCCTATGCGATTAAAGGACAATTATGGATATACATTCAGTTGAACTCTGACAGAGAAAGAACATCCTGTCATGCCCCCATCAGAGCCTGAATCTGTGGGGAAAGATGAGCTGGAACTGGAACAGATGGAGATTGAGCTTGGCTTGGGAGGACCAGATATAATTAGGCCAGGGCCTTTCAGGATTGGGACAGCTTGTAGGCAGGGGGGAAGGATGACCAAAAGAGGCTAAGCAGTGAACATGAAGGACAGAACTCAGGTGATGAACGAGGACCATCTCCTCCTGATCCTCGAGCACGCAGAGTGGAGAGAAGGCAAGAACAGCACAGACTGACCTGACTATGCGGGAGGAGAGCACCTCACCCCTCTTCACACCTGGGGACTGAGACTTAAGGAGATGCTGTGGGGAGGGGCATTTGTCAGGAACAAATGCTGAATTCCTGGAGTGTTGCATGCCAACGTTTGAACTTTCCTGAATTCCTTGAATTCTTTCTAGATTTCTTGCTTTGCAGCCGTGGTGCTCACAGCGTTGGGCTGGACTATTTGCAGCCAGAGGCTGCTTGAGGTGTGTGTGTGTGTGTGTGTGTGTGTGTGTGTGTTTCATTACTTTGCTCTGGGACTTGCCAGAAATGTGAGAGGGTTTGGGGAAATTTGGAGCAATAAGGGGGCAGTTTGAACTGCCAGCTACCTGTGTTACCTCTGTGCCATGCCCTGGCTCATCACCCATCCTATCACAAAACCAAAGGATGAAATCAGATGCCTGATATTACTGAGTTGAGGTTTTCTTCTTGGTAGTTGTGATGGGACCATCAGAGTGAGATCAATTCTGTAAAGTATTTGGTAATTGTTCATTTGATCCTGGTGGATTAAGTAGGGCTATCATATAGCATTGTCGCTCGATTACTTTGGACTATCTGTATACCTCATAATTCTTGCAGAACCCATGAAGTTAGTTCTTCTGGAAATGTCAACAGTAAATATTCTCTGGAATATTTGCTGGAATTGCTAGAAACTGCTTTGTCTTGATCAGCCACCTGGATTCAATATGGGGCCATCCATGTAAATGACTTCAAAGTCATTTTCTCGTTGTGATCAAAGTGGAGCTGTGTTGTTCTTCAACATCAAGAAGCAGGATTCTGTTTTGATCATTTGGAAGGGATATTTTAATCCAAGCAGAAAAAGTGAATTGTCCCATGTGAACTCTGTCAGTCTGTCTGTCTGTCTGTCTGTCTGTCTGTCTGTCTGTCTGTCTCTCTCTCTCTCTCTCTGTGTGTGTGTGTGTGTGCAGCTGAACCTATTCAATCTAGTTCGGTCTACTCCAACTTAATCACACCAAGTATAAAATTCCGCAAATGAACTGGGGGAGGGTAGGAGGAAAGGCTGCCACTTAAAACAGCAGGCTATTTTTAAGTGCCCTTGATTCAAGGTTGGTGGCAAATCTGTTTGAATTAAATGTGAAAGATTACCAGTCAAATGATTTTAAAATTGAGCTCTTGCAGAAGACATCGTACTGCAATGCAATCACCCACTGCAAGTCACAGTTTGATCAGCGCGCATTCCAGATGAGTTAATAACTGACAACGGTTCACAACACATAAGTGGCTTGTGTTGACAATAAAACCCAATATTAGGCTTTTGTGATACTGAAAAAGGCAGAAGCTTTAATAGCAGGGCTCTGGTAATGGAAACTTTATTTATATATCTCCATATTTAGCATGGCAAAAGCATCATAAAATCACCAGTTTTACTACTCTGCTAATGATGTTCAAGAATGAGCAGTTTTGTGATTTATGAAAGAAGAAAAAAAGGCTTCCCAATGCCATATAACACTTCCAAATTTCAGAATTTTGAAGCATCCATCTCATTAAAGAGGAGAAAATCAATGATATAATTAATTTTTTTTACAAAAAAATGAAGAGAATAGAGGAAGTCTTTAAGCGAAAATGTATAAGGATAGATTTGCTAAATGTTGGAAATGTAATCAAACACCTGATTCATATTACCATATATGGTGGACATGTCCACAAGTTAAAAAATATTGGACAAAATACATACCTGGTTGGAAAAAATGATAAAAAAGGAGATAAACATGAAACCAGAAATATTTTTATTGGGCATTCTACCAGAAAAATATGATAAAGAGACTATATATTTGATTTTACATGTACTAACTGCATCAAGAATTGTATATGCTCAACAATGGAAGTGTGATGAGATCCCAACATATGAAAATACAATTAAGCATATACTAGAATGTGCAGAAATGGATAGATTAATGCTTATTATTAAGGAAAAAGAAGAAGCTAAATACTTTTTGACGTGGGACTTAATGGCAAGACAATAAAAACGTAAGTTAGAAAGAAAGGGACATAAAAAGGATAAATGTCAAAATGGAAATTTGTTAAAATGAACAAACAAAATATTATTGTCACTACAGTATTAATGTTATTGTGATGAATGTTATTGTAAACACCTTGATTATGATTGCCTAAAAACAATTGTACCCAGACAACACATGGTTTGATTGAAATGGAATTTTTATATATTATATTAATAAAACAAATAAAACTTTTTTTAAAAAAAAGAGAAAGTCTTTAAGCTTCAATTCTAAGAAGCAATAAACTGGGTTGAATCCAGTTTCTGCCCACCTGTTAAGAGAGTGATAATGGTGTACTCCAAGATCCATCATTCAAACAGCTTTATCTGATGGAATTCAGGCACTCTAACTTCTCGGGGCCCCAACCAACTGTCTTTTAAATAGCTCTTGATGATCTCTTAGAAAGGTTATTCTGTTGTTGGAAATCATTATTAATATGATTGCTGCTTTAATCCTCAATTATCACTTGCTTCTGGTTTGGGTTACTTTTAACTGCACATCACCCAGAATCTCTATGGGGGAGACAGCCTACCCTTTTGATTTATAAAATATTAAATAGGAAAAGAAGTTGGAGGACAAACTTCAGTGCCTCCTTTCTTTTAGTTATGAATAAAAAATGCCAGCATTTTTTAGAAACCATAAATTGTTAAAAGAAATGTACAGTCGTAAATAAACTTCAGTTCTTAAGCATGTGTAGAATAACTACATAATAACTTAACAAATGTTTCTGTGCAGCACTGTGTCCTTGGTTGTTTGACTGTAGATATTTCATTACCTGGCTAGGTAACATCTGCAGTCCTGAACTGAAGCACTGAAGATGTTACACCTAGCCAGGTAACGAAACATCTGCAACCCAATAACCAAGTTTAGAGAGTGCCAAAGAGTCCACAGTTCAACCCTGAACTACATACAGTGTATTGCATACATTCTCTTCCTTTGGTAAACATTTCTACTTCTAAATTCCTAGTTTATGTTTGCAGCTCAGCAAACACTGGATTTAGTGTTGAAGGCCGGTCCAAAGAAGACTGCAAAAAAAGTTTTTCTCAACATGAATAAATGATTTGTGTGTGTGTGTGTGTGTGTGTGTGTTGAGAGAGAGAGAGAGAGAGAGAGAGAGAGAGAGAGAGAGAGAGAGAGAGAGAGATGTGGTGTGATTGATTGAACTTCCAGACCTTGCAATGTCACTCAACTGAAAACCATCAGCTTTTAGCTCACATAAGAAAAAAAATTAAACATCTTTTTTTTTCTAAGTCATTTATTTCTTAGGGCCATCGTTCTGAAATGTGCCAGTGATCAAAACCAGAACAATAGTAAACTTAACAGAGTATAATGCTGTTTGCTGGTGCATGGCAGTAAAGATGTTAATTTTTTTGACCAAGCAGGTAAAGAGATATCGCTAGACGATTTTCCTCTTGATTGATTCACATAGATTTCATTTTGATTGTTTTCCCCATTTAGAATATATTGAGAAATGAGCTTTTGTAATCTCACTGAGGTCATCAACATTTTGAGTGCACTATATGCTCTTTAGCCAATACCATAAAGCATTGATAGAAAAGCTATCAAAGTAGCATTTTTAAATATTGGTTGAAAGCCACTAAAGCCTTGATAATTCAGCCCAATTCTTTATAGCAGATGCCTTATCTTTGAGAATTACAGCCCAGCGACATGTTATTCCAGACAATATTAATGGTTTCCCAATGTCCAATTTACAAGGGCAAGCATTTTAGGTGCAGCAAATCAGTGTTCTCATGCTTTTCTAGACATGCTATTGCCTAACTAACAGTTATTTCAATCAAAAGTTAATTTTCTTCCTGCTGATCATTCGGGCAAGAAGCATAAGACAATTTACCACCATTTTTTTTTAAATTGACCCAGTGGTTCAAAGGAGATAGTTAGCTCATTCTTCTGGATAATTCACCCACCTGGTGAACTAGTAGTTTGAAGGAAAATAGGTCTGTTAACAAGGACTGGGAAAATGCACATCAAAAGAATCAGGACCCAGTGGGGAGCAGTAATATGTAGGTTTCAGGTCTGATTCAAACCAGAATAGGAAGAAATATAGAGCTGAGCTTAAAATTCATGACCTGAAAAGGTGGCAGCATCATAAAAAATATACCCTTTGTAATGTACCACCTCTTAAGATTATTAGCAAAATGTTTCTGGAAAGCCATGTAAATGGATGCTAAGAATAAAATGCTTTTTATTCTTTTTTTTCCCTTGAAGATATTTCACTTCTCATCCAAGAAGCTTTTTCAGTTCCAAAAGAATGAGAATGGGAGGATTTATATTCATCACAGTCATCAAGGAATATTAATGACCGCAAGAAATAGAAATCCTTCCATTGCTCCACCGTTTATACAGATTCTCAGTCATCCATGTTGTGGTTGTCCCAAAGATGCTTTTTCAAGAGGCAACTGGACTTTCTGGATTTTCTTTGAAGACGTTTCACTTCTTATCCAGGAAGCTTCTTCAGCTCTAAGCTGAAGCTTCTTGGATGAGAAGTGAAATGCCTTCAAAGAAAAACCAGAAAGTCCAGTTGCTTCTGAAAAAGCACCTTTGGGACAACCATGACCTGGATGACTGAGAATCTCCACAGACTTTTAACTGGAAGAAATGCAAGGTCTGAAGAAAGTTCTCCATCAGGGTTTTGCCTTTTGAAAAAGCATCTTTGGGACTTCCACTCTTCACTGTTCATTCAGAACCAAAAAAAGCTTCTTGAATGAGCAGAGAAACATCTTCATAGAACAAAAAGAAAGGAAGTCCAGTCGCCTTTTGAAAAAAAGCATCTTTGGGGTATGCAAATGTTTTGCCATTGCCTATTTCTGATATATGTCCCCGCCCCCTCTCCAATGCTTGGTCTATCTAGTGATATTTCCTCCAAGTAGAAATAAGGCTAACCTTCTCAGTTCCTAAGCTCAGATAAATTTGGTTCAGTGCTGCCATTTTTCAGTTTACCAAGGAAAAAAAAAAACCCTTAACGAAACTGAAATCAATTTGAATTTCCATATCGGAACAGAAACAATAACTCAACTTGAAGTTGCTACGGTGTTCTGCAAGGCTAGTCAATCTGATAACACCGGTGCCATCCTCAGGCCCTCTGGGGGCTCTTTATCAACATGAAGAAAAATTAGGGTTGGTGGGGCAGAACCGATGTATACATCTCTTTTTTTTTCTTATTTATGGTTCGCAAACACCTGTCTAGAACTAGGTCCTGTGTGCAGAGGAATATGTGAGATGAGAGCTCTTCTTTTTGTTCTTTTCCAATCGTTCATATATCTGCCCTCCTAGGGCTTCTATAAGGAGTGTATCTGCTTTTGAGGCCCATGAAGGGTGGGATCAGTTGGGTATCCTTGATAATACACTATATTTCATTGCTATCAGTGTAGGAGCTTATTATGCCTTTGTCAGTGAGCTTCCTAGAACACTTGGATGATTTCTTTGAAGGCAGGCAGCTGACTTGACTTATCCTGTAGCAAAATTTTTGCAAGCCACCACGCAGAGTGCAGCAACAAGAAGACAACCTGTCTCATTGGAAGCTCAGGTCTCTCTCCTGGTGTTTTTAACCTTCCCGTCTGCTTTATTATGTATTATGCTCCTGACTGGAATCTTTGTTCTTCTGGGCTATTTTATATTGCAGCCTTTGGCCATAATAAAGAATTCAATTCCCTCTCCTTTGCTTGGCCCCCATTTCATGAAACAGGTAGATCATTTTTCTTGGAGAGAAAAAAAAAAAGACTTCATGCAGCGTGCTTTCCTTCCCATGCAATGTTTCTCTCTACATCTCATTTTGCATTTATTTCCCCAAGCTTCTTCTATAATTTTACGCTTCGTTGTAATTGGCTTTGTTGTCATTCACAACCTTGCTTTGACTGTATTACTCACTTTGCATTCCTCCATTTGAAGTCTGCAATTTTCGTGGGGTTGAAATGTGTTTGAATATTAGTAGCTCGGGTTGGTAGTTCGCCTGTTGGTTTGAGCTTGGCAATTTGGTTGCCAACATTTCATCCCCATTTAAGGAGACGCCATCAGTGCATTTTGAGTTGGTTTTCCATACTCAAAAGGCACTGATATGTTTCCTTGAATGGTGACGAAATGTTGGCAACCAAATGACAGAGCTCAAAGCTCAAACCAACAGCTTAATTCCCCTTGAGGTGTTAAATGGGCAACCAGGGATGAGATCTATGACCTCAAGTTTTGTTAGCTTCTGCCTTTAAAAATAAGCAACAAAACTAGTCTAAAATGTCATATTTTGGGTGGAAAGCAGGTTCTGACCAGGTCTGGAGAACCAGTAGTGGAAATTTTGACTAGTTCAGAGAACTGGCAAATACCACCTCTGACTAGCCTCGCCCCCATCTATTCTCTGACTTCCGAGTTCCAGCTGATCAGCTGGGTCTTCTTTTGTTGCCCTGCACTGCAATGGAGCTGGAAAGAAGGTTAGTGGGGTGGGGAGGGAATGGGATTTTGTAGTAACCTTCCTGCAGGAGTGGGGTGGGAATGGAGATTTTACAGTATCCTTCCCCTGCCACGCCCACCAAACCATGCTCGCCAAGCCACACCACACCCACCAAGCTACACTCACAGAACCTCTAGTAAAAATAATTGAATCCCACCACTGATGGAAACATATGAGTGGTTTCTGTCTTTTTCAGTCTCTAGGTCCTCTACCTGAAGCCTGGAAGTTTAAGGATTCTTTGCAGGATCTTAGCTGTTTTTAGCACTGTGCTTTTTTGGATAGAGAGCTCTTATGTGGCTCCTGGAATTTGTTGGAGTCACTGTCTCAGCTTAGAAGTCAGAGCCCCAAGTTTTCCTCCTGGCCTTTACTTTCTACTTCCTCTCTAGTTCTTCCTTCAGGCCCTCATATTTCTCCAGCTTCTCATACTCCTTTTTCCTGATGTTATGGTTCCTTGACACACCTACATCGATGACCACCGTTGTCTTCTGGTACTTGTCTACAACCATAAAACCTAGTTGATTGGCCAGTACTTGCCTGTCTGCCTGGAACTGGAACTCCCAAAAGATTTAGTCGTTATTTTATTTATTTTGTATAACTAAAATTAACTTTTTGTTTATGTATATTATGTTAGATACCATTTTTTTCCTGGAATTACGTAACTCAGTAAATGATTTCTCTAAGGGGAAATGCTGCTTTGTTTCCTTATGATCTTTTCTTTTTAATTCTGTAAAGTATAATGAACACGTTATGATTTTTACGGATCTGCTGCTCATAAAATTATACTGCTAAATTTATATTAGTGACAACTAATAAGGCATTAAAAGCAGACATGCAATGTTTTATTAACTCCAGGCGATTGCTAAAAATGGTATGTTTTAGGGATCTCTGATATTCATAGTCTTACCAGGCCATTGAAATTACATTCATAGACCTACTCAGTGTCCAACAGCACTGACATTTCAAGCAGAAATCTTTTTTTAAAGGTTTTTATTTTTAAGACAAACATACAAACAAAACATAACAACATAAAACCATCTTCCATTTTATATACCTACAGTGTGTCAGTTGGTTGCAAATCTTCTGTGCTATCCTTTTTGTCGTCATCACTCACAATTTATATAAACTTTCACATTGTCAAGCTAACATATGCTTATATATTTATCAGTTATTAAGCATCTATAACTAGACTATTTATTCCATTTTCACTCCAGAACTTTGATTATTTATTTATTTATTTATTTATTTATTTATTTATTTATTTATTTATTTATTTGACTTGTATGCCTCCCTCTCTCCAAAAAGGACTCAGCTCACAGCTAAAACCAACACAATAAATTAATTATCTAAAATAGAATTAAATTAACCAAGCCAAATTAAACTAAAAACCCATTTATAATTTATGTAATAAAATCATTCACCCCCCAAGGAGTCAGCACAGCCCAGCCTGTTCAAACACCCAGGTTTTTAAATCGTGGCAGAAGGTGCGGAGGTCAGGGGCCAGGCGGAGCCCCAGAGGTAGTTGGTTCCACAGAGCGGAGCCACAGAGTAGGCCCTCCCCTGCGATACTGCCAAATGACACTGGGTCACAGACGGCACGCCAAGGAGTCCCTGCCTGTGTGCTTGTACAGGGCGGTTGGTATTTGATGCTGGCAGTAGACGCTCCCACAAGACAGAAAAGGGAAGGTGAGTTCTCTCCTCTTTTGCATTGTAAAATGGAGAAGCCCTTTATTCCCCACCTCTATGAGTTGTAAAACATTTTCTAGAAGCTACCTCCAGAGTGTAGTTCTCTTATTATTGCTTGCCCTCTGTAAAGGTCAACATGGAAATATTGTCAATATACTTTGAATATTCTAATGGGAGTTAAGAGAGTTTTAAATATTTCAGGATTTCCCCCTCATTGATAGCCATTTGGTGAGGATGGTTAACATAAAAGAGAATGAGCTTTCTTAGTGGGACTGGGATATGTCTCTTTCTCTTTGTCTGTCTGTCTCCCAGTCTATCTGGCTTGGCTATTTCTTTGTCACTGAATAACAGAATTAAAAGGGAGCTTGGAGATTTTGTAGTCCAACTCCTTGCTCAGGCAGAAAACTCTATACCAATTCAAACCAATGGTTGTTTAGTCTCTTCTTAAAATCTCCAGTGTTGGAGAACTCACAACTTTGGGAGGCAAGTCATTCCACTGATTAGTCTCTCTCCATCATCTCCATCTCTATCTTAGCCTAACTTCTTCACAAGATTTTTGTTGATGGGATAAAATAAAAAGTGATTCAAAATATAATTTTCCTTGAGTTCCTGGTAACAAATAGCTTAGAAATCTAACAGCCATCTAACTAACCTGCATCTGTCACATCCTAGTTAAACAGCTTAACCACGTCTCAATAGCTCTTACCTTTCATGCAAACGTACTGAGCTGTTCGACATAGGTCAATAAATCAAAAAGCAATATCCTTTTATTTATTACACTTAGGTGGCATATTCTGTTTTTCAAGTCATGAACTGAGAGTAAAAGATGGATCTTTCCTCTGCTTTGTTTATAAAAAAAAATTTCTAGCATTTTATGTGTCTTTCACACAGAGGATTAGTCATTTTTTGAGTAGAATTGGTAAGATCTCCAAGGTTAACATTGTAGGCTGCAAATCCCTACTTGGGTGTAAAACCCAATTGTTTCATTTTCTGAAATTGCTGCTTCTCATACATGTCCTACAAATATTCAGTGGCAATAAATCTTGAGTTCTGGGAGGAAAGGTGGAATATAAATGCAATGAAAAAATAATGTTTGATTGATTCAAGGTAAATTATTTTTGGCCTAAATGATTACACAGTGGAATCTCATTCAAGTTCTTTGAATTCTTTTTAAGTTTGCATAGTCTCTATGAGAGGGAGGGAGGGAGGGAGGGAGGGAGAGAGAGAGAGAGAGAGAGAGAGAGAGAGAGAGAGAGAGAGGTTTTGTTTTGTTTTGTCAACAGATAACAGAATAACACAGTTGGAAATTATCCTGGAGGTCTTTTATTACCTGCTCAAGCAGAAAGCCCTATATTATTCCAAACAAGTGGTTGTCCAGTCGCTTTTTAAAACCCACAACTTCTGAAAGCCATGAAATGAAATGTTATGAAATTTCTCTTTAGTTCTAGGTTGCTTTTCTCCTTGATTAGTTTCCATCCCTCGTTTCTGGTCTTGCTTTCTGGTACTCTGGAAAATAGATTGATGGTCATTGACTTCCTTTTCTTTGTGTCACCCGCTCAAATATTAGAACATTGCGATCATTGTTAATTCATCTTTTCCAAAGTATATGACATTAAACAGTCAAAAGGAATGTAAGCTTAAATGTAAAGTACTACAATGATATTTAAATAAACATTGCAAGCAATAAAGGTCCCCAGCACGCCAGTATTTTCTTCTGGAAGAAAAAAATTGAATAACTTATTCATAAAGCTCATTTAAACCTAGGCATCTTTTCCTCTGACCCCTGTAAGCCATCAACTATCCATTTCAAATTGTGGATGTGTGAGATGTTCTATAAATAGACTCATGCATTTTCATGGGTTAAGGCCAATTTCTTAAACTATATTTGCTATATTCGCGGTAATATGTATGTACACTTGATAAATCTTTCAGCATAATGTTGATATTTTTAAGTAAGTTACTCCATGGTGACTTTATTCATAACTATAAAATTCAGTGTGGTACATTACTGGTGAGCTACTATAAGAGACTAATCAGGTGTGACTAAACACTCAAATGTTTGCTTGATTGCTAAATGAAAGATTATAGGATTCTCTAGATGGTGCTCATTAAATTCTCTTGACACCTAAACATTGCCAGATTATATTTGCTAAATGTGCCTGTATAATGTTCAGAGTCAGTTTACTCTAAGTTTTAAATTTTCTAAGTGCAATCTAATGGCCTATGTTTTTTTCCCTGAGAAAGTATTTTTGACACATTTTCCAAAAGTCAGTGCATCTTTAAAAAATAAAGAGATTGCTGAGGCAAACATTTTTAAAAGATTGGCTCATGTTTACTCTCAAACTTAAATTTGGAATATATTAGAATTATGTGGTGAATTGATTAGAAGGATGCTGTAGACAGAATATGCTAATGAAATGGAGCTGGTAAGAAATTTCAGAGTTTGCCTTGTAAGTTATTGCTAGATTTTACTACACTCCTCTTCTCACAACAGAATACCCTATATCACCAGTCTTGAGATTTTGGGCTTGGACAACCTAGAACTATGCCATCTAGGTTGGACTTAAGAATACTACACAAAATTATCTGCTACAATGTCCCACCAGTCAATGACTACTTCAGCTTCAACCCAGTGGTGGGATTCAAAATTTTTTACCGTCAGTTCTGTGGGAGTGGCTTGTTTGGTGGGCGTGGCTTGGTGGTCATGTGACTGGGTGGGCGTGGCCAACTCAGTAAAGTGGTGCGGCACCTTGCTGTGAGTGATGTCGAGTTGGCCACGCCCACTCAGTCACATGACAGATGCTGCAGAGACAGGGTGATTTTCAACATACCTTCCCCCCCCCCCACTCCCTTGGGCTGACAAAAAAAAGACCAACTAAAGATCACGATGGCCTGCCAAGTCTGCCTGCTGAATGGGATTTGTTTTGGGGTGGTTTTTGTTTTGTTTTGTTTTGCCAGAAGCCCCTCGGAGATAAATTTGAACCTCCAAATCTTATTGTACCTCATTGTTGTGGTAGTGCCTGTTGCTCCTGTGGCCACTGCTGCAGCCGCCTGGCTGTTCAAGTAAAGAAATGCACCAGCTCAGGGCAACTGTGAGGAGCAAGAGGGGAACCCAAGGCGCTCGCCCTCCCAGGGCACATTTTCTTCCTTCTCCTGGCGGACACACCTCTTCCAGCCTGGCCCAGCCAGCCAGCAAGTGAGCACATGTCCCAGGGCTTCTTGCCCCCTTGTCACAAGATGCGCTTGGTGCAGCTGCAGTCCAGCAGCTGCACCGAAAAAAGCATGCCCTGTTCTCTGTGCTAGGCCTGGCAGGTCCCCATAGAACGGGGCTGCGCCAGACCATTGGAGAAGCAGAGTGAAGCTGGAGATGAATAGCTGCCTCTTTCACACTGTAGAAATCCTCCCCGAATCAGCTGTCTATGTTATGTATGTAGGTTTAAATGTTATTGGTTTATTTGAACTGTTCTTGTAAAATGTCAAATGGTATTGGTTTAAATAGCGGGAAGAATCCCTGCACTCCCATTGGCTGGCAACTACGGCTGCTGGCTATAAGAAGCAGCCCTAGCCCAGCCAAGTCGGGTCCATTAGAGCTGTAGTCACTGAATAAACTCTTCACTGAAGCTCTTCGCATCTGACTCTTCATGCAAACTTAACAGTCTAGTCTCCTTTTTCTCTGCCTATTTGTCTTGTATGGCCGAAAGGGAGTGTTAAATAATATTAATTTAGTTTGGCCTGGATCTTTAAACCTATATCTATTTCACAGAGTCATTCAATAAATTGCAATGCCAAGTTGTGTCAGATCAAAACAGATTTATTTATAACAGAACAATCAATAAATATATTATTCTTAAATATATACAGAGTCTTCTCTTCTTTCGTTCCTCTTAAACAGTCCTTCAAGGAACTAGAAGTTACTATGAGAGATTCACAGTTCTTCCTCTCATAACCTCTTCTTAGATATAGCTAACCTCTTTAGAAAGTCCCTTTCTCTTTGGGTTATAGATCTTCTCTCAGATCTCTTGGCTATATCTTCTCATACACAGACCTCAGTCTGTCAGATCCTAATATCTCCTCAGAGTCTTGGATCTTCTCAGTATCTCCAATCTCCTCATTGTCTTTCCCTCTTTCACTTATTTCTCTGTCTCCTAGAAAAATGACAGTTGACAGCCCTTTTATACTTAGGGGCGTGTCCTACAGTATCACAGTGAGGTGCTCAATGCCACCCTGTCATTGGTAGGTTTGATCACCCCATCAAACTCTACTAATTTGTAAACTGCATAGCAACTCCAGAAAGTTCTACTTTCTGACAGGGAGCAGACCAGCCAGCCGATTCGTGGAGGATTTCTGTCCGAAAGAGGTTCTGGAGACCGAAAAAGAGTCGCTTCCAGCAGCCGCCCCCTTGGCCAGCTGGTTTCCTCCCCCGTCGGCCATACAAAACAAACAGGCAGAGAAAGAGGAGACCAGCCGGCTGATTAGGGGAGGATTTCTGCGCTGTAAAAGAGGCAGCTATTCATCTCCAGCTCCACTCTGCTTCTCCAATGGTCTGGTGAAGCCCTTTTCTATGTGCTGGCTGCTCAGACTTGCCAGGCCCGGCACATAGAACAAGGCATGCTTTTTTCAGTGCAGCTGCTGGACTGCAGCCGCCACACTGAAAAAAGTATGCAGCAGCTGCAGGCATCTTGCAACAAGGGAGGAGAGAAGCCCTGGGACATCTGCCAACCCACCTGCTGGCTGGCCAGGCCAGGCCGGGCTGGAAGAGACACGTCCACCGGGAGAAGGAAGAAAACATGCTCCAGAAGGGCGGGCAGGCAGGCAGGTGTCCCGGGGCTGCTGCACATGTGCACTGCATGTGTAGTGGCTGCACACACAGTGCACATGTGCAGCAGCCCCGGGACCTCTGCCCAAGCTGTGCCATGCCGCTACATGATAGGGAAAGCTAGGAGAGCAACTGGAGCAATTGAGCGATCGGACGACTGGGTCGGGGGCATGGCCAACCAGGGGTCACCACCAGTTTGATGCCAAATCACCGCTACCACTTCATCCAAGCCAGTGCGAACCATTGAATACCATCTCTGCTTCAACCGCAACAATA
The DNA here is from genome assembly GCA_009733165.1 of Naja naja. Classification (NCBI taxonomy): domain Eukaryota; kingdom Metazoa; phylum Chordata; class Lepidosauria; order Squamata; family Elapidae; genus Naja; species Naja naja. The sequence goes on from CM019153.1 coordinate 42,358,874, forward strand.
CCAGAGCACACAACAGATACAAACTCAATGTAAACTGCTCCAAACTTGACTGCAGAAAGTACGACTTCAGCAATAGAGTGGTCAATGCCTGGAAGGCACTACCTGACTCTGTTGTTACATCCTCAAACCCCCACTCCTTTACCCTTAAACTATCCACTATTGACATCACTCCATTCCTAAGAGGTCTGTAATTTATTCAGAGGTCTGTTCCAATTTATTCATACCTATTTTCTGTATTCATACTCATGTTTATTCTTATGCCTATTATCTTGTAAGCAATTATCAAACCAAATCAAATCAAATCAATAAATAAATAATAGATCTCAAATCATCAGTTAGTTTAGCTTTAATTGGAAGAAGGAATTGCCTTGAGGAAAAGCAAGAAGTATTACAACCAAGGCAATGGTTAGATAAAAGAAATCATAGTCCAGAACAGAGCTGTAATATGAGAAATTCCATTCCATTTTATTTCTTATTCTATTCTATTCTATTCTATTCTATTCTATTCTATTCTGTTCTATTCTGTTCTATTCTGTTCTATTCTATTCTATTCTATTCTATTCTATTCTATTCTGTTCTATTCTATTCTATTCTATTCTATTCCTTATTCTGTTCTGTTCTGTTCTATACTATTCTGTTCTATTCTATTCTATTCCTTATTCTGTTCTGTTCTGTTCTGTTCTGTTCTGTTCTGTTCTGTTCTGTTCTCTTCTCTTCTCTTCTACTCTACTCTACTCTACCCTACCCTACTCTACCCTACCCTACCCTACCCTACCCTACCCTATCTTCTTATTTTATTATATTCTTTGACTCCTGCTGACTATGCAGATCAAGTACAGTTTTCTGGATAGTATTTTCAGAAATGGTTTGCCACTACCTACATCATCTTAGGGATAAAAGAAACATACTGGGCCAAAGTCACATATCATGTTTAAAACAAGAATGGAACTAGTTTCTAGTCTAATACATTTAATCAATTCACCAAACTGGCTGTAGAAAGCAGATATCTCTATCAAAACTGAAACACCTCCAAAGTGAAATATAAATGAAGGCAAGTGAAGAAAAAAAAATCCCACATTCATAAGTGCTGAGCATGATAATCACTTGTGGAGGATAAGTCGTAGATAATGATTCAAGATGTACACCCTGTAACTGCACCACTCAAATGTGTCTTACATCAGGATAACATTGCACAGGATTTCATCCTTGTTATATTTAGACTTAGGCAAAATCCAATTTTGATTGTCAAATATAACATAAATTGCTGGAGGAAATAACACAAAGCAATCAATAAGTGCAAAATAGATGGGATGGTTTAAGCAATTTTAATATTATCCCAAAAAAAATTTCTGGTTTTGTTTTAGAGGAAGAGCAGTGTGTAACATCAATCAATCAAATGTGATTCTTTCTCTTATTCTCTTGTGTAGCCCGCATTCCTTGTTGAAAAACAGAAGGAACTAGTCAGGGCCTTTTCCTGTTTGTTTGTTTGTTTGTTTGTTTGTTTTAAAATCTTCAATGAATTTCTCTTGCACATCAAAATAAACACAGAGTTGACCCTTGATTTAATCTACAGGGAGAAAAAAATATACAGGAGGAAGAAACCCCAATAGGGAAGGCTACGCTTGAACGGTTTGAGCTGAAATGAGGTTCCAAGTAAACGTTACAGTAAGAGGGAGACCAAACAGAGGTGAAACCTGATGCTGTCAATATTCATTATGGAGGCACTTCTGATCTGTGCAAACAAAAGTTGAGTTATATGTTATGCTCACTATGTGTAACCAGCTCAGTGCCACAGAAAGAGCTGAAATTGGTAAAAATCTCTCCATAACCCTTAATGGAAAGGAAGCCCATTGTTGTTCTGACCCACGCCCTTTTCCGACAAATCAAACCCAATTCAAAAAGAACAGAAACCTTGTAATGCTTTTACAAAATAATTAGCTGTGATAAGCACAAGCCTTGCCAAACTGTGCGAGACTTGCCAAAAGATAACAGACAAGAAATAATTTGCAAAATAAGAATCCTCAAACTCAGGATACTGGAATGTCCACGAGGCTGTAGTTTCAAAATGTCTTTGCCTTCTGCAAATTACGTTCATTTCACAGCTGGCTTTTATCTTCTTGAAGGAGGGATGCTGTTGCAGCTGTTCTTTCCTACGAGCAATCCTGTGTGCACGTGCACTTGGCACAGGCTCCTCAGGAACCTCCTCATGACTGCTGCCAGTCCCTACAATCTCTGAAGGCAGCAGTCCACTCCCTAATGGTCCTGGCCCCTCATCTGAGTCCTTGCTCTCCTCAGCCATCCACACCTGCTGCCAGCTAACCACAACAATTGTACAGTATTTCCCCCATTCTATCTTCTACACAGCTATAGTTACATCTTTTTAAAATTCACATTTATATGCCGCCCTTCTCCAGAGACTCAGGGCGGCTTACAATTTGGAGCCAACCCAATGTGCTCAGCAACAGCCTTCCTTCCATTGTATATGCCTGCTTATTACTAAGCGGCATTTTTACAAAGTCAGCTTATTGCCCCCAACAATCTTGGGTCTTCACTCTACCTACCCCAAGAGGATGGAAGGCTGAGTCAACCTTGAGCCTGGTGGGATTCGAGCCTGCAATAATTACAGGCAGCTGGAACTAAGTGCTAGGTGCTTAATAGCCTGTACCACCAAGGCACTTATTTCTTTTCTGCATATATAAGCAATGTGTCTATGGAGATTCTCAGTCATCCAGGTCATGGTTTTCTCCAAAGTGATTTTTCAAAAAGGCAACTGGACTATTTTCTCCATGAAAAGGTGCTTCACTTCTTATCCAAGAAATTTCATCTTCCAACCCCTTTCCACCACCCAGTCAGAACTGAAGAAGCTTCTTGGTTGAGAAGCAAAATGTCTTCTGTTGGAAGAAATATCCCTCTGGGTTTCAGTTCCAAGTGGGGAAGAAAGGCACTGGAAACATGGTGACTGCTTGGAAAAATGCTTTAATGGTGGACAGGACCACATGGCTTGGAGCTCCAAAATGAAAAGGATGATCACATGCTTCAAGATGTTGGGTGAGGGGAAAAAATGAGGCAAGATGCTGAGAGACCCTTAGTTTTATACCCTCTGTTGGGCCACACTTTAGTGTTTCCTGTTCCTGTGTAAGAAATGTATCCCATTGGCTGTCAGACTCCCAGGGGCGGGGGTCTTAGCTAACTTATTTATTATTTATATATTTATTTGATTTGTCAATCACTTACAAGATAATAGGTGTAAGAATAAACATAAGTATGAATACAGGAAATAGGTACAAATAAATGGGGACAATAAGACAGGGACGGTAGGCACGATTGTGCACTTATGCATGTCCTAACTTTGTAGGTTTTGTCTGAACCAAATGGCTTCACCTATGTGCTGGCTGATGCAATCTTCCCAGGCCATGTGGTGAGATGGGTAGAGGGCTTTGTTATGTAGAATACTCTGGCCCAGGCCTTAATGGGCCAGCCATTAACAAAGGTGGGGGTGAGCTTCTGCTTCTGAGGTGAGTTTCTGCTTCTGAGTTTCTACTTCTCTCTTTTGAGGAAATATTCTGCCTTTTTAAGATATCCTAAAATATTTCATTTTTCTAGCAGAGGGGTGGGTTAACACTTCCTCAAGAAAAACAAAGGAAGTCCAGTTGCCTTTTGAAAAAGCACCTTTGAGATATAAGCAACATGGTTTTCTGGCATTTAATAACCACACCATAAATTCACAAACTGAGGTAAAGCCTTTTGTGAAGCTCAAATCTTTCTCAGCTCGTATCTCTCAAAAGGAAGTTATCCCAAACTCCTGAAAAACCAGTAACTTTGCATGTTGTGACTTACTTTCCCCAAGTATTTCCTGTTTTTAAGATTTGGATTTTAAAGAATTCTTGAGAAAGCAAAGACAACAGCAGAGGGCAGGAGAGAGGAAAAGGATGGAAGTTAGATGAATAAAATACTTCTATGGAAGGAGGAAAGGAATTCTTCATTCATTTCAGCTCCAAGTCTTCCTTCCTTTCCAGATAAAATCTCTAGCCAGTGGGAATGGCAAGTGGTTATGATGTTCCTCTCCACAATCAATAAAGTGGCATCCATTCTGTTATAGTAGCTGTCCCAGAGAAATGACATTGATGTGTCTTCTGTCATCTAACAATAAAGCAACAAACCCTTTGGCACCTTTTGATCTCAAGTTATTTTCTTGTGACAAGAGTAGAAGGAAACCTTGAAATGCTGCAATAAATCAAAATGATCAGAATGGCTGGAATATTGGCATTTTGCATTAACTCAGATCTAAGATTTCGGTAGAATTTATCCAGAGAGGAAGAAAAGATTTATTTGCAATGGGTCCTGTATTATCTACTTTCAGAAGCTGACATTAGATTGCACAAATGTATTTGTCTGAAGATGAACTAGACATTACTTTAAACCTTTTAAAGATATTGGGTTGTAGCCACCTTTTCAGAATTTTTTTCATGATAATATCTGATCATACCTGCAATGAAATTTCTACCGACAGCTTCCCAGCATTCTTTGCACCTAGGAATGGCATGTTTTTTTTTTATCAAGATAGGCTAATGTGAACTAAAATTGTTTTCATATCTGGTAGCCACAAAAAGGACTTTGTTTCTTCTCAATCTGGGGAACATTCTACAATTTGAATGAGATGATCATGATGGACAGAGATGGACAGAATGATGTACAGGACAGAACAGGTACCTTTAAGTCATATGCACAGAAGAATTGTTGCAGAATGGAAAGAGAGGGTTGCACTTTCTGGAGTATTTAAGGAGAAAAAAAATTTGAAGATAGATGTAAGGAAACACCCAGTCTGGTTGAAGAGTTAAAAAGTCAACATCCAGAAAAATAATTGTCCAAACCTTTTATTTAAACACCCTCTGCATTCTCCTTTCTTCCCAAATGACTTGGATATTTCAGAAATGATTTTAAATGCTAGCGATGGTGTGTCATTGCATGTCTTCTGATCTCCATCCTCCACCAGATACTATATAACAGGATGACAGAGTTGGAAGGGACCTTGGAGGTCTTCTAGTCCAGCCCCCTGCACAGGCAGGAGACCCTATACCATTCTGGATAAACGGCTATCCAATCTCTTCTTAAAAACTTCCAGAGATGGAGCACTTAATCTAGGTGTCTATGCTAGACATACCCAATTTCTGGAACTAGTCTTCACATATTTTAGCCTCCAGCCCCCTAATCATTTTTGTTGCTCTGCTTTGCACTCTTTCATATCCATGATATGATATCCTAACTGGCTGAAATGCAAACATTCAAATGCATCATAGAATCACAGGTTAGAAAGACCTTGGAGATCTTCTAGTCAAATGACCTGGCCAGAGTAAGAATCCTTCCACTAGATGGAAGAGGAAGAAAGAGTTGGTTGCATGATAATGTTGGAAGAAATATGCCTCTGGTCCAGTTTCTAAGCTGAGGGAAAGACACTGCAAACATGGAGGCTGATTGGAAAGAAGGTTTAGTAATGAAGCAGAACCACATGGTGGCTCTGGGCAGCTGACCACATGGAGTTGTGAGTGTGCGGGTTTTATACCATCTCTTGGGCTTTGAACTTGAGCTTCCTGTTCCTGCGCAAGAACATGTATTCTATTGGCTGTTGTCAGACTCCCATGGGGCCATGTAGAGTTTATGTAGGGGTCATAGCTGACTATTATATAGGCAAAGTACAAATCCAGTACAAATCCTAGGTGTTTGTCTGAGCTATGTTTGGTTGAAGTTTGGACTGCTGATGCAATGAAGTAGCTTGTGTTCTGAAAACCTTTAGTATCTGTTGGGGCTATTAAGAAAAGTGGGGGTTGCTTTCTGCCTCTTAAAAAACATGTTTCTCTATTTCTTCCATTAGGGAAATATAATTTTGCCTTTTTAATATTTCCCAAAATATGCTGACTTTGTAAAAATGCCACTTAGTAATAAGCAGGCATATACAATGGAATGAAGGCTATTGCTGAGCGCATTGGGTTGTATCCCAAAAACTGTAAGCCTCCCTGAGTCTTCGGAGAAGGGCTGCATATAAATGTAATTAAAATATATATATATATTTCATTCTTTGGGGAGGGGGGTTTGCTGACTTTCTAAAATAACAAATTGGTTCTTTTTTCTATTTGGTGGAGAAGTGACCATATATTGTCCTCTATTGACGCGTGGAATCATAGAGTTGGAAGTGATTTTGAGGTTTTCTGGTCCAACTCCATAGCTGGAGCAGATGTTCTGAGACCATCCCAGACAAATGTCTTTGCTTGAAAATCCATTGATGGAGACACACAATTCCATGAAACAGGCTCTTCTCCTGCTTAATAGCTCACGTGGTCAGGAAATTCCTATTTTATGTGCGTTCAAAATATCTGGGATATTTTTTTTCCTTCCTTTTACATAACAGCTTCCACCAAATTATCCTAACCATTTTAAATGCTTAAGCAGTGCTTCAGAACATGTCATTATTTGTGATTGGAAATTTAAAACCCATTATTAGCATCTCAAAGGGGAGCTGGAAATAGCTCAAGAGAATCATAAGCTGATATTTGTTTCAGTAGAAACCATCCTAAAAATATTTCACCTGCAGCAAGAACACATATACAGAACTATGCAAAGTTTAAAGGCATGGAAAAATAGTCAGGAGAATAAATCAGTGCCATTTCAAATATTGAAATGATTCAGGAAACCAGTCTCAGACCTCTCAGAGCCTTTTAACTTCCTAATAACATGATTTACAGCTACAAACCTAGTACTGACAGAAAACTCAATATACTGTAGAAAAGAAGGCAAAGAATAGGAAGGCTATGAAGAATCAAACAGGAAGATAAAGTAAATTAGTGGGAATGAAAAATTAAAAGGATGTTCACAGTAGCTATTAAGATTGCATGAAGCTTTAGGAACATGGTCGGAGTTGAAGGGGATTTGATCAATTCACTCTTTGAACTGAGCTTTCATATCAAAACTTTGACATGATTTAAGGCATTGGATGGAATCAGATGGTCTCGGAAAAGATTTAAGATTTTTTTTTCTGTTTGCACAATCCCAAACACAGTTGCTGCTTTTCTTCCATGAGTGAACAGTGTCAACTCATAAAGCATTTATATGCCTGTTTTAGAGTTGCCATAAACAAGGGGGAGGGGAGGAAGGAAATCTGGTAGAGCAGTTTGAAATCAAAAGTACATTCCAACACTTATCTTAAAAAGATTGTAATTAAGCTACCAGAGCTTTTGCCCGGGAATATATTTAATTGGAGAATGTGATTGATGATACCCAGCCTGTGAACATGCTTAATTGGAGAATCTGGTTTAGGAGACACCCTGGGAGAGGGGGGAAACAGGGTCACAGGTGACTGCAAATTATGGATGCCAGAGTTGGGTTCCTACAGGTCAGGCCAGTATGTCACCTCTAATAAATCCTTTGAAGTTTTTTGAAGTTTGGCTCGAGACTCATGATTTAATTAGGGTGTTTGCTGGAATCCTGACACAAAGTTGGGGACTGAGTGAGCTGACTAATTTGGTGGATGTTGGCATGAGCAGCCAACCAATAAACTCCATCACCTAACCGAATCCAACCCTATTGTCAGCTTTGGAAGCCATATTTTACTTAGAAGCTTCCATGCTGCCACATCTTAGTGCCTGGGAATTGGGGAAGGGGGATTTCATGGAGTGTTGGAAGTTTAGATATAACAACATTCTTCTCATAAAGTCAAGGACAAGTTACCCTGCACCTGGAAAGGAATGTCTGGAAGAATGTCTCCAGCTGGAATGATAGATGATTGGAACATGTGATGGACTGGTGGGTGGAGGGGATGGGTTTAGATTTTCAATTACGAAGGGAAAATCCGGAACTCTCAGATTCAGGTTTTCCCAGATGTGCCAGTTTGATTTCTCTAATAAATTCTTACCTGGATGAATTTTGTTTCTGAGTGCTGAATGAAATAGGGAGTTTCATTGGAACTCTGACACCTACTATCAAAATTATCAGAGAAGAACTGCCTTAGGTCTATGTCTCTAACTATTGCCTTGGTCTCTCACTATTCTTCTAGAAGGTGTTTAGGCAGCTTTGGAAAGAGGGAGACACTAAAAGCTCACATTTCTTTTCTGAAGAATTGTGAATGCCATGACTATGCTACTCCTTTGCAGAAATGTGGAGGGATGCTTTACTTCAATGAAGGTATGATCCACATACTTTGTTCTAAGTGCACCAAGGAAGAGTTTTTGCCTCCCTTGAGTAGTGGACAACTTTCTTGACAAAAGCAGCTGTTGTACCTGCATAGAATTCAGTTTTCTTAATGTGTTGACTGTCAGCTCTCGAAATGACTTTAGCTGAAATCATCCTTTTCTTGCTTCGTTTCTTAGTTGCGATACTTATGGAGGGAGGGGGACTTATGGAATGTAAAATGTTTTCTTCCAATGTGCCAGACATTACAACCAGAGATGGGCTGCTGGGGGTTCGAAGGGGTTCAGGAGAGCCCCTAGTTAAGATTCTGTGCAGCTCGGAGAACCCCCAAATCCCACTCCTAGCTGGCTCCACACCCCTCCCTCCCCTTCCAGGAGTCCCTAGGCAGCCCATTTTGGATGCTGGTAAGTGCAGGGTACGCACAGAGGCTCAGGGAGGGCAAAGAAAGACTGGAAGGAAGGAAGCTCAAGAAGACTGGAAATGGATCTGTTTCCAGCTTCCAGAGAGCCTCTGGAGCCTGAGGAGGCTGTTTTTGCCCTCCCAGAGGCTCAAGCAAATCCTCTGGAGCCTGGGGGCAAATATGCCCCACCCCGGCCATGGTACAAGAGGCTGACTAGGCCACACCCACCATGGACACTCCCACCCAGCAACTGGACAGAGAACCCATTGCTAACTTTTTTGAAGCCCAACCCAAATAACAATGATAAGAACCAAGACCAAATCAGCATGCCCTAGCAACAGCAGGAGGGAGTGCTGAGAAGTTCATCAGCTGCTTGGTTGGCTAACATGACCTGTGACACAAAGGGTGGCGGTGGTGGACAGTATCTACTCTTTAATTATACAAAAAAATGTGGGAAATATTCAATGTTGGCTTCACCTTTGACCATGCCAATATGATGTACCCAATGAAAAGGATTTTGAGAAAGCTAAGGCCTCAGAGCCTTGAGTTGGTTGGGAGCATTCCTCGGAACCATGACCATGAGGCTGGTTGAAGCAGATTGGCTCCACCTTGACTACTCAGATCTGCGTTGTGATAGACTACATTGCTTTATATAAAAAAAACACCTGGCTGAGGCACAGGATGTTGCTTTGGAGATCCTTATTATGCAGTTTTTTGCAACGTGGTTTATTGTGCACAGAAAATTCACACACACAGGCAAGGGTGGGACTCTGCCGGTTCAGACTGGTTCAGGCGAACCCCTAGCTCCAAAGATCAGCTGGGAGCAAACTGGTTTGCTCCAACGATCATGTGGGCCCGCCTGCCCACCCCTGCGCTGTACTGACCTTTATCATCTCAGCTGATGAGAGAGGAAGAACAGATTGCTATTCCTCAGCTGTGTTACTCCCCCAGAAGTAACGTAGCAGGTAAGGATTTTTGCATTGCTCTTCACGCGCATGCAACACACATCAGGCACGTGCACGCGCAATCACCGAACCGGTTGTTATACTGGCAGCATCCCACTGCCAGGCATTTTCCTCCAAGAAGAGGCTAACCTTGACAAAGAAGCATGTCAGCAAGACTTTTCCCTAAGGAAAGAGTCAAACCCTAACAACAAACCATGTTTTCAAACCTGATAACAAAGAAAAGCAAGGGGTAAGAGTGAAGGGACTATTTTGGACGATATTATTTCTTAAATAGATTCTGATTTTTAACTTTAGATACAGGCACAACACAATTTCTAGCTGAGTTTCTTTTCTTTTTTTTTTGGCAGAAAAAAAGAGACTTTGCAAAGCTCCTCATGAAGTTTCTATATTCAGCATAACCTCTTGAAATCCGATGTAGATCCTTGACATTCGTAAAAGGGGTCTATCTATAAATATTAATTAACTGGCGGTTTAATATTCTGGCGGGTTTTCTAGCTGAAGGAGACAGAGTTGGCCTGCAAATTGTTGTGGATAAAGCTATTGAAAAACATAAAGAAAGCACAGACAGAATTCAATTAGCCATAAAATATCCTGAAAGCATTATAAGCCAATTTAAGCAAATTTTAGAAGAGTGCATTTTCCTCACAAAAAAGTTCAGCAAGAAATCTTTGGGATATTTGCCTTTTATTCATTACTTTTTCAATTGCTAAAAATGGGCAAATATTACCTTCAGCTATGCTACATGTCTATGGTCCACTACAAATGCACAACGACGTTAGCTTGCTATATGGACAAATTACTACCCATTAAAACTAAGAAAAAGCTAAAATAACATTTTATTTTATATATTTATTTAAACAAATATTATAGAATAAAGTCTTTGTAACTCTTCTAAACACCTGCTCCTTACTCCTCTGTTGTTGTTGTTTTAATTGCCACGCTGCATCAATTCAGTTTAACTCAAATGAGATAAAAATGCATAATTCTGCAAAGAAAGGGATAAACTCTTTTCTGCTTGGATATTTGAGAAAGTTACATCCAGTTTTTTTTTTGGCATGATTAGGAAAATTCTAGATAGAATTTCTGAATTTGAATGAATGTACATCACAGAAGGCTCTGGATGTAAAGAAGGGTTGCCAATGTATTTTCTACAGATTTTAAAAAGTCTTCACACCAGTTTACAAGCAAATGTAAGAAAATCAAAGGAACTTTTTAAAGGTAGGTTCATTCAATCCTAGATCCATCCTGAATAAAAACATATCATTTGATGAAGATTGGAAGATAATAAATAAATAAGGTCACCAGTTTTGTTTCTGTCCTTGACCTATGCAGAGAAAGTGATTACTAGGCAGTCTATGGAAGAGACAGATGTACAATTCTCACCTTCTATTTTGTTCCCCCAGGAATTCAGCCTGTGTAAAGTGCACAAAAATTGCTTTTTTTTTGCTCATTATGTTTTGGATATTCGTTCATTCATATGCCTGACAGCATCCTCTACATTATCCCAACTATAAAGTACATGTGGGGAGGGATTGTTTTCTTCTTGCGTTTATAGCCTATTCTTTCCATCAAACTTTGATTCTGAAATTTCTGTTTGAGATGCAGTGTTCCAAATGATGCAAGTTTATGACATGATGTGTTTGGAGAACATCTGTCACCAGGCTTGATTTAACTGAGCAAATAGCCATAAAAACAAGGGTGTAATCTGTCCATGATACAGACATTGAAGTACTACTTATTTCCAACTGGAGTTGCATCCCTCTTCCAAATAAGTAGATCTTAATAATGCTTAACGTTGGCTGAACTACAACCTAGACAATTAAACTTTCAAGATGCCCAAGAAGTGCTTGGTTATTATATCCTCAGTCTGAAATTAAGTTAACAATGACCCTAATTTTGTTTTGAGAGAAAGCAACCAAACATTAGAAACTAATGGGGATTTAAAAGAGAAAAAAAGCAGTTGGTTTTGGATAGAAAAAACCAAAACCAGGATGACAGATCAGTTAGCTCTGAGAAAGAAGTGGAAATGAATTCTCACAACGAAAAAGGCATTATAAGGTTTGACAATGCAATTAGCACTATTAGGAGTATCACAAGAAGCTCAAAAGAGCATCATATTTTCTTTTCTTTGTCTGACAAACCAGCCAAGAATTTTTCTTTTATCTTGTTCTGGAGACTCTTATAGTTCATGCTTGAGAGCTGATCTCTCAGGTAATAGGCAACATATATCTTTCTCTCAATATTATAGGACAAGTTGCGAAGGGCATTCCGGTTTGTTCATCAACTTGTGACTGCCACCTTCGATTTGTGTTTCATGGACAGATAACACATAATTCTGATCCCCTTGTCTAAAATCTATTCCAGGGAAAAAACTGTATGAGAAGTAAAGAGTTCTATCAACATTAATCAAGACTTCAACCAAGCTGTGGCTTTAAAATTTGAATTATGGTGTTATTGCATGAGACACTGAACAAGGAATGCTTCATGTTTTTTTGTATTATTTTGAAACAGCTAAAATCAGTGAAGCTTAACATTTTGTTGTTGTTCCTTTAAAAGAGATGCCCCATTCTGCGATGTTGAGGTTAGTGTGTATTTGATGGCAGATCTGGATTATGGCGAAAGGGTTTAACTACTGCAATTTGCTATCTCACAGAGATAAGATACCAATGAAAATGAGGCTGGCCTTTCTTGGCATCATCAAAACAGTCTTTTACCACAGCTCCATATTTTAAAGACAAACAGATAACTGTGGCTGAGTAACACATGGCAATCTTTTCAGCAGTGTGGTGTTGTGTGTGTTTTATCACAGAGCCCTTTAGAAAAAATGATTTTATTTTATTTTTTTTATTTTATTTATTTATTTTATTTTGTCAAGCGATTATAAGATAACAGGTATAAGTATAAACATAGTTATGAATACATGAAATGGATACATATAAGAAAAAGAAAAAGAAACAATAGGACAGGGACGGTAGGCACGTTGGTGCGCTTATGCACACCCCCTACAGACCTCTTAGGAAAGGGATGAGGTCAATAGTAGACAGTCTAAGGTTAAAGTTTTTGGGGTTTGGGGAAGAAACCACAGAGTCAGGTAGAGTATTCCAGACATTGACCACTCTGTTGCTGAAGTCGTATTTCCTGAAATCAAGTTTGGTGCGGTTAACCATGAGTTTGTATCTATTGTGTGCTCTTGCATTGTTGTGGCTGAAGCTGAAGTATTCATTGACAGGTAGGACATTGCAATATATAATTTTATGTACTATACTTAGATCGGGCCGAAGGCGGCATAGTTCTAGATTTTCTAGGTCTAGAATTTCAAGTCTGCTGGCATAGAGAATTCCCTTTCTCTTCTCCCTGGATATGCCTATTAATGAGAAAGCATTTCTATTTTACTTTACTTCAGGACAATATTTTGGCCTTTAAATCACCATCCATAAAAATATCCTTATTTTTCTTTGGGTACAGCAAAGTCATACGTATCTTTTTCTAAGGTATGTAGTTATTAACAGAAATTTCCTGAAAAATCCTTTTTTTATAATATAGGAACTGAGGAAAATTTCCCCAAAATATTATCTTTCTGTATCACCCTTTTACATATAAAGACTCCTGCCTTTATGCCATTTTCAGAAACATATTTTCCACTTCTTGGATGTACCTTTTGCGAGTAAGGATTGTGTGGATATTTGATCAAATGAATATTGACCTTGAGTCTAGTTGGGTGTTACTGGTATTACAAATAAAGGAGGTATTTACTATGGATGATTAATTTTGCACACACATTTACCTATGTGCCCTCTGGATCAATCCCAGAATAGGAATTGTTCTTAATTTATTTTCAGATTGTTCACCATTCAGATTCACTTGTTGAGAAAGGCAGCCATACAAATTGAACAAAAACCAAGTAATCAAATAACATTTTTAAAAAGAAAGTAGAACCGATTTAAAAAGTCATGCTGTGGTCTCCATTTTCTTCCTTCTCCACCAGCTCTTCAGTGCTTTCTGTCTCCTGGAACAGTATTTGAGCAGTATTCAAGGCTAGCTATTGGGGCAGGGATGAGTTTGGATGATTTGACTAGGTGGGCTAGTCCTGGTAGCAAATGTATAAGAAAGAAGAAAAGCTGCTTAGAACAATTCTTATTTAAATAGTATTTTATGTAAATTTAGGGAGTGTTCCTAGAGCTGAACCACAGCCCTGACCTAACCCTTTAAACCCTTTAAATACTAGCTGTCTGCAAAGATCTGTCACTGTGAGATGAGTTTCCTGATAGCAGAAGGAAAATGAGATGTATTCCCTGCTCTATATTACTTTCATAGATTGCATTTCTTAAGTAAAAATGTGGGATTTCAATAATATAGTCTTTCAGCATCTTGTTAAACGTCATCACAAATATTCAAAATGTTATTTCCTTCCTGGTTTAGAGATCATTTTATGCAAGGAATTAAGTTCTTTGAATATTTAAAGGTGACAAGGAGTGTTGAATTACCACACTGTGTTCCTGAACTATTCCTACATCTGGATTAAAAGCATTGCAGTGAATCCTGTTAAATCCAACATGTAAATGGCAGTTGTAAGAACCAGAAATCTGGTTTGATTTTTTTTTTAAGAGAAACTATCTTGTGTCAAAACAACTCTAGAATAATAGGAATGCAAAAGCAGGATTTGGTAGATTCTTTGTATCTTATGGTGGAATTTCTTTTAGATTTCTTCAGCTGAATTGAAGGATCTCCATTCCTTCCTTCCTTCCTTCCTTCCTTCCTTCCTTCCTTCCTTCCTTCCTTCCTTCCTTCCTTCCTTCCTCCTTCCTCCCTTCCTTCCTTCCTGTTAGATTTGCATGAAGAGTCAGATATGGAGTGCTTCAGTGAAGAGTTTATTAGTGACTACAGCTCATAACAGACCCGATTTGGCTGGGCTGCGGCTGCTACTTATAGCCAGCAGCCGTAGTTGCCAGCCAATCAGAGTGCAGGGTTTTCCCACACTTTTTAAACCAATCATTTCTGACATTTTACAAGAACAGTTCAAACTTAACCAATGACATTCAAACCTGCATACATAACACTTCCTTTCTTCCTTCCTTCCTTCCTTCCAAAAATAGTTTTATTTCATGGAGAAAGAGGCAAACGGGATTTCCCAGTGGACAGAAATTCAAGGAAAATTTGTATTTTGTACCTATAAAACATAGGGACTGTTTATGGAGTTTTATAAGCCTATTTACTAACTTCAGTCTTTTACTAGTTTAAGACTACAACGCAATGCATTTTTTTTCTGATTGAAGGTATCTACGGCTTATTGTGAAAGTCCTTCACAACAAGGATTTTTGATTTATCTTCCTTTCTATGCTGGCGTGAATTCAAGACATCTAGTATGATTGAACTTGCCTGTCTGATACCCAAAACTGGAAGATAGAGGAACAGATACTGAGTGGAAAACTTTTCTGTTTTCCCTCTAAGTCTTGGAGATCTGGACAGATTCTCTCTCCTCTCATTCTGAAAGGCAATCAAAACAGCTCAGTTCTTTGTGGGACCTGCCTACCTCGGAGTTCTGTTTTTTTGGGGTGCATTACTCCAATGGTTTGGACTGTTTTGCAAAATGGCAGAGCTTCCTGCATTTCTATGAATAAGAAGAAGGCAAAGTCTTTCCTAGTTACACACCTGCTCCTCTGAGGGAAATAGAGTCTTATTAGGAGTCAATTTAGGGACTAGACTATAAACCTTTCTAGACCTGTAAGGTTTTTTTCTCCTCCTGTCTGTATTTGTTCCATCTTGTTGTTTTCATGACCAGCTGAGAATTACCTTTCAGGATTGCTTCCAATGCAGTTAGGCCTATCAGATTTCCCCCACTCAAATTACTTTGCCTATAGCTACTTTTCTCACTAATGCGTTCAAAGGGAGCAAAAAGGCCTCTTCTATACTAAGTTCATGTCAATGTATGAATCTTTTCTTTCCCAGTAAATTATCTGAACCAGAGCTTTTCCAAATGAGAAAAATAAAAGCAAGGGCAGTAATAAAAACATTTCAATTATTCCCTTTTGTTTTATTGCACTATTAGTTTGCTGAATTTTTCAACAGCAGATTAGCGAGTCAAAATAAAAGCTTTAATTAACATGCATACATCTTGCAGCGTAGAGTTTCTCTATACCGATCTATCAGCCATGCTGCTGTATATGTTTCTGTCAACTGAAATGTATTTTCAATGAAACTTTTTTCAAGTTATGTGGTTGAAAGTGGGCAAAAAGGAGCTTCTTTTGGACTTGAAGAGGAATCCATGTTTTTATACATGAAATTGTTGAACTGTGATTTATTAAAAAGCTCATCTTGAGGGCCTATCCTTGGATTAAGCATTTGTAACTCATAATTGCTCTCGCTGCCAAATTTTACCTCACCGCTATGAGGGTAAGACAGTAAATATTGTCTTGTAAAGTCAATGATTTTTGTGATACATTTTTAAATGTTCAGTTCACTCAGTTTCATGTTTAATGAATAAAAGTTTATAATAATAATATCAAAAAGAACAAAACAATAAACAAGGAAGTTTGTTATTATAATGTGAATACAAGATGGTACTTCAAAGGCTATCTTCTAGATGAAAAGTTGATTGAGCAAAAGAGTTGTATGATGAATATAAAGCACCATAAAAGGAGACCATACATCTACAAATATGTCCTTTTGATTAATGCTACTCAGTTTTTCTAATCAGGTTAATTTTAAATGTTCTAGACCCTTTTTTTAAAAAGAATTTTATTTTTTAAGAGAATGTTCTAAACCTTTGACATGCTATTCTTTTCTAATGACTTCCAAGAAGGCTGAATTCTTCCTTCCTTTCTTTCTTTCTTTTGCTGGTCTGAGTAAAATATTAATGTTCAGGAGGTTAAACTGATCTCCATTCCAAAGGGTACAGGCAGATCAGTTATATTAACAAGAGTTGGTAAAACTTCTCTAAAGGTGTTGATGGTCACCCAGGTAAGCCACATATGGGGTGTGTTTTACACTTTGGATGACTTGGAACAACATTTGATATGATTAAATGTCAGTCAATGCCATTGGAATGCTAATGAAAAATGATGTCCTGCTGAGTTGAATTTGCTTTTAATGGTTGCCAATTCCAGAATTCATGCCAAGTCAGAAAATGTATTTGAAAGATGTGTGGGCATCGAAGTCTGCATATCTTAAAATTAAAGTTGCTGAAGTTGAGAAAAACTGACCTGGGGGGACAATTTTCTAAGTGACATTCAGGGAATGATTTTATCCTTAGTCAAATGTTGATAAAGATCTATAAGTTGGAAAGCCAGACTTTGGTGCTCATGGAAGAGAGTGAGAAAAAAAAAACCCTTTTCACATGGATGTCTTGAGATTGCTGCTTATTTATTATTTATTCAATTTACATCCCTCCTTTCTAATTATACAAGTGCTTGAAGCATCCTCTAATTGTCAAGACGAAAAGGCAACATTTAACCCAACTGTTAATAGCGGTTATTTTAAAAGTCATAATTAAAAGCCTCCTGAAAGAACTGCACCTTTACAGGTTTTCTAACTTCAGCAATGGGAAGGTTTTCAAAAATGTTTTCCCTGCTGATCTAAGAGAGGATTGTTTGTGTGAGTCTCCTTATTCTACATTTGCAGAAAAGGTTCCCTGTTGCACATTCATCTTTTCTTTTTTACTAAGTGGCTTCATTAATCACCAACTTTTACAAGCACTGTCTGCTACATCTGCTGCTACATGAGTTGCCGTGTTTTATGGTATTAGACTAGATTAATGGGAGGGGGTTGCATTGTTTTAAATATTGTAAGATGCACAGAGATGGGAAATCATATAAATCCAATAAATAAATAAAAGTAAATTGATTGATTCTGTAACCAACAAGTCATTTGCAACTCTTAGTGATGAAATAGATAGATTCCTCCATGAGAATCTATTGCCAATCTGAACTTTCAGAGGATAGGAAGAAATAAACATGAATAAATAAACAAACAATACTAATAATGCTTGGTGGATTGTTATGATGGGAACATTCTCTTTTCCTGAAATCTTAAGAATCCCTTTGGAAGGAAAACATTTTTATCTTTTCTTACACTCTCTTTTCTCCTTCCCATTAGTCATGATCTTTGCAGTCCAAGAATTTGGACTGACTGATTCCTGATTTCTACAGTGTATTATAAATGCTTTGTATTTTTGTAACATGGCATGTGCCACTAAAAATAAAGAGTAAGACTGGGAGCAGTGAAAATGAATTTTAGTGCTGTCCTGTGGCTAATAATTTCCCTGAGAGTCAATAATGCAGCATCTGTTTCTGGGCATGTATAAGTAGGAAGGCAGGAAACCGAGGCTGCCATAAATTAAATCTCAGGTAAAAATTCCAAATATGGTTTATAGATTAATTAATTCTGGTGGTCTGCCTTAACACATAATTCTCAACATTTTAAGACAAGGCCCATGGTCTTGCCATGTCCTACAGCATTTGTCAGTCCCTGCCTCCTTTTTCCATAAAGCATTGGTGCAGGTAAGATGGATTAGTGGAAAATTGCATGGAACATTAAATGCAGCCTAAAATGTTAGCTGTCTCTCTAGGTTATTTTGCTATGATGCCTGGTAGAGAAATAAGGGATTTGACAAACCCATTTGGGATACTGCTTATAAAAAGAACTAATGGGGAATGTCAACCTTCTGTAGCTCTGTGATCACTTTTAAACAACCATCCATGTCAGGGCTGTCAAACCCATGGTTTGTGGGCCAGATGCATCATGTGCTGGCCACACTCATGCCCAGTTTAGCAAAGGGGAAAAACAACCTCCTGATACTGTCATCCTTGGAAGCCATTTTTTCCATTGGAGTTTTGAGGCTGCCACATTTAGTGCCTGGCAAATTGGGAGGAGGGACTGCAAGGAGCGGTGGAAGATTAGCCACAACAATATTCCTTTCTCTGGGAGCCAAGGACGGTTGTCCTACACCTGGAGGGGAATGACTGGGGGTAGTCTCCAGATAGGACGAAGATACGATTGGACCATGTGATGGACTTGTGGGTACAGGGGATGGATTTTTGACTTTCTTTTGAGTAGTGGAAACCCAAGAACTCTCAGATTTGGTTTTCCCAGATATGCCAATATGACATCCCTAATAAAATGGAATTTTGAGGAAATGCTAGCCTTGGACACCCCTGATCCATGTGGATGGTCATTGTAGATTTCCATGTAATTGTGACCCACAACTGTATCCCAAACACATATGTATTTAAGAATTGTCTGCAGGCTATGGTTGAGTTAGAAGCATTTCTTGCTTATTTTGTAAAATGCCCCCTTTACATATATTGTGAATAAGTGGTTAATGCAGAGGGAGGAGGAGGAGGAGGGGGAGGAGGAGGAGGAGGAGGAGGAGGAGGAGGAGGAGGATATATAGAACTGTCCAATCAAAGTTTTCAAAATCTTTTTCTTCATATCCTGGCCTAGGATAACTAGTGTGGAACAGATTCAGAAACCCTCATATTACAATGATACATTTGATTGTCTCAAAGATTAGCTTCTTATCCATGAAGAAGATGAACTGAAAAAATCTCTTGGATGGGAAGTGAAATATCTTTAAAGAAAAACAAAATCCAGATGCCTTTTGAAAAAGCACCTTTGGGACAGCCATGACCTGAATGACTGAGAATCTCCAGAGACAAATATATTTGATTGTTTCTCTGATTGTTCCAAAGGACACAACTTTTCTAAACCAAGGGTACCCTTTGCCCTTGAGACAGAAGGCATGACAAGCAATCAAATTCCCAAATGGGGAGAGGCATGCAGAAAGGGCTGGGACCAAGACAAAAACTAAATTTAAATTTGAACATTTAAAGGTTAAAATTTCAGCCTACCCCCCCAAGTAGGTTTCATTCATTTTTTAGAAATCACTTCTTTCCTTTATATGAAATGAAATGAAATGTTCATCACCTGAACTACCGGTTCGCTGAACCGATCCAAACTGGTAGCATTCCACCCCTGACGCATTGAAAGCAGAACTGTGAGACAAGTAGATTCCTCTAAGAACATGTTTATTGGATATATCATATCAGCACAGCTGGTGAAAACCATCTCTGAAAGTTCCCATGGTTTTTACCTAATTAAAAGAGTTAAGTCCCCCTCCCATGTGTCACCAGTCACATTGTCCAATGAACGCAGCTGGCAGGTTCTTCTCTTCCTTCACAAGGCACCTGTCACAATTACCTTGGTTCCACAGGAAAACCTTTTTTTTTAATTTTGACTGTTAGATGGGCTATATACTTCTTCCCTCCCTTCCCCCTCTCAGGCTTCATGGAAACTATGAGGCACCACAAGATGGCTTCAGAGATGAAACCAATACTTTACATGATCTTGATTCTATCCCTCTTTTAATGCAGCTTAGGATTGTATTGGCTTTTTTGGCTGCTGCTGCTCATGATATAAGAATCATGACTGTGAAACTATCAAGCCTCACCACAATATGTGATATACTTATCTCTTCAGCATGCATGAACTATTACAGGTAAAGCAGGAACTTTCTTTCATTGCCATCAGTAACCCAGAGATATCGCTCATCTACTCTCCTTGGGAATGTTGACTCCTGTTTTTATTGACTTGCAAACTTTCTACTGGGGAAGGGAGGATAAACATTAAACTCAATAGAAATCTGTAAGGGAGTGAAACCTTAGAAATAACAAGAAACAACTATATCAACATTTCTCCTTTTCTCCTAGATCTAGTAAATGCCTACAAAAGTCACAATGTAATTGCTCTAAAAGAATCTTATAAAACGGTTATGCACTTTGGAGACTCTTAATATGCTTATTTATATCATTGTGTATGAGCTTTATTATTCACTATTAGCATTTGTAGAGGCAAGTGAAAAGACAGTTACATATAAGACCCTATACTTGCACACACACACAAAATTACAATTTTTCATAGGCAGTTGAAAAATTGTGGCTGCTATATATTGCTTTCTTGTAGATATATGACAAGCAATAAAGCTACTCTTTTAAATGGGGAGGCTCAGATCTCAAAAGAAACATTTGTTTCATTTTTTCAGGTTCATTACTAAGAAAGTGGTCTTACAGAAACATGAAATTTACAGTGGGAAGGAAATAACAACAGTGTCCAATAGTGAAAACCAAGCAAATTTAGTAATGTTTTATCAATCCTGAATTGCTGTTAACTGTCAAAATAGCTACTTTAACCTTTAGTATTCAAAACATTAAGGAACTGCTCAGGTAAGTTTTTGTCTAGAATATCCTGTAAGAATTCAATATTGATTTCAAAAGGAACAGAGTGGGTGCTGTGTGTAATGATTTTGACTGCAATCATCCTCTGATTTGGTGAAAATATAAAGGATTGCACAATATGATGAAGATGCGTCATCAAGAGTTTTCTGTGACTCAATGGAGCATAATGGTCATGGTATTAATATACTTTTTCATATTCATATATCAAATCCTATTGAAGACTCTGCTTTCCTGCCAATCTTTTGCTACTTCTAAAGTTAATTTTCAGTTACAATTTTGTAACAATTCAGTTGCAAAAAGATTTGTTAAGCATCTTTTTTAAAATCACAAATGCATCCTGAAATGCTCGTTTATTTTGCATTATATAGAACTAAATAACAATACACTGATATGATGAAAACCCAAATATTCCCGACACTAAGACAACACTGAATGAGCCATGGTGGCACAGTGGTTAGAATGCAGTACTGCAGGTTGGCTGGCTGCAGTTTAGCAGTTCGAGTCTCACTGGTTCAAGGTTGACTCAGTCTTCCATCCTTCCAAGGTTGGTAAAATGAGGACTGGTGACTCTGACTCTGTATGCTGACTGTAAGAGTCCACTTAGAGAGGGCTGTAAAGCACTGTGAAATGCTATATAGGTCTAGGGGCTATTGCTATAATGTACCATTTGTTGCAGGACCTGGTAAATTCACTTGAGATTTCATTTTCAGAAAATGATGTTAAGAAATCAGTTTCATTGTGGTTATGACTGAATATTAGAAAGAATTCAAGCCTTTTATGAAAAGGGTTTCATTTGATTGGAGTTTTTAGGTGCTTCAGATGGACTGAAAGTGATCGCTTGGCTGATACTGCCTTGTTCTTCTGCCGAGGGCAATGCTCTGATTGAAGTGACAGTAGATCCACCAGGAAGGGGGGGAAATGATGCATTTTATGAATATGCAACTCTTTGATCTCAGATCAGTATTGGATTATTGTTCCATGGGTCTCACATGAAGGAGAATGGACTTGCATGCTTCAGAGTCTATCTATGTGTTAGATGTCTATATCTGGCAGAACTTGACAGGCATTAATGATATGTTTTACTGCTACATAGATTTCCATGAATTATATTAATGTACTATATTAACCTAGGTTATTGATTTAAAAGATGTTGAAACTCTAGAAAGAGTGCAGAGAAAAGCAGCAAACTTGATTAGGGGGCTGGAGGCAGAAGGATACAAAGATTGGTTGCAGGAATTGGGTATGTTTAGTCTAGTGAAGAGAAGAGGACATGATAGCAGTCTTCCAATATTTGAGGGCCTGCCACAAAGAATAACAGATAGATAACAGATAATCAGAGTTGGAAGGGACCTTATAGGTCATCTAGTCCAACCCACCCACCCAAGCGGGAGACCCTACACTATTTCTGACAAATGACAGTCCAATCTCTTCTTGAAAGTCTCAAGTGATGGATCTCCCACAGCTTCCAAGGGCAAGCTGTTCCATTGGTTGATTGTTCTCACTGTCAGAAAGTTTCTCCTTACCTCCAGGTTGAATCTCTTCTTGTTCATAATTCCCTGTCTGGCCTACAGGCGCTTTGGAAAATAGCTTGACCCCTTCCTCTCTGTGGCAGCCCCTCAAATATTGGGAGACTGTTATCATGTCTCCCCTGGTCCTTCTCTTCACTAGACTAGCCAAGCCCAGTTCCTGTAACCGTTCTTCATATGTTTTAGTGTCCAGTCCCCTAATCATCCTGGTTGCTCTTCTCTGTACTTTTTCTAGAGTCTCAACATCTTTTTTATAGTCTGGTGACCAAAACTGAATGCAGTACTGTAGGTGTGGTCTTACTAGGGCTTTATAGAGTGGTATTAGTACCTTGCTTGATCTTGATTGTATCCCTCTGTTAATGCAACTTAGGATTGCATTGGCTTTTTAACAGTTGTGGCTGCTCCATCACTGGAGGTTTTCAAGAAGAAATTGGACAGCCATTTATCTGAAATACTATAGGGTATACTGCTTGTGTAGGGGGTTGGACTAGAAGACCTCCAGTGCCCCTTCCAACTCTGTGATTCTGTTTTTTAACTACTAGAAAGTGTGTCTGCTGAAAAAAAAATCAGTCTACCTTGTATTTCTCCATTTATATAACATTTGCGTATCCCTGCAGCTATAAAATGGTTAGTTGTGCAGAATGCATCCAAGGAAAGTAGTATTTTGCGGTTGTGTTGTACTTAGCATGGCTTGTGGTCTTGCTAGATGTCTTCTGGATTCAGTTGAGCAAGTGGAAATGTTCAAACTGCGCAGAAAAGAGAAAAAGAGAGTCCTTGGCCTTCAGCTATTCTAGGTGTTTGCAGGAAGGTAAATGCCCTATCCTCAAGAAATGTGATTGGCTTGAGAAGGGGAAAAATCTGAAAGAAAACTTCTATTTCCTACTTCATGCTTTCAATAAACAAGTAAGTATACAGTCATTGTTTGGCTACCATTATGGCTTTTATGGTTTCTTTTTTAAAAATATATATTTTGAAGAAAAGACACTTCAGAAATAAAGAAAAGAAAAAGCCTGCATGCTTCAAATATTGATGACTTGTTTACAGATTTATCGTGCACTCTGGTGTTCCTTTGTTCTGAAACAAAATGTGGTTTATGAAAAAAAAGAGTGAAGAGATCCAGAGCTTCAAGAAAGGTGGAAGATTTATGTCATCTGAAAATAAGTAAAAGTATATAATACTAAAAAAAACTCTGTAATGGTTATTAGACATTTTGGGCTTCGATTTGGGGTGTTAACCTTCAATATCAGTGTATCCAAGGCACTTCTAAGAAATCACAATAATATTAAGAATGACTACAAGTTGAATTTGTAGGAAGCCCCCCTTCCCTCAGTGGTGGGATTCAAAAATTGCTACCAGTTCTGTGGGCGTGGATTGGCTTGGTGGGCGTGACTTGGTGGGTGTGGCAGGGGAAGGATACTCTAAAATCTCCATTCCCACCCCACTCCAGGTGAAGGATATTGTAAAATCCCCATTCCCTCCCCATCCCACTAACCTGCTTTCCAGCTCCGTTCTCCTGTGCAGGGCAACCAAAGGAAGACCCAGCCAATCAGCTGGGACTTGGGAGGCAGAGAATAGATAGGGGCGGGGCCAGTGAGAGGGGTATTTGCCAGGTCTCTGAACTACTCAAAATTTCTGCTACTGGTTCTCCAGAACTGGCCAGAACCTGCTGAATACCACCTCTGCATTTCACCCCTCAGAAGAATGAAATATTGGGGAAGGGGGGATATTAAAAAGGCAGGATAGAAAGAAGAAATAAAAAAAATCTTAAGGGAGGCAGAAGCCAGCCCCAGTTTCCCTGCCCCAAGCAGAAACTGAGGAGGCCAGCTTTTAGAAATGCAGATTTGGTAATCCATTCAGAAAGACTGGGTCAGATGGAAATTTCAGATAAGCAACAAGCCAAAGGTTGATAAGATTAGCTCAGACAAACACCTCAGATTTGCATTTCCCATTTTGTCTATAGAGCCAGCTATCACCCATACATGACCCTCACAGGAATCCAGAAGGTATAAAAACCTACCCACTCTAAACTCCATTTTGTCAGCTGCCCAGAACCACAAACCCTGGTGGTTCTGATTTTCTTTCCAATCAGCCTCCATGTTGTTCCCAGCATCTTTCTCCCAGCTTGGAACTGAACCAAGTGGATTTTTCTTCCAACAAAGTAATGCAGTGAAATTGATCAATCTAGAACACTACAGATATTGAAGCATGTGTTTTACAACTGTTTGACATGGTTAATCTGAGAAAGGCAACAATGGAATAATAAATGGAGAACCGTAACTCTATTAACAATTGTCTTCTATTGGCAGAAGGTCCTTCAATACATCCTTCCCCAAATTTTCAGCTGCCTTCTCTTAAATAGCATGCAAGTTATGGCTTCGAAACCTGATTTTAGAACTAGAAGCTATGTGTCATAGAACTGCCAGAGATCAAGATCCTAATTGCAAGTCCTTGGCAAAGAAGAATATTCTGGCTCATTATAATACCGGTTGTGGATATCTGCTGAATCTACATAATGAATAACAGGCCTGAAATAATAACCAGGGGCAGGATAGTCTACAAGCAACATTCTTTTTGAAATGCAATCTATAATTTAAGAATAAGTTGTTGCTAAAGCTAATATGCAGATGAAAAATCTCATGTTCTCCATGTGTTGCAGTAGAGCATAGAATCCAGACGTGGTAAATTTAGAGCTGTTCTTTCCCCCTTTCTCTTATTTATTATGTTTACCTTCTAATCTAAAGCTCTTGAGAAGGTGTCCATAGCCATCACTAATCATGTAGCTGGACAACATTCTTATGTGGGTTTTTTTTTCACCCAGAGCAGAATCCAGCAAGCTGATTGAGAATTCAAATCTGGATCTTCTCAATCTAGCTCTAATCATTCTAAACACAAATAAACCCCAGAAATCTGTACTGTAAAGGTAGAGCCATCAACATGGTGTTATTACCCCAAATACAATGGTATCCTCCCCACCACAAGTGATTGAAATGATGAAAACTAATTAAGGCAGAGAAAAGAATGTCAGGAAATAAAATTTAGAAAATAATATTTGATGAAAGTTAACAATGATTAAACATTGAGTACCAATTAATAAACAAATAGAATAATTACTCATGGAAGACACCTTTTGAGATATATTTCCCAATTCACTAAGGAGGTATCTTTTACAATTCAGAATTTAGTATAACATTGGAACTCATAAATGTTTGAAATAAGTTATTTGAATTTTTCATTTATGCTGTATGATTGCTTAGAAAGACTCAAGCATTTATATAACACATATAGCATTATCAATAATGAAAAGCAAAACAGAATTTTGCATCCTCCATTAATTATGCATATTTTAAAAGAAAAGATTGACTATATTTGCTTCTTTTGCATAATTTAGAGTGAAGACCAGTATAAACATAAAGTAGATGTTGCTATGAGTATTTATATTTTGTAACATTCCAGCTTTACAATTTAGATCAGAAAATTCACAAAACAAACTAACTGAGGGATGGATTTAACCAAATTGTGTTCCTCAACTCAATATGAATGCTATAATCTTCAGGACCAGATATTTGATCTAAAGTAAGGCTATCAAACTCCCAGTCCTTAAGATGGATGCATCACATGCTGGCCACGCCCATGCCCATTTTAGCAAAAAGGGGGGAAATCCCGATATGTCACATGACATCACTGTGATGACTTGAGTTTGACACCCCTGATCTAAAGATTAATCAAAAGGATTCAAATATTTATCCCTAGCTTCATTACCATGGCTTATAAGGATTGAATAAATATGCTAAACCTTATGGTTTTTTTACACAGAGTTTGTTGATATCTCTATAGTACCCTGATTGGTAGAAAAATAACCCATAAAACATTGCTAGTAATCTGTAACACCTGGTTCACCAAGAGCCTCAGTGGTGCAGTGGTTAGAGTGCAGCACTACAAGGTACTTCTGCTTACAGCCAGCTGCCTGCAATTTGGCAGATGGAATCTCATCAGGCTCAAGGTTGACTCAACCTTCCATACTTCCGAGGTGGGTAAAATGAGGACCCAGATTGATTAGAGAGGGTTATGAAGCACTATAAAGCGGTATATAAGTCTAAGTGCTACTGCTATTCATGCATTACTTGAAATCAAAAACAGAACAATCCTGTAGCTTAGTGGGATATGAAATAAATTTTTGTAAGAAAGTTAATTAGAAGGCCATTGAGAACCAATGCTCTTAGTTTGAAGAGGTTTCAGGTCATTCTATGCCACAAATCGTCAGTCTTATTCTATATTGAGAACCAACATTTGAGTTTTTGAAGGACCAGATTGTTTCCTTCTCAGTAACATTGTTCTACAGGAATCAAATTGATATCTAGAATGGATATCCAGAGAGGGATATGATGAGGAAGGGACCCATTCAGTGTGTTGACTAAGAAATAATTCCCTCAACACTGTCCAACTATTTACTAAGTCTGGTTTACTATTACTATTAATCTTCTCATCATTCCTATCACCCATCTCCTCTCATTTGTGACTGTATGACTGTAACTTTGTTGCTTGTATCCTTACAATTTATATTGACTGTTTCCTAGTATAATTTGATTGCCTATTTGTACCCTACGACTATCATTAAGTGTTGTATCTTGTGATTCTTGACGAATGTATCTTTTCTTTTTATGTACACTGAGCACACTTGCACCAAGACAAATTCCTTGTGTGTCTAATCACACTTGGCCAATAAAGAATTCATTCATTCATTCATTCATTCATTCATTCATTCATTCATTCATTCAAATAAGACTCTATCCATGTTACATCCCTGGTTACATTCATTCTACTATAGCTGAGGTTTTATAAGGAGGTCTAATAATTCAACTGAATATTTATGTGTAAAGTCTTGTAATTTTCAATAATGCAAGGATTTTTAAAACTGTAAATTGCTCTCTATGCTGTAGTAATCAGGCAAGTTTAATTTGCTGCTACTTTCAGGCAAGTTTCATTTTGGCTGTCTCTTTCTATAAAGTGCAACTCCGCCTACAGTTGTTAGTTCTCAGTAGCTTTCAGCACATTTTGACACTATTCTACACAGTATTATTATTGTTTCTTTTTCCAAAAAGGTAGCTCACTTGATGAAGTGAAACCAAAGCTCAGCATATTCAGTGCCTTTTGTTTTAAGTCAAAATAAAATATTAATAGAGGGTATAACTTTGTTCTTTTCACAGGAAGTTAAAATGTTTTAAAATTGCAAATGCTTTAAAGTCATAAGGGAACCCAAAATTTTGGATGAGAAGGATAGTAACAGAGAAAATCCTAAATTATTTACCTGGCTGTTAATCAGGTATTGTGTCTGCTCATCTGGATGTTGCTTAGAAAGGACATTATTGTTCTGAGCTATTTATTCTTTCCTTGACTTTTGCTTATGTTTTTAAAATGATGATAAATAAAGTGTGTGTGTGTGTGTGTGAGTGAGTGAGAGAGAGAGGGAGGGAGGGAGGAATGGTTAAATGGATAGGTAGGTAGGTAGGTAGGTTGGTAGGTAGATAGAAAATGGATAGATTTTTTTATTACCTTCTGGGAAGAGGCTCACTGGTATCTGTAACAGAACAACTAGATACTGTAATAGTTTTGTACCACTTAGCATCAACCTTGTTAACTCTCAAAACACTTTTTCGGCTATGTATTCAAAGTGAACTGTGATTAATGTGCATGTACACACTTATATACATATACACATGTGTGTGTGTGTGTGTGTGTGTGTATACATACACACATTAATATATATAACTTTTGGGAGTGGGGATCAAAATTTCATTTTAATGTGCACCATTGTGTATGCAGAAGTGTGACAATAATACTTATCTTGTCTTGCCCTGCCTTGCCCTAGTTACCTCACCTTTCCTTACATAAGATACAGTAGATAGATAGATAGATAGATAGATAGATAGATAGATAGATAGATAGATAGATAGACAGACAGACAGACAGACAGACCATGAACAAATGAATACTTCTGGCCAGCCAGATGCTTTTAGAAGGTAAAAAAATGCCAAGTGGGGCACCACAATTTCATTTTAATGTGTGCCATTGGGTATAGAGAAGAGTGACAATAAAGCTTATCTTATCAAGTGGGGCATCTTAATTTTTTGTTGGAAAATGTGAACTCTTGTTCAGGGGTTGGGCAGTTTTAACTCTTTGCCTTTTGAGCAATATGAGGTTTATTGGCCTGGGCCAGCCCATCACAATAGCCAATCTCTCAATCTGACCATGAAACTTATTGTGATTTTCTGGGATCTCTGTGTGTCAATGGCATATACTGAGAAGTCTACATACATCTGCCCAAGCAAGTGGTTGTTTTGATGAGAAAACTGCTCAATCTTTACTTTATCAAGGCATACATGTAGCTCTGAGCAGTTGTGGGATTCAAATAATTTAAGAACCAGTTCTCTGCCCTAATGATGTCTTCCAACAACCATTTCATCAAACTGCTCAGAAACTTAACAACCAGTTCTCCCAAAGTGGTGCAAACTGGCTGAATCCCTCCACTGGGTCTGAGGTACTACATAAACTCCAAGCGCTTGTGTTTAAAATTTGTATTCTGGGGATTGATGGAAATGTACCCTGTGTCATAAGCTTTCAATTCAAAAGTTCTTAGTAGATGAAAAACAATCAATTAAGAAAAAAGGCTCAGTAAACCTTGTATCTATGTAGGCAGCATTGCAGTTATGAAATTCCAACCATAGAACTCACAAGTCAACCACAAAAATTTCAGTTCCTGCAGTCTCCTCATGAACAGCAGTTGTCCAGAGTGCAAGTGGGTCATCTCACCATCTTTCCTTTTTCTGGAGAAGCTTCACCGCCCACAATTGGCCATCTGGCCATCAATCTCTGACACCATGCCATCTCTGCTCCTTCAGGGATGGGTAAGTTCACCATGAATCCTCACAGGAAGAGCACAGTCTTATAAATCTTTGAAGGATTGACAGCAAGTTTTGAATATTCAGCACCCCTTGATTTTTGTGGCACTTACAAGTCCAGAAGCTAAGAATAGCATTTCAGCCTAAACATCTTCTGCATATCAAATAGAACCACTGACAGGAATTCAACAGTTCCATCTGGATGGTTTCTTATGAAGATACAGAAGTGCAGAAACAATAACTTTTGATTCTTTGAGAATAAGAGAAGCGTGAAGCAACTATGAGGCACCATTTGCCTGCCAAATGCAGTTTCTTCTCTACCAGGGAACAAACCTGAACATGCTGGTGTTGTGACTTGATTTAATTTATTTATTTATTTTTATTTATTTATTTGGTCAATCGCTTACAAGATAATAAGTATAAGAATAAACATAGTTGTGAATACATGAAATGAATACATATAACATAGTTGTGAATACATGAAATGAATACATATAAGAAAAATAAAAGAAACAATAGGACAGGGATGGTAGGCACATTAGTGCACTTATGTATGCCCCCTACAGACCTCTTAGGAAAGGGGTGAGGTCAATAGTAGACAGTCTAAGGTTAAAGTTTTGGGGTTTGGGGAAGAAACCACAGAGTCAGGTAGAGTATTCCAGACATTGACCACTCTGTTGCTGAAGTCGTATTTCCTGCAATCAAGTTTGGTGTGGTTAACCTTGAGTTTGTATCTATTGTGTGCTTTTGTATTGTTATGGTTGAAGCTGAAGTATTCATTGACCGGAAGGACATTGCAATGTATGATTTTATATACTATACTTAGATCAGACCGGTGTAGTTCTAGGTTTTCTACATCTAGAATTTCAAGTCTGGTGGCATAAGGTATTCTGCAATGAGTAGAGGAGTGTAAACTCTTCTTGTGAAATATTTCTGGACTTTCTCAACTGTGTTAATATCAGATACGTGATGTGGGTTCCAGACTGATGAGCTGTATTTGAGTATTGGTCTAGCAAATGTTTTGTATGCTCTAGTTAGTAGTGTGATATTACCAGAGAAAAAGCTATGTAGGATTAGGTTAACAACTCTTAATGCCTTTTTGGCTATGTAGTTACAGTGGGCTCTAGCACTTAGATCATTAGAGATGAGTATTCCAAGGTCCTTGATGGAGTTTGGATCATCAACAAGGTCTTGACTATTCAGCTTGTATTTTATTTTCTGATCTTTTTTGCCAATATGTAAGACAGAGCGTTTATTTGTTGAGATTTGAAGTTGCCATTTGTTTGACCATTCTGATACATCTTCAGTGAAGAGAATGCAGTTGCTCTTAATATGATCACAGAGGTCATTTATGTAGAGTATGAAGAGAGTTGGTCCTAGAACTCTGCCTTGGGGGACACCACTGTTGACAGGTACAGAATTTGATAGGACGCTCCCAATTTTGATCATTTGTTGTCTGTTTGACAGGAATGCTTCTATCCAGTTATGCAGTTGTCCAGAGTTACCATAAGATTTTAGTTTTAGTAGTAGTTTGTCGTGTACCACTGAATTGAAGGCTTTACAGAAGTCTATGTAGATTGCGTCTATTGCTTTGCCCTGATCGAGTTGTGTAGTCCATATGTTTTTGCAGTGTAAGAGTTGCAGATTACAGGATAGTTTTTTCTGAAACCATATTGTTTGTTAGAGAGTAGGTTGTTTGTCTCTAAGTGGAGGATAATGGATTGGTTAATAATTGATTCCATGACTTTACAGGTGATGCAGCATAAAGAGATTGGTCTGTAATTTTCAACTAGACTGGGGTCCCTTTTGAAGAGGGATGACCATGGCTTGTGACCATAGGTTTGGCAAGGAGCTGGTCCTGAAAGATTTTTCAAAGATTATGCTTAGAGGTTTGGCTATGGCAGTGGATAGCTTTTTTAAGAAGTAGGCACATATTCCATCCGGTCCAGTAGATAGAGATGGTTTTAGATTGCGTAGTGCTTTTTCAACATTGTCTTCTGTAAAATCGATATGTATTAGATCATTGTAGTTGTCAGTGGTTCGACTAGGAAATACTGAGCATGAGCCATTGCTGTTTACAAATTCTGAGCCAAAGAATGTGTTAAAGGGGTTTGCTTTAATAGTGTCATCATTGCAGTCTGTACCATTAGGTCCTTTCAGGGGTGGGATGGATCTTGAGTCTTTTAGTTTGTTGTTTACAAAATTGTAGAAAGTGCGGGTGGAATTGGTGCATAGAAGGTTTTCCTCTTGTTTAATGTGATAATTGGTGCATTCAGTCTTTATCTGGTGAATAATGGTTAATAGTGAAACTAATGTTGAAAAAAATAATAAGTTAAATTCTGGGTCATACTTTGAATTTGCACTACTCTATTTATCCAGAGAAGATGATAAATGTATTCAAAATGTTAAAAAAACAGGAAATGGTAATAGAAACATCATGAAATAATGTAAATAAGTTAAAAGACATCATAAAAGTAGGAAGCAGAATAAAGAAAATTTTCATATAATTTACTCTTTATTCCTGGGAGTTTTGTGCTAGTGATGAGTTGACATTTTCTTGCCTCTTATAATAGACATGTGTATCTTTATACAACTACAAGGCACATCACCTGAAGATCCAGTAATTTATTTTATATTGCCAATTATTTCACATTATCATATTTTCTAAAATACCACCAATCTTCTATTGAAATATTCTAAGGTGCATCAGAAAATCAGCTTATTGCACAAAGTAATGTCCAAATGCCAATTTAATGAGCCTAACTTAAATCAGTCATTTCCTATGTTTCATAATGTTTTACAGAAATGTTAGATTTCAATTGTCAACGTTTCCATTTGAGATGAGAAATTCTAGAAAGTGAATTCCAAAATATTTGGAGGCACTGATTGGAGAACTGGAACTGTCCAATTCTGTCTACTGGGGTGCTGAAGCAGGATTCCTCACCTGCTAATGGAGAAAATAGCAGCAATAGCACTTAGACCTATATACCGCTTCACAGTGCTTCACAGCCCACTCTAAGTGGTTTACAAAGTCGACATATTGCCCCCCAACAATCTGGGTCCTCATTTTACCCACCTCAGAAGGATGGAAGGCTGAGTCAACCTTGAGCCTGGTGAGATTCGATCTGCTGAATTGCAGTCAGCCAGCAGTCAGCAGAAGTAGCCTGCAGTACTGCACTCTAACCATTGCGTCACTGAGGCTCTTCAAAGCCAACCTTAAAAAAAAAAAGCCATATCCTATTTTAAACTAGATTTCTACCTTTGACTATCTTCTGAACAGTAAATAAATATCTTAATTTAGAATAGAAAAATCAGGTTTGGTGGTATCTGGATCACTGAAAATTAATGTGACAGAAGGATGGGAATTATTAAATATAGGGTGAGTAATACTATGGTTAATATTTTAATTAAATTATAATTGTTTTACATTAGATCAAATGCATCAATTTTAGATTTTACCATTACCTTTTTGTTTAATTCTTTTGTCCTGAAACAACTACTTTGAGAAATATTGCTACCTTTTACTTTGAAGAGTTATGCATCTTTTCTTGACTGAAATAAGATTGTGAACCTTCTTCTAAACAACTACTTTGAGAAATATTGCTACCTTTTACTTTGAAGAGTTATGCATCTTTTCTTGACTGAAATAAGATTGTGAACCTTCTTCTAAGGGTCCTGTAGAGGTGAAGCAATAATTTGACCCTTTCCCCGTGTTGAACAATGGCAGGAAGGAAGTTTTCAGTTTTCTGAATCTCATTTCAGTTTCGGTAAACTCAATTGTGCTGAGTTTATAACTTGATTACCTAATATGGTCTATTGTTTAAATCATTGGCACAGAAAAATGAGAGGGGAAAAATATAATTCATTAATATCAAGAAGAAAGATAACAACGGATTTCAAGAGAAGCCTGAAAGTACAGCAGAGAAGATGTTTTACAAGACATAAAGTGCCATATGTTCCAATGAATATGATTTTGATAGGGGTCAAATTGATTTAAATAAAGCTTAAATTGAACAGCTGTTTCAGTTCTCTCACATGCCCTGACATTGGGATAACCAAAAATAGCTAATCTGTGCATGCCAACTTTCAGAGGCAACAAGTAACTCTCAGTCTCTTATATTTTCTGCTGATAATAGTGAACAGGCCTATATTCTAAGAACAGGAAAGAAATGGAAGTCAGTTATGATTAAATTTATGGCACAGCTGTTCTCTGAAGAAATACAGGTAGTCATTTAGTGACTGAAGTTAAAACTGCACTGAAAAATAGGGATGCTGCAAAGATCGTAAGTGCACTTATGTCATTTTTCACACTTATGACCTTTGCAGCATCCCTATGTTCACATGATCAAAATTCACACGCTTGGCAACTGACTCACATTTATGACCTTTGCCGTGTCCCAGAGTCACGTGATCACCATTTGTGACCTTCTGACAAGCAAAGTCAATGGGGAAGCCAGATTCACTTAACAAATGGGTTACTCCTGTAACAACTGCAGTGATTCACCAAACAACTGTGGCAAGAAATAGGGCAAAAATTCACTTAACAAAAGTTCTTGCGTAACAAAAGAAAATTTGGGCTCCATTTTGGTCATAAGTCAAGGACTACCTGTCAAGGACATGACAGAAATTTTAGAGATCTTTGAATCCCATTAATATCAGTGAATATAATGTTATTACAAAGTTTATAATAAGTAAATAATAATCTAGGGAATAAATACATTGCAATTTATTGCTCAAGATGATAAATAGCAATAGAATAGAATAGAATAGAATAGAATAGAATAGAATGGAATGGAATGGAATGGAATGGAATGGAATGGAATGGAATGGAATGGAACGGAATAGAACAGAACAGAATAGAATTACAGAATAGAATAAACAGAATTACAGAACAGAATTACAGAATAGAATAGAATAGAATAGAATAGAATAGAATAGAATAGAATAGAATAGAATGGAATGGAATGGAATGGAATGGAATGGAATGGAATGGAATGGAATAGAATTACAGAATAAAATAGAATAGAATGGAATGGAATTGAATAGAATAGAATAGAATAGAATAGAATAGTATTCTTTATTGGCCAAGTGTGATTGGACACACAAGGAATTTGTCTTTGGTGCATAAGCTCTCTGTGTACATAAAAGCTATAAGTGATAAATCTTGTTCATAGTCATCATAAAATACATTCATCATAAATAATAAGATACAACACTTAGTGCTGGTCATAGGATACTAAATAAGCAATCAACATAAATCATACTATTTATTTATTTATTTATTTATTGGACTTGTATGCTGCCCCATTACCGAAGACTCGAGGCGGCGCACAACTAAAAACAGCAACAATAAATACTTAAAAAGAAATTAAACTAATTTCACAAGCCCAAAAATACAAAAACTAAAATTTACAGTGGTTAAAATAATTAAGAAACCCATCCCCCGCCCAAGGAGGGGCCACAGCCTGGATTGGTTGAACAACCAGGTCTTCAAATCATAGCAGAAGGTGCAGAGGTCAGGGGCCAGGCGGAGCCCCAGGGGCAATTGGTTCCAGAGGTCAGGGGCTGCGACAGAATAGGCTTGTCGCTGGGGGACCGCCAGCCGACATTGGCTTGCCAACAGGACCCCGAGGAGTCCTTGCCTATGTGCTCGCACAGGGCAGCTGGCACTCGATATTGGCAGAAGACACTTAAATCCCTTAAATATTGAGGACCCATGTCATGAAGGACTTTGTATGTTAAAACTAAAACCTTGAATCTCACCCAGAGTGCAACCGGCAACCAATGCAGGCAGCAGGAGGGGGTAACATGGGAGAATCGGAAACTCCCATCACCACCCGCACCGCCGCATTTTGCACCAGCTGCAATCTCCGGATGGTATGCAAGGGCAGTCCTAAATAGAGAGCGTTGCAGTAGTCAAGTCTAGAGGTAAGAAGGGTGTGAGTGACTGTGCGCAGGGCATCTCGGTCCAGAAATGGACAAACAAGGCGGAGCTGGGCAAAGGCCCCCCTGGCAACGGCCCTACCTGCTCCTCCAACCGGAGCCGTACATCCAGGAGGACCCCCAGATTTCACGCCCTATCCACAGGGGGCAACATCTCTCCCCCTATGGCCAAAGATGGATATTCCTGACTGGGCCGAGATGCTAGAAATCTAAATGAAACAATATAAGTTGTAAAAATACAAGCAATGAAGTTATAGTCGTAAGTAAAAAAGGAGATTGGTAATAGGAAAGATGAGAAGAATGATAGTAATACATAGTCAAATAGTTTGACAGTATTGTGGGAAATAGTTGTTTAGTGGACTGATGGCAGGGGGAAAACTGCCTAAAAGGTCCCCAAGGTCTAGAAAGGATGTGTCAAAACTTCTGGATGTGGCCCTTAAGGATTTTAAATACAGGCAGGAGTCATTTAACAATGCCATTATTGGAATTGGAAAGTTTATTGTTAAACAATCTTGTCATAAGTTGAAAAACCATGTTACTGCACCACTTAGAAATTCTGGTTATTGTTAAATTGTTAAAGAAGGTCATGGGAAGTCCTCATATAACTGCGAATTCTGACTTCCTGCTGGCTTCCCCATTGACTTTGCTGAGCCAGCAAGAGGGTTGCAAATTGTGATCATGTGATCACAGGGTGCTGTGACAGCCAAAAGTAGGAAGTCTGGCTGCAACTACCACTCATTAAATGAGGACCATATATGTACCATATCTGATCCATACTAGATATATACATGAATCAGAAAGCATCTTTTGCTTTGAGCTAGAGTAAAATAGACCCATCTGAAAATCCAACAGCTATGTCTTTATGAAACAAAGCTGGGAACTCAGAAACGTCCTTGCATTTTTTTTTAAAAAAAAGCTCACCATGCTATCAAATTGTTTGAGGTCTCTACCCTTCCTTGTTATCAGTGATGACCAAGACAGGCTTATAGCTTTGAAAGCTCTTTTTATGATTTAAGATTCTATAAACTGGAAAATGCTTTGATGGCCTTGAATTTTTCCAATCAGTCTTTCTCAATTAATAATAGATTGATGGCTTTCACTATGTCTTTCCAGATATAGAAAGGGTTGCTTTCTGTCATTAGCCTTCACACCTTTCCTTTTATGTGAAGCCCTGGAAAACCATGTAGTAAGCCTAATTTTAGATTTAAAAAAATAATAATAAGCAAATTGGTGTTAGAGAAAGGAAAGGTCTCATTAAATTAATGTAGTAACTGTTTGGCATAAAATGGCCCGCTTCGCTATTGGAGTGAAAAGAGGCAGTAACCTCACCTTTAAAAAATGACAAACTGCTTTTGTATAATGAATATCATTCATCCTGTTGTTGGTTTTTTTTTTTTGGTAAGGCTGACATCTTACACTAGTTCTAATTTTGTACTGATACCCTTCAGTTTACAATAAACATCTGGCAATAAGTTAGAAGTAAATCACAGAATTACACTAAAAGCAAAGATAAAATCCATATGAAGGGATAGTCTTCAACATATCCCAGAGTAAAAATAATCCCAGGGATCAAATCTAAAAGAATTAAGTTGTCCTGGTTAATGTTTATAAGGAATTGGTTGTTGAAATCGGAAACCTCATAAAAATATCCAATTGGAAATGTTAATATGTATTTATAAAAAACAGAGTGCAGGTATGGTATCCAAGGATTTAGAATGGGAAAAAAAGCTTCTTTAAGTATACTCCCAGGTGTCATAAAATCCATAGCCTGGCTTTTCTCATTTGATGGAACTTTTTTTGCCTAAAAATTGGTGTGACATTTGTGTTGAACTTAATGTATAAGTCAGAGATGTATGAGTTTGACAGACTTCCCTTGTGTGAAACTGTAATACAAATATCTCCATATTGAATCCAAGTTCGTGGCTTCTAATGTTGGCTTGAAAAATCTTACTACAGCCACGATGCCCACTCATTTTAAGAACTTGTCCATCAAAATCCACTGGCTAACAAATGACATTCAAAGCCATTATACTTTCATTCCTTGAAAAAAATCAACTTCTCTAAATACACTCTTCAGATCAAACTTAACGATCTAATGAACTGCTCCTGCATGTCTGAGACAGTAGAATAGAATAGAATAGAATAGAATAGAATAGAATAGAATAGAATAGAATAGAATAGAATAGAACAGAATAGAATAGAATAGAATTCTATATTGGCCAAATGTGATTGGACACACAAGGAATTTTTCTTGGTGCAAATGCTCTCAGTGTACATAAAAGAAAGGATACATTTGTCAAGAGTCAAGAATCATAAGATACAACACTTAATGATAGTCATAGGGTACAATAAGCAATTAAATCATACTAGGAAACAATCAGTATAAATCATAAGGATACAAGCAACTAGGTTACAGTCATACAGTCACAAGTGGGAGGGGATGGGGGATAAGGAGTGATGAGATTAATAGTAATAGTAGTGCAGACATTGTAAATAGTTGGACAGCGTTGAGGGAATTATTTGTTTAGCAGTTGTTTGGCGTTCAGGAAAAAAACTCTCCTTGTGTCTAGTTGTTCTGGTGTGCAGTGCTCTATAGCATTGTTTTGAGGGTAGGAGTTGAAACAGTTTATGTCCAGGATGTGAGGGGTCTGTAAACATTTTCACAGCCTTCTTTTTGACTCGTGCAGTATATAGGTCCTTGATGGAAGGCAGGTTGGTAGTACTGTAGTCATGGATGCTTTTATTGCAATAATTCTTTTTTTTCCCTCAATATATTCAACCTTCTGCTGCTAGTGTGTTACCATTTAGGGAACAGTGGCATCACTATGCATCTATTGAGATTTTTTATTTGGATTAATGTTATGCTCTTAACGTGCATTGAGAGATGGGGGGAATCACTTTTATGAAGCCTGCTAAAGGCTTCAGATCTTCTTGTTACCTAGAACTAACTGAAAGGCCATAAAATGTCCATAGAAGCCATTAAGGAGTGAGCACAATTAAAGAAGATGATATTAGATTTCAGAGATTACTCTCTCACCCTCTTTTTCAAGATCTACAGAGACCAAGTCTCCTTCCATCATGAAAATAGGCTTATGGTATAGTTATGAGAAAATAGAGCTTGTGTTGCATGGGCAAAATGCTGCTTTCATCATTTATTATTCACTGACATTATCTCTTTACTATTCTGATTCAAGAGTAACTACAACACTGGCTCTGAATCAGAGGAGAAGGAGGAGGTGGCGTGGGAGTCAGGGTCAGTATCAGGGCAACCTGGGAGCTCCGAGGGGGAGAGATGGCACAGAGAGAGACAGAGGTGGAGCCTGGGCCTAGAGATGGCTGATCAGGAAGAGGAGGAACAGCTGGGTCCAGTGCCTGATGCATGGATGCACAGAAGGCAGAGGAGAGGAGAGCAGTGGAAATCCATGAGATGGTCCTTGGAACGAAAGAGCCACTGCTGCTAATGAGGCCCCACACTAGCTCTGGGGATAAAATGCAGAGGATGGAGATGAATAGGTGTGGCAGACAACTATCCATCTTCCGGCTGGACAGATTTGTTAGCCTGTGAGATAAAGTTTTTGCTGTGGCTGCCGGCATTCCTAATAAAGGGATCTTTTGAGTTCACGTCAGAGGTTCAAAACCTAAATGCCACCCAATAGTGTGACCTCCCATTACTTGGCTAGCTCCTGCCCACTTAGCAGTTCAAAAGAATACAAATGCAAGTAGATATATAGGTACCACTTTGATGGGAAGGTAACAACATTCTGTACACCTTTGGAGTATAGTCTTGCTAGCCACATGACCATGGAAGCATCTTCAGACAATGCTGGTTTCCTCATTAAAGAAGCAGAGGTGAGCACCAGCCCCTAGAGCTGGTACAACTGGACAGGGAAAACCTTTATCTTTATAATTATGACAGGGAAGATTTTCTGATTGATGCCACTTCATTTGTGCCACTTCATTTGTGCTCCCATGTTTGGATGTGTGTGTTGGTGTGTGGGTACTTATGGATGCATCTGTGTGTGTGTGTGTGTGTGTATCTGTGCACGCATGCACACATTTAATATCAAACACCTTACCTTAGAAATGCTTTTGTAGAGCACTTATTATTTTTTTTTAGATTTCTATCCTCACCTCTCTTACCAGTCTACCCTGTTAAAATAATTGGCTGTTTGTTTAAATTGTTGTTCACAGACAGGAAAACTAGTTGGAATGGATCAATATTGGTACTGCTGTGAGAAATTAAGTAGCAATTCAATTTTTGAGACTGTGGTCATGAAAGGTCCACCAAGATTGGGTTTCTGTGTTCTACTCTGAACTAGCAAAGTACAAAGAACACCCTTCTTCTTATATATTGTAAAGGATCATGTTGCTACCACAATTTTATCTGGAGTTCTGTTTCTAAAGTGCAATATCTAAAATCATTTGCTTCAAATGCATTGTTCTTATTTATTATACTACTCGGCTAGGATCAAGGCCTCCCTATTCACTAGGATAATGCACAGTCTATCACAAGATTGAAATCCTCTAGGCTAGTGTGGGAAACAGCCATTTGCTTAACATCTACCCAGATTAACCCCGAGAATGTGTGAAGAGAGGAATAGCCCAAGACACTATAAAAAGGATGTTGAGACTCTAGAAAAAGTGCAGAGAAGAGCAACCAAGATGATTAAGGGACTGGAGGCTAAAACATATGATGAATGGTTGCAGGAACTGGGCATGGCTAGTCTAGTGAAGAGAAGAACCAGGGGAGACATAATAGCAGTCTTCCAATATTTGAGCAGCTGCCACAGAGAGAAGGGGTTCAAGCTTGTTTCCAAAGCACTTGAAGGCCAGACAAGGAATAATGGACAGAAACTGATCAAGGAGAGATTCAACCTGGACATAAGGAGGAATTTTCTGACAGTGAGAACAATCAACCAATGGAACAGAAGTTGCCTTCAGAAGTTGTGGGAGCTTCATCACTGGAGGCTTTCAAGAAGAGATTGGACTGCCATTTGTCAGAAATGATGTAGGGTCTCCTGTTTGGGGAGGGGTTGGACTAGGTGAACTACAAGGTCCTTCCAACTCTGTTAATCTAATCTAATGTAATCTAATCTAAACCTTCTTGAGGCCTGTCCAATAGTGATCCCTCTACTAAATCACTGGTTTTAACCTGCCTCATTCTGTCTCTGAACAAACCTGAACTGAATTAGATGTGACACTAGCAGAAGTGCTTCTGCCTTGTATGAATTGGTCTGGGAAGATTCCCCTTATTGCCACTGTGGTGCCAATATGCAAACTATTAACCATATTGTGTAAGACAACATGCATTCTCTGGTTCCTTAGAAGATCTGCATGAACAATCTCATGAAGACACCACCATACCCCTCCCCTCCCCAATTTTTTTTGTATATAATTATGTGGATATGTTTACTTCTTTGTCATCTTATCGTATGCAAAATAAATATATTTATTATTTAATAGTAATAATAAACTGAAAATTTGCTTCTTAGAGCTATAAACTGGAGTTAAGACCCTGTGAACATTTCATTGAATAGAAGCGAATCACCGAATCAGGAAAATAAACCTTGTCTTTGAATATTTCTGCTTTTATTCTGGATGAAACAAAAGCTTTAATATATCAGTATGCTCTCTGAAATGTTTGGATTTTATATTGCTGTATTAACTGTTGCTGGAAAAAGGGTATTTTTATGCATATGAACACCAATGTTTTAGCTGAAGCAGAAATTCCACAATTTTTTTTTTCTGCCTATGAGCTTGGCTTCATACATTTTTATAAACATATCACAATATTGCTGTTTATTTTACCTGGCCTTATGCCCAAGTATCTATGCCTGTATGGATAGACTATTTTGGACTATTTCCATGCTCCCTTCGCAATAGATATTTTTTTTCCAATGAAGAAATGTATTGTGTTCTATCATTGCATTTGAATAAATTTCATTTTTTTAAAATTTCAACCACTTAGAATGGTCATGACATAGAATATAAAAACTTACTAAATGGATATGTGAATGAAAGTAAATATTGTAATAGGTTGGATTCATTGTGCACATGTGTGCCTCACTGCTGCCTTCAGAGGTATTTATTCACTTAACCCAAAACAGTCTATTTGCCAAAAAAATAAAAGAGACAAGAAAGGAAATATGACTTTGATACTAATGCTGCTGTTTCCATCTCTTCCATGGTTCAAAGTTTGGTATCCTGTGGGTACAAAGTTGGGTGGATCTAATTTCTTTGTCACTTTGTTCTTTTGCCCCACCCTGGAAAGAGGGTTTTTTTTTTAGTCTCTTGATATGAACATAGACAATTCCACTCTCAGGATAAAATGATGTCACTTCTCAGCTCATGGGAGAGGGATACACAACATTGGTTTTGTTCTGATACTTCCATAACAGGGATTTGTATCCCTTAAGGAATATGTAAAGAGAGTGGTGTGGTGGCCTAGAGGCAGAGCTCTTACCTCATAATCAGGAGGCGGTGAGTTGGATCCTAAGTAGAGGCAGATATTTCTCTCTTTGGGCACAGTGAGAATATATCTGCCGAACACAGCTCCACATTGGCAACAGGAAAGGCATCTGGCCAGTAAACACTCAGCGACATTCAGTTGCCCAGACTCCACCTCACAAGGAATTATGGGGTTGGAAGAAGAAGAGGAAGAGGAAGAGGAAGAGGAAGAGGAAGAGGAAGAAGAGAAAGAAGAGGAAGAGGAAGAGGAAGAAGAGGAGGAAGAGGAAGAGGAAGAGGAGGAAGAGGAAGAGGAAGAAGAAGAGGAGGAAGAGGAAGAGGAAGAGGAAGAAGAAGAGGAAGAAGAGGAAGAGGAAGAGGAGGAAGAGGAGGAGGAGGAGGAGGAGGAAGAGGAAGAGGAAAAAGAAGAGGAAAAAGAAGAGGATGAAGAAAAGGAAGAAGAGGAAGAGGAAGAGGAAGAAGAAGAAGAAGAAGAAGAAGAAGAAGTAGTATGTAAAGAGGGCTAGAGAAAATACCTCTCCTCCTCTCTCTCCCCTCCTTCTCTCTCTCTCCCTCTCCCTGTCTTTCCCTGTTTTATTATGATTTTGGTATCTATCATTGTGCTGTTTCATTCAAAGTAAATTAATAACATTAAAATGTGTGCTATCTGTCTTCTAATACCTCCAACCCTGAGAGAATTAGCAATTATAGTTTGCATTCCTGTCTTACGGCAAAGTAAGCAGTCTCTATGCATTACATCCCATTGAATTAAACATTCCGTTCTTTTGGGTAAACATCCTTTGTGTCACAGTGAAAACCATTGCATTTAACGTGGCTTCAAGTTTGAGTCCTTCAGTGACTTCTCAGTTGGGTCATTTTAAGTTAAATTCTTCCTAGCTGAAATGCTAACTATGTCACCTCAGGTCACAATACCATTGCTGATGTCTAAAGAATCCAATCCTAAGTTATATAACATCTCAAGTGAGAATGCTTTTTCCAAGCTGGCTATATTCTCATCAGGAGACTAAGAAGAAATAGAGCAGGGACAAAAACAGTTTTTATACCCTTCTTTTCTGATTGTTTTTATTGCTCTCCAAGGCCTCACATGACCTTTGGCAATATCATTGCTAGCGAGATGGATTTACAGT
This sequence comes from Naja naja, assembly GCA_009733165.1. NCBI lineage: Eukaryota > Metazoa > Chordata > Lepidosauria > Squamata > Elapidae > Naja > Naja naja. The sequence goes on from CM019153.1 coordinate 42,401,605, forward strand.
CCTCCCCAAATGTTGCTCATCCAGGCTCCTTTTCCCCTAATAAAACCACAAGCCATATTCATCTGAAAGTATCCCCATCTGCCAAGTTGGAGCTGGCCAGGCAGGCAAAGTTTTACAACTTTAGGAATCTTGAGGCAATTGTTTAAAATTGGACATGGGAGTAAAGTGGATGGATGGAGGACTTGTGGAGCTTTCTAGGATTTCTTCTTTTCTTCTTCTTCTTCTTCTTCTTCTTCTTCTTCTTCTTCTTCTTCTTCTTCTTCTTCTTCTTCTTCTTTCTTCTCTCTCTCGACCTCTTCCTTCTTCTCTTCCTCTTCTTCCTCCTCCTCCTTCTCCTTCTTCTCCTCCTCTCCCCCCTCCTCCTCCTCTTCCATGGCCTATGATGATTGTGATGTAAATTAGTGGTACAGACAACAAGCTATTTTTCACCTCCCAACAATGTTACTGTATATTACAACTTTTCAGTAAGAGCACTCCTTTTGTTGAAGTTGGAGAAACAACAAAATGGTATGCAAGAATAGTTTAGCAACATTTTTCAACCCAGATCAAATGAATGCATTAGCCCAAACTACAGCTAATAAGAGATGAGATAATCTCTTCTACCTGACTGGGAGAACAGAAGTGAAGGGCAGGACCCTAATCTTTTCGGCAGACAGAACCAGGTTTATACTTCCTCTATTCAAGAGTCATTTTGCACATCACAAATGCATCCCAGGATCATATTGCAATACATTATATGTGTGTGCACGTGTGCATGCAAGTGTGTGTGTGTGTGTGCGCACACAGGTGTGTGTTTGTGTGTATAGTTATCAAATCAACTATAGCTACCACAACTGCAGTTGTATAATTTTGCCGATCATAGATATAATCTATGTACTATTTGCATTGGATAACCCAGAAATGAACCCATAGAACAATGACAGCTTCTTTTGCCGATGAATGTGTGAATGTGGGAAAACATTTGTTGCTGCATTTCTCTTGAGTGAAGTTTAGGATGATTTAAATGCGATAAGAAAAAAACCATGCAAGAGAAGCCAGGAAAACAAACAGAGAAGCTGTCTTTCTGGGGGCAGAGGCTAAAAAAGAGGAGAAAATTGGATGTTAAAGCAAGAAATAAACAAACCTTGTTGGGCAACAAGCCATGAAATTCCAGATAAACAGCTGGCTTTGTGTGTATATATGTGTGTGTGTGGGGGTGTCTGTGTATTTTATAATAGCATCAGCAAGATAAAAATATTGAATGTTTAAGCTGTCAAATAATTTGAAATTTGGCACCATACTTACTCTTGCATTAACTAGCTGAACAAGCTTTGTAAAAGTCAGATAATTATCTGTCCTATACATTGCTAACATAGGTCATTGGAGAACGTTTTATGAGACTTTTATGGTGCACCAAAAATCTAAATGCCTGTAGAGGAACGCTTACAGCTGGTGAACCCAGACCGGCTCACTAGTCCACCTACTTCAATATTCTCTAATCCCATTTTCCCTGACCTGGTGTTCTTGCTGAAGAGATGCCCAGATGTGCTGTTATATATATTTGGACATCACCCAGGTGATTTGGCTCAAACTAGCTAAAAAAAAAACACTTGTGGAGCTGTCCAACATTTGTACGGAGAGTTCATGCTATTGTGCGCAGCCCTAGTTCCGTTTAACACAAGCAATAGGAGTGATGCTTATCTCCATACACAATTGTAGGAAAAGATGCCTCGGATTTCAACACTTTAAACCTCCTTTTCTCAAAGAAGACCACCCCCCCAAAGGAGAGAGGGGGTCAACCTATTCTCCAAAGCACCTGAAGGCAGGATAAAAAGCATATGGATGGAAACTAACCAAGGTGAGAACCAGTCTAGAATTAAGGAGAAATTTCCTGATGGAACAATTAATCAGTGGAATATCTTGCTTCCAGAAGTTGTGGGTGCTATAACATTGGAGGTGTTTAAGAAGAGTTTGGACAATCATTTGTCTGAAATGGTATAGGGTCTCCTGCCTGAGCAGGGGATTGGACTACAAGACCTCTAAGATCCCTCCCAATTCTGTTATTCTGCTATTCCTCCAAACCTAAAGAGCTGCAAAGCCTTACATGCAGAGTCAGACAGAATTCAGTGTCTTCTAAGCAACACGGAGTGCCCCTGATTGTTTCAGAGAAGAATCTGAAATACCATCACTGAATGTATGAGCTGCAGTGAAAATCCAGTGACACCATCTGCGTTCTGCTTAACTTTTGTAGTATCTCTTTCGCTTCCCTAAGCTTGGTTTTATGTAGATATTGTCATCGCAATGGGTTTCGTCCTGAGCCATAATTACTACAGTATTGACCTCAAGGTGATTCAGTTAGATAATTTTGAGTTTCAGTGCACAAGAGTCACACCATCATTTGCTGGATGGGTTAATTTTCTTTCTTTTTTTTAATAATAAATTTTATTAAGTTTTGAAATTTTAAAAACATAAAATAAAAACTTTATACATTATAATCAACATCAAGACATCTTTTATATCTCTTTGCATTCTTCAGTATATATATTTACTTATTCCTTTACCATTACATCTTACTGTTGCTATAAATCAATATCTTTTATCTTTACACATCAATCTTCTCTATAATATATTTACATATTTATATATTCCCTCATTCTTTTCCTAATTGCCATTTTATTTTCCTTTTATTTCTAAACCACTCATACCAGGCATCCCAGGCCTTGTAATAAATTGAATCTTCTCTGTCTTTTATTTTCATCATTAGCCTGTCCATCTCTATACAATCTATTATTTTTTATTAGCATGCCTTCCATTGGAACCCTTTTTTCCTTCCAGAGTTGTGCGTACGAGATCCTTTGGATGGGTTAATTTTCTTTCATGTACACAGTTTTTTGTATGCTCCAAGGCACCCTGCCTATTCAAATCCTAAAAAGAAGGAACTCAAAGAAGGAAATCCATTAGCCTCTTTGCTAATATTCATGAATCTTATGCCCAGGCAGTTGCACAATGTTAATCAAGCTTCCAAAGGTTTTGCTTTTTCATAAATGGCAAATCTTCTTGTATCCAAGAAGAGCTTTAATTTCTTTCTTCACAAACGCGGTAACCCTGTCACACTTATCATCTTTGCTTTCCACAAGGTTTTTGGCTACCCTCTTCAGCTATTGATCCTCCCCAAGCTCTGCAGGATGAAGCAAGGAAAAGAAAAATTTGTAGACAGGATAAACATTCATGGCTCCATGTGCTGTCATCACACTGATGTCAGAGTGATGTCTGCACCTCACAAACATCAAATTGATGCTCACAAGCCACACCGAGTATGACAATCTCAACACAAGCTCCACCCTATTGTAGTTGCACTATGACATCACTGGCTGAAAAATAAGGGGCAGAGTTTGTCCAGTGACATCACAATGTAAGTTTTATGACTTTCACCTTCTGCAGACTCCAAAGATTTCCAGTTCTACTAAGCATCCATTGAATCATTATGAAATAAATACACTGGATCCCATAAGGCTTTAGCCCACCCAAGCAGAATAAAGAATAGCAGAGTTGGAAGGGACCTTCGAAGTCTTCTAATCCAACCATTCTGCACAAGTGATTGTCCAATCTCTTGATTGAAGAACAGTTGCAGGAATTGGTTATGTCTAGTCTAGTAAAAAGAAGAAACGGGGTGACATGATAGCAACGTTCGAACATTTGAAGGGCTGCAACAAAGAAGAGGTGTCAACCTATATTCCAAGGCACCAAAAGATAAGACAAGAAGCAATGGATGGAAAATATCTTGGAGATTCTCAGTCATCCAGGTCATGGTTGTCCCAAAGGTGCTTTTTTTTCAAGAGGTAACTGGAATTTCTGGTTTTTCTTTGTTTGAAGACACTTCACTTCCCATCCAAGAAGCTTCTTCAGCAGAGCTGAAAAAGCTTCTTGGATGAGAAGTGAAACATCTTCAGAGAAAGAAAAACCAGAAAGTCCAGTTGCTTCTTGCAAAAAGCACCCTTGGGACAATGGATAGAAACTAATCAAGGAGAGAAGCAAGCTAGAACTAAGGAGAAATTTCCTAACAGTGAGAACACTTAATCAGTGGAATGGCTTGCCTTCAGAAGTTGTAGGTTCTCCATCACTAGAGGCTTTTAAGAAGAGACTGGACAGCCACTTGTCTGAAAGGGTATAGGGTCACCTGTTCGAGCATGGAGTTGGACTAGAAGACCTCCAAGGTCCCTTCTAAATCTTTTATTCTGTTCTGTTATTCTCTTCTTAAAATCTTCCTGTAATGGAGAACCCACCATATGGAGATGGAGTGGTAGGTTTGTATTATCAGCAGCAATGCTTGAATCATATCACATTCAGATCTCTTTGAAAACCAAGTCTCTCCCTTGCTATATATCCAGCAAAATTAAATGGAAAAAAAAAGATAAGAAAAGCAAACACACCTTTATGGCACAATTTACTGTTCTTGCTACCAGCCATGACTTCAAGTTGCTGCTGTTCCCTTTTAATTTTATCACTTGCTCTGGGATGTCCAAAGCTTAAATCAGTATTTCCCCAACTACATGCCAGAACATATGCTTGGAAGCTGTCAAAAGGGTTGCAAGTACATTGTGAAAAATGGAAATAATTATAGCATCTTCTGAAGCCCAAACACAACAGACACAGGGGATAGGCGTTCTGCCATTCTTTGCCATTGCTCTGGATGCAGGTCAGGTCTGTACTGCTGACTTGAGACCCTGATCCAGAAGCCAGGAATCAGGATCTAAGAAGAAAATGAAAGGGAAGTTAAGGTGAGGTAATGAGGGAAGAATAAACCAGAAACTGCTAAGACGCATGCCCAAAGTTGCAGTTATTCATTTATGTAATAAATGTTTACAACTCTCCTTACAGGGCAAGATATCAGGATGAAATAGACACCATAAAAACTGTAAAACAACTGAAAAACCCAATCACACAGAAAGATGAAACTATAAACCTCTAAAGTCCAATATTTTAGCTGAATAGCCAGATCCTCAGTTGACATTGAAATGCTCAGGAAAAGTATACCGAGAGAGAGAGAGAGAGAGAGAGAGAGAGAGAGAGAGGAGGGAGGGAGGGGGAGAGGGAGAGGGAGAGGGAGAGGGAGAGGGAGAGAGAAATGCTCCTTCAGTATCAAATTGCTGGACTATTATGTTGGTTTTAAGGTTGCCAGAGACACTTTGAAGTTAGAATGACATTCAGTGGCTGTAGCAGTTCTTTCAAAACTAGCAGGAATAAGCTTATTCTAGCATGCTGGTGGCTGAAGTGTACATTTTATTTCAACAGCAGATTTTTTGCAGACCCTCCAAAATAGCCAAAACTCAAGCAACATATGGTTTCTCCCCCTTCCCTCCCCAAAAAGACAGCTTTGTTTTATGGAGAGGAAAAATCTGTAGAAAAAGTGGCCGTCAGTTCAACTCATTTTCAGTTCCCATGACAACTTAATGATTTGGTTGTGGAAACATTTTTGACAAGAATAGTCTCAAGGACTAGACAGCTGACATTTCCTCTGACAGATGGCAGAGACTCCAGGACTATAGTTTGTCTGAGTCGGTCACACAGTCAGCCAGATGTTGAGACTGGATTTGCACTATTGTCCTCCTATTAAGTCCTCCCCAGGGACCTGGGATAGCCAGATGTTGTTTAAAACATGAAAGGTATCCTAGCAGGATGTAAGCTGTTCCATATAAAGCTGCCTTCTACAATTGACTGATGATGAGTTTGTCAATGCCAACTTATTCCAAAGGTGCTCCAGGTGTTTTAGGATAGCACTCAAGACACCTATTACTATTGATACTATCTTTGCTTTCTTTTGCCATAGTTATTCCAATTCTGATACACTTCTCTTCCTCACCTACCACCCCTCTGGAAAGAGGGCTCAGTAATCCTGTTTTCTCCATGACAAACTCATCTAGCAAAGCTTTTTCCATTGCTTTCTTTTCTCTTTGGAAAATAGAAGGCCTTTAAATCAAATTAACCTGGGTAGTTCATTGTTAAAACATGCCCTCCAACATTCAATTACCCTCTCTGGGTAGGTAATAAGGAAAAGAAGAGACTTAATGAAGGTTGGCATTCATATGATTTCATCCTCCCATTTGGAATTCTGGCTTGTGTGAAGTGCAAATTCAGAAATAATAAGGCAGAGTGTTGGACACATTCACAATTTATTGCATCCTTTTCATTGCCTTCCACTTTGTTTCTTTGCTTGTTTTGCAGAAAGGCAAAGACAGGCTAGATTGCAGCCTGCCTTATTTGGTAGAGCCAGTGGAGGATGAAGCTTAGAGGGACTGTAGTAGGTTAAATTAAACATGTTGTTTTCGAGTGCAGCAATGTAAAATTGCTGCTTATCCATTTGGCCAACAGCCACCCACATGGTGTTGTACAGCTGTGAGTTTTGGATTCTCTGTTGATGAATATTTTGGCAGCCAAGACACCTCCGTCTAGCTGAATAATCTTTAAGTGGGTGTGAAGGTAGGAGAGTAGCAGGAACACATTCTAAAGATTGGACTAGAAATTATACATATGTGCCATGAGCCCCCCATATGTCCATCCATCTGTCCATCATCTATCTATCTATCTATCTATCTATCTATCTATCTATCTATCTGTCTGCCTATCTATCTATCTATCATCTATCTATCTCTAATATGTTTGTCTATCTACCTCTAGTCTGTCTGTCTGTCTGTCTGTCTGTCTGTCTGTCTGTCTATCTATCTATCTATCTATCTATCTATCTATCTATCTATCTATCATCTATCTATCTATCATCTATCTATCTATCTATCTATCTATCTATCTATCCATCCATCTAATCATCTCTCTCTCTCTTAAATTAGCTCTGCCTTGCAAGAAAATATGGGCTTAGAAAAATGGACAATAGCATAAATCAGACACATTGCCAAGAGTAGTTGAAAAAGATAACATTAAAATAGCAGCTAGAAACTCCTTTTCTGCCTTCCCAAATATGGAGGACAGTAAAAGAGACCAACTGGCCTGGTCAGGTTCTGAGACATTATGATAAATAATGTGGTAGGTCTTGTTCTACATTTAAACATCTGTCCCAGTGGTTCAACAGCCAAGCCTGCACAAATTCATGTTTTAGCTGTACAGCTATAAAAATGTTCAGGCTTAGAATAGAGTCTCCAAAGGCTTCATGGAGGAGATGTGTTTCCTCCTTATACAACACACACACACAGAGAGAGAGAGAGAGAGAGAGAGAGAGAGAGAGAGAGATTGAAATGCATATGTCAAATGAACAACAATGCAAGGTTCATTGTCTGGTTTCAGGAGACCCTCAAATATTGCATTTCTGGTTCTGCACATCTCGTGTAATCGCCTTTTAAAATCCCCCTGGTACTCGTGCAAAATCTTTACACGTTCCTTACCAGTTTGATTTATGCATCTCACCCCGACAGCATAGCCTTCTGCAGCCCTGTCAATTCCATTGGGATTATACAAGAAACCCAAATGCAATTATGCATGCCTTATGGCAGAGAGAAAGGGATGATATGAATGTCTCTGGCAGCCGTTTACTTCATGATCCGCGGATTGTATATGCAGTGCCATCCTGAGCAGAGACTTGCATATAGTAAGCATATGCTTTCTGGCAGCTGACATTTATACCACATCTAGAGAGGCTGAATCTTAATTCTGGGATTCAAATAAAGGTGAGTGGTAGCAACCTGCTTCTGTTAAAGGTGAAGGTAAAGGTTCCCCTTGCACATACGTGCTAGTCGTTTCTGGCTCTTGGGGGCGGTGCTCACCTCTGTTACAAAGCCGAAGAGCCAGTGCTGTCCGAAGATACCTTCGTGGTCATGTGGACGGCATGACTAAATGCCAAAGGCACACGGAATGCTGTTACCTTTCCACCAAAGTGGTCCCTATTTTTCTACATGCTTTTGAACTGCTAGGTTGGCAGAAGCTGGGTCAAGTAACGGAGCACACTCCATTACGCAGCACTAGGGATTACGAACTGCTGAACTGTTGACCTTTCTGATCCACAAGCTCAGTGTCTTAGCCACTGAGCCACCGCATTCCCTGTTAAGGCACAGCTAAATCAACAAAGCCAGGATCCCTACAAGGCACCACCTGAGCCCATTAGAGTGGTCTTCTCACTGCTCTGTTCCTCCACTCAGAAGTTCTGAGTCAGTAAGCCACATTCTGGAAGATGTATGCAAAATCAGTCTTGGGTGCTCATTAACTTCAGCTTCATTTAATTCAGTGAGAAAATTACCTGCAGATATTTTAGGTGAAACAAAACTATAGAATAGGAAAAGGCCATTTGAAAATGATTGTAAGTTTATGACTGCTTGTTCCTCTCCCAATATATTTAGACAGGTTTGCCAAATTTATTTTCATTGGCCAGCCGCATTCCGGTTCTTCAAATTCACAAGCCCTGTCTCAGTTTTATTTCAAGCATATAAAGGTTAGGCCCATTAAATATCACACAAACCCCTCATTTTTAAACATTAATTTGAACTTGATTCCTAAGGAACTGTGGTGGGAAAGCAAAGCTGTTTCCAGCTGTTGCTGAATGACACCTTCTATCATAATTAATGGTGAGGGACATCAGGGAATAAGTGGCATCTGGAGAATGACCTGTTCTTGGTTTAGACATTTACATAAAGCTGTACTTATACTTTTCAGCTAAGAACCTAAGAGCTGCAGGGAAATTGGATGAACCCAAAATTTTGGTAGCAATTTTTAGCAGAATAGCAAGTACAAATTCGTGCCTGTCATGAAGTTGATCTAAAAGTTCTTCAGAACAATGATCCCTAATGAGATGATTCATCAAAACTGCTTTTTGAAATGAAAGTGATGGTCACTGGACAATAGTCACCAGTGGTCCCTAGTTCTCATATTAAAAATTGCTCAAACATCTTTGCTACATTTTACTGCATTATACCAACATAGGTTGTAGAGATTTGGATCAAACTGCATCTCATCAAGCTTTGGACCTGTGCTTGGCGGAGCTCCCTCCACATAAAAAATTTAAGAGAACAGCTGTATGCAAATGCATGATTCAGACTTCTTTGGGGCAACACAAACTTGGACCGCACTAAGCAGTCAAACTCGACTTCATTGAGGGCTGCATTAGGATTGTTGTTTGACCTCGGGGAGCTGGGCGTAGACAGCTTGATGTTACTTGTGTCAGGAGCACCTATGGCCCAAGTGCTCTGCTAGCAAAAATGAGCTCTGGAGCTCCATTTCCAGCAGTGATGGCCTCCTGCAGCCCTTTGCCAGTGAAAATGGAGTCGGGGGGGGCACATGTGGCCCTCACGAGCTCCATTTTTGGCCACAATGACATCCTGCAGTTCTCTGCCAGTGAAAATGGACCTTGGAAAACTTTTTGCTGGCAGAGGCAGTGCGGGCTGGACATTTGCTGTTCCCAGGGCAGCTCTGCAGGCCAGATCTAAGCACCTCATGGGCCAGATCCAGCCCGCAGGCCTTGAGTTTGACACCCCTGATTTAGGAGAATGTAGTGAATCTCTTGGCAATCCCAGATGGGAAAATGGGTTGAAGAGGCTGATTGAGCTTGTTTTTGTAGTCAAGTGACAAACACTGAGTGAAAGGACATTCTGGGTACTCGTTCATAATAAAAGCAGCCCAGAGATTGCCTGCTATTATCTATGAAACTCATCCTAGTTTGAACTCAAGCTGGAAAACTGCCTTCTCTAGCTGAAATAAACCAACCCAACATAAATGTCCCCCAAAGTTTTATCTGTAGCTCTTCTGATCTTAATTTCAATAGATGCTTCACATTAAAAGGTCTTCCATGATGACAAAAACAAGAATGTGTTCTAAATATTAACAGATAGCAGATAATCAGAATTGGAAGGAACCTTGTAGGTCATCCAGTCCAACCCCCACACCCAAGCAGGAGACCCTATACCATTTCTGACAAATGGCAGTCCAATCTCTTCTTGAAAGTCTCAAGTGATGATGCTCCCACAACTTCCAAGGGCAAGCTGTTCCATTGGTTGATTGTTCTCACTGTCAGAAAGTTTCTCCTTATTTCCAGGTTGAATTTCTCCTTGTTCAGTTTCCATCCATTATTCTTGTCTGGCCTAAAGGCGCTTTAGAAAATAGCTTGACTCCCTCCTCTCTGTGGCAGCCCCTCAAATATTGGAAGACTGCTATCATGTCTCCCCTGGTCCTTCTCTTCACTAGACTAGCCAGGCCCAGTTTCTGTAAACATTCTTCGTATGTTTTAGTCTCCAGTCCCCTAATCATACTGGTTGTTCTTCTCTGTACTTTTATTTTTGAATACTTGTATTCAATTATTTGAAATAAGAGAGTACATAAAAATTACAGCTGGGTAATCAAACAAGATATAATTCAGCATCAAGTATATAAGAGAAATTTGCATCCCGAATTGTAATCAGTGTTTCAGGCAGTATAAATTAAACACACGGATAATAATTAGATTTTTCTATATCATACCAACGCATGGACTCAAGTTACATTTTTTCTTTTTTTTTTAATGTGAACTTTTTTTTTGGATGCAAAACATATTTATTAACTTGGAACCAAAATCTGGTAAATAAACATTTTTTTTACCTGCCAAAGTTTGCTAATAGGCATGAAATTATGTCATTATCTTCATCTTTGCACAAACATAAGTGAATATGGGTTGACCATCTGGCATGGTAGTATTGGATTAAAAGGTTTGGAAAGGGAAAGAGAAGTAGAGAGGAAGACAATGGGTGAGATAAAAAATAAGGGATACAATGGAATATCCATGGAAGATAGTACGTAACTAAGTAGTCTGGTGGGAAAGTATTGATATTGACAATTTTGGAAATCTATGCAGGAGGAGGAGGAGGAGGAGGAGGAGGAGGAGGAGGAGCAGGAGTGGGATTCTACCAGTTCAGACTGGTTCAGGTGAACCTCTTGCTCCAAAGATCAGCTGGCAGTGAACCAGTTTGCTGCAATGAGCATGTGGCCCACCCACCTGCCCCTGCTCTTTCCTGTGCTTAAGGTCTTTTTGTTAGAACACAGCTGATTCACTCAGGAGAGTGTTTTACTGTGCCTCAGCTGTTTTATTCACAGGGACTACTGTAGAAGGTATGTATTAGAGCTTTTTAAAATGCAGAGAGTGAGCACGGAGCATGCGTTTGGCATCCGATCACTGAACAGTTGTTATACTGATGGAATCCCACCCCTGCATATGTGTGATACTGTCAACTCATAAAACATTTTGTATACATGTATTATAGTTGACAACAGAAAGAAGAGGGGGAGTTTCAAAGAGCAGGTGGCAGTGTGGAATTGAAAATACATTCCATTCATATTTTCTTCAAACACTGATAAGATGACTGAAGCTTCTGCCACACAAAAATCTAATTGGAGAGCATGATTGATAACTCTTGGCTATGGATGTTTTTCATTGGATGATACACCCAGAGGGGTGGGGGGAAAAGCAGGATCAAGAGTGACAGTGAATTACATATCTCAGAGTTGGCTAAGCACAGGTAAATGCCGGACGTAGAATGTTACCTTCAAATAAATCTTTTTTTAGTTTTGGGGGTGTGGCTCAAGGCTCATGATTTAATTGGAGTAACTGCCAGAATCCTGACAGATACATGGAGAAAAATTAATTTAATTTTAGCAAACTGATTATACAGTGAGAGGTCCTTGGTGCTCTCTGAGCTTGCTTGTTTTCTTGCAGACTTTTCACTACCCAAACTAGATAACATCATCAGTGTTCCTATCAGTGCTGATTATACAGTGCTGTGAAAAAGCCCTTATTAGTCCTTATTAAAGCATGCGATGCCCGAACCGGTTGCTATACCGATGGAATCCCACCCCTGAGGAAGAGGAGAAAAATATAGGAGTTGGGAAAGAATAAGAAGAATGTCTTCAACTGCACTCACTATTGACAATTATTGACCATTATTGACACTTGGCTCTAATGGTTTTTAAAACAGGATTTGTAATGTACCAGAGATGTAGCAAAATCATCTGCTTTCTGTTGCATAGCAAGTTAAGTGTCAAAGCACAGGAAGTCAGGAGCCAAGGTGGTTCAAATGAATACAATTTTATTGCACGATAACACTCTCTACAAGAATCTGAACTACTAGCAGTCAAAGCAAATTGGTGGATAAGACTCAATGGGATTCAGTGAGGGCTGGATTTAGATCAGGGGTTGCCAACCTTTTGGACCTCAGGGACCACCAAACTCATAATTTTAAATCCTGCAGACCAGGGACCCTGAGAAAATCCCCCCCCCCAAAAAAAGTCTGCAGGAAAATTCCCCCACCCTGTTTTCCTACCGATCGATCATTCTTTATTTGGGATCACAGGATACCATCTCCAGCTCCGTTCTCGGGGGAGGGGGGACAGAGAGAGAGAGAGAGAGACTTTTGGCTTCATGCAAGGAAAGCAGCAGAAGCAGCAGAAGTCTTTCTTACTCTCCCCCAAACTCTGCCAGAAATGAGTCTTTGTGAGACTTGCCACACCGGCACAGCCTCTTGGAGCAGGATGCCTTGCAGGGTCCCAAAGACTCATTTCTGGCAGAGTTTGGGGGAGAGAAAGAAGGACTTCTGCTGCTTTCCTTCCATGCAGCCAAAAGCAGAAGAAGGAAGTGGAAAGAAGCAGCCCGGTGGCCAGGCCAGCCGCGTGGGGCAAGTAGTGCAAGTTCTCCCCTCCACCCTTTCCCCCCCTCCCCTCACTACCTTGTGTTTTCGCAATGCAAGCAACTCAAGACTTGTGTTCCCATGGGCCATGTGGGTGGTGCAGCTTTGTATTCCCACACAGCCTGGATTAATTGCTTTGCGGGGTGCTTTGGGGGGTGACATTTCTCTGTGGACCACCAAAATTTTCTTGCAGACCACCTTGGTGACCACTGACTTAGATCTCTTGTGGGCATGAAGGGATTGAAGACTGATAACACCCTTGACCTCACCCTTGGGCTCAGCTTGGTCATCTCGTACTTTAAACAAATCTCAAAAATGGGCTTGATGCTTATTTTTCAGTTATTGCCAGCTATTTATGAAGTTATAATGGGACTTAAGATGAATGATAATATATTCATAAAAAAAATAGTAGTATAAATGTTCAACATCCGTTCACTTGCAGATTAATGTTCTCACAATGGATGAAGGGCACACCATTCAAAACTATTTATCATTAGGAAGCATTACTGTTAGGAACATGCCATAATAATGGAGAATTATTTCAGTTTGCTATTTATAGTTGTTTCACTTTGAATGAAGGGCTTTACAACAAGAGCCTCCAGGATCTTGCGCTAATCCAGGCTTTTAAAAGCAAGGATAGGAAGCACCCAACATGCCACCAAGTAAAATTAAATGTGAAACTTAATGTTAAAATACTCACTCCTGGAAATTTCACCAGAATTCGTTCTATGTGCATATGCAAAAGAAAGAAAGAAAGAAAAATCAATCAATTGAGTAATAAAAATGAAAAGATCAATATCCTAGGGACTGAATGGTTTTAAGAAAAATATGGGAAGATTTTCAACCAACTTCAACTAGAAGCAAGTCAAGATTTAAAGCTGATCTCTGGCAACTGAAAATTAAACTAGATTCAGCAAGACATTTCATAGGTACCTCCTGGGCATGTTCAAATTCAATATAATCAAGCTCAGTTTCAAAGAAACAGACAGAGCTAGATTTTTCAAACAATAAAACATCAAAAGAGCAAAGCAGAATGGCAAGCAAGTGACTATATCCCAAAACTTTTGTATGCTTTAAAGAAATACCCTAGTTGAACATCCTACAGGAATTTGAAATTGTAATTTATGGACAAATGGGTTACCCAGCCAGGGATGAATAATTATATTTTCCTATAATTATGCTTTTTAAAAACATTAATGGCCAAAGTTCAGAGAATTAAGGAATAAAAAAAACCAGTCCATTAACTAGACCAGTTCATCATCATCATCTTTTAATGACCTCATAATCCCTTGCGGAGTGCAGCCTGAGTATCTGAATGGAGCTAGCAGAGTGTTTGATGGTTGGATGCCCTTCCTGTCACCAATGTGGAGTTTTGTTCAGCAAATATATTCTCATTGTGCCCACAGAGAAAAATATCTACCTCTACCTAGGATGGAAGTCACAGCTTCCTGATTGTGAGGCAAGAATTCTACCTCTAGGCCACAGCACCACTCCATTCACTACATGCAGTTGAAGAATTCTTATTGTTGTTGTTATTATTATCATGTTGCCAAAAGATCTCTAAATATTTTTTATTTTATTTTTGTTATATGAGCTTCTTTGGAAATAAACACAGTGTAATATGACATGGGTGAGTTAACCACAAATGAACCAAAAGGAAGGGATCTGAATTTCAGAAAGAAGCAAATTTGTAGGTAAGTTAAGCAATAAATGTTTGCGTGAACACCTATCAGTATGGTTGTCTTCAAGCAGATGGGTTGACTGTGACATAATCCCATAATTAAACAAAAGCAAAATGGCATAATATTCTCAGTGCCCAAATATGAAGGTCTCTTCAGTGAGAAACTATACCTCAAAGTGATGTTGATCACTGTTTCAAGGTGTTAGTAACAACTTACAAAGCCCTAAATGGCTTGGGTCCAGGGTACTTGCGGGAACGCCTCCTGCCAGCATCACTTTCCGATTCGCCCTGTTCACTCCCATAGGAGGGGCCTCCTTGGGATACCGTCGGTTAGGCATTGCCGGCTGGCGGTCCCCAGGGCTAGAGCCTTCTCTGTGGGAGCGCCTGCCCTCTGGAATCAGTTCCCCGTGGATCTCTGTTTGGCCTCCGCTCCTTCCACCGAGACCTGAAGACCTGGTTGTTTCAACAGGCCGGCCTGGAATGACCCGGGAGGGAGGCGTGTTAGGGTTTTTAATCTTTTCTTAATGTTTTAATGTATTTGACTTGTTTTATCTAATTGGTTTTTTATTGTAAATTTGCTCTGTTTTTAATGTTTGCTGCCCTGAGTCCTTAGGGAGTAGGGCAGCATACAAGTCAAATAAATGATGATGATGATGATGATGATGATGATGATGATGATCAGATTGGTTGGCTCTTTGGTGTAGAGTTTTAAGCCAAATAATTCTGTTCCTAAGATTTGTTGGATTACTACTCCTACAATTTCCAGCACTTTTGAAGTTACCATTGAGAATAAAAGTAAAGAATCTTATTAAAGCTCTTAGAGGCCGCTACTTTTATTTGTCATGGTTTGTTCAAAAATCACCCAAACAACACCACATTTGGGGTTAAGGAAAACACTGCATTAAAAAAAAACTTTGTGTATTTGAAGGAGTTGAAAGAATTATGTACACAATTCCATATGTTATGGAATATATTATCTCACAGAAGTAAGAAAAAATTAAAGGAAAAGAAATTTGGATTCAATAGGAGTATTTTTTATATTTTTTATATTAATTCACATTCTTTTAAATTCGTCTCAATTTTTCTTTGAGCTCGCCACTGAGTAGGTATCTCTAGAATTTCACTGTTACTCAGAGTTTACTAATTTTGTCATTTTATTCCATCCCACTTGATACTTAATAGCCACAAAATGTAAGCTCACCTCAGACTAGGAGGAATTAGAGCAGTCACAAACCTTTTCCTTCATACTCAATTTGCAAAGTGTGTACTCTGATAATGTCATACCCTTGCCAAATTGCTCGGCACAGAACATAGAAGGGTTACAGCCAAGTCCTTCCTCAGTGAAGTACAAAGACTAATGAAGGGGTTTTCCATTCTGGATTAGCTTGAAGATGGATGGGTTAATAAATACCCAAATTCAGTTCTGTCAAATGTTCTCTCTACCACTGGTAACCCAGCCTCACTGCTTCTGCAGATAGTTGTGTCAGCACAATTCACTTCACCTTATTTTCTCTGGAAGCAGAACACATTGGAATAATACTGCAGATGTAGAGAGTGAAATGTTCTTAAAACAGAGGGATAGGAAACTATGTCTTACATGGAGTTTCACCCCTTCCACCTGTTTGGAACCAGAGAGATCTGAATTATTATATTCATTTCTGCCCCAACAATCAGGATGGAAATATATCTTGATTTGGATAAAAGTGCTAATAGAAATGCATGGAACATCTGCCTTAATAGAGAAGTAACATACATATTTTTGCTGGAATTTGTCTTATTCAATCCAGCAACCCTGGACTGAGTTTAATATAGAGCATGTGGCTTAGATTTATGATAAGAATAAGCTGGCCTGATCAGGCAAAAGATCTGGTCCTCTTGATTCTTTGTATGCAAACTACACCGATACAAATAAATTACTAGCACGTTTATGATGATGGATGCTGATGGTATAAATGTAAGTGAAATCCAAATAAAACTTATTGGAACAGTCTTCTTGGAACAGTGTGAAAGAGGATTTCCATGGCCTTATTTTGAGAATATCCTTTTTTTCCCCCTGCATTCATGTTAGAAGTACTGAGGCATTTCTGGACTGAAAGGATTAGCTGGTGACATCATTGAAGGATGCCTGAGTAGTGTGGTTGCCTAGCGGTGAAGCTAATCACCTCCCATTTGGAAGGTTGAGAGTTCACTCCTAGGTAGCGGCAAATATTTCTCTCTCCCCAGGCAAAAAGAAAAAAAATCTGCTGCTAACTCCACATGGCATCAGGAGGGACATCTGGCCAGCAAATGCTCAGCTCCATCCAGTCACCCTGACTCTACCCCGAATTACTTAAGGGATGAGAGTCATAAAAGGGGAGTTATCATCGAAAGATGCCTAGTTGGGAAATTCTTTCATGTCTCTGTAAATGTACCCATCAAAGTGGTATCTATTTGTCTACTTGTGAATGATCACTTTTGAATTGCTAGGTCACCAGGAGCTGGAGTGAATGATGGGAGCTCACTCTGTCACACAGTAGTACTTGGGTCTCAAATGTTGCCCTACTGGAGAAGGTACCCCTAGCACAGAAGGTGCATTGGGGAAAGAGCAAAGCTTCACGAAGCCCTTTGGACCTGCATTCATCAGAAGCTGTGGGCAGCAAGTGAAGCAGAGCCGATGAACAGCTGATTCAATTTGATGCAAGCTGGCTGACAATCAGCTGATCATGACTGCCAGCAGACCAACAAACAGCTGATTGGGCCTGCTGGATGGTCAACTGCTCCATTGGAGGAAGGGCACAGCTCCAAGGACTGAACTTGTTATGTGCCAAGATTCTGGCTCAATAAACCATTGGGAACACACAGAGACTTTTGTCCTAATTTTGCTTTGGGTCCAGAGCTTGGACCTTTGAGACCAACTATCTTGGTATTCTATAATCATTTCTCACTCAAGTACTAAACAGAGCTGTTCTTGCTTAATGTCTGGAGAGACAATAGCATATATACAGTAAATGAAACTCTTTTCTCAATGTTCTCAAGATGCCTTTTGTATTTTGACTCAGACTCAGTAATAGATTGTTTCTAACAATGCTGCAAAGTATTTATTAGAAATCTAGAGCCAAGAGCTAAGACAATAACTATAACATGCAAATTGATGGCTTTGTAGCAATGTTCTGGAGAAGCATGTTGATCCTGGGAGATAAAATATGGGCTCTGAACCTATCAACAAGAACTATATTTGATTTACAATATACTTAAATCCCAGAAGGAAATATTGGGTTCCAAAGGAGGGTTGGGTTGTATTCATAAAAAGTATTGCCAAGCTGGAAAATAAAAGTTGCAAGTAAACAATAACTTCATAATATAAGGGAAAGATTAATGTGAGATTTGGGATTCCATTATGCTAAAACATGCAATAATAATAATAAACAAATCTATCCTTGAAATTCAGTCTCTATTGAATACTGCATTCAATGACACACTGTTAAAGCATTGTCAGAATAAAGTTGAAATGGAAGCATTACCCTGAATATCTATGGAGATTCTCAGTCATCCAGGTCATGGTTGTCCAAAGGTGCTTTTTCAAGAGGTAGTTGGACTTTCTTGTTTTTTCTCTGAAGATGTTTCACTTCTCACCCAAGAAGCTTCTTCAGCTCTGACTGGATAGTGGGGAATGGAAGGATTTATACTCCTTGCATTCTTTTAGGGAGTTGTTGAGGCTGCCTGGAGATTTATCTGTGTCGTCAGGGTCACCTGAGTGGTGCAGATGGGTGTGGAGCCTTCTTGGAACTGCTGAAAGGACTGTGCTGTAGACCGGAGACAGATTATATAGAATAGAATAGAATTCTTTATTGGACAAGTGTGATTGGACACACAAGGAATTTGTCTTGGTGCAAATGCTCTCAGTGTACATAAAAGATACAGTCATCAAGAGCCAAGAATCATCAGGTACAACACTTAATAATAGTCATAGGGTACAATAAGCAATCAAATCACACTAGGAAACCATCAGTATAGATCGTAAGGATACAAGCAACAAAGTTACAGTCCTACAGTCACAAGTGGGAGGGGATGGGTGATAAGGAGTGCTGAGAAGATTAATAGTAATAGTAGTGCAGACTTTGTAATAGTTGAACAGTGTTGAGGGAATTATTTGTTTAGCAGAGTGATGGTTTTCGGAAAAAAAATGTCCTTGGGTTTAGTTGTCCTGGTGTGCAGTACAATTATGTCGTATACCTCCCCCTCTGTTAAGAGAGGGCTGTTCAATTTTGACAATTTCTTTGACCAGCTGTCTTGACCAGCTGTCTTCTCTGTCCAAAATGTGGACTTTTAAAAAGACTTGTGTCTTTTAAATGCAGGTAGACTGCTGCATCTAGTCCTGATGTGTTTGTTCTCCTATGTTGTGCCATGCGCTTATGAAGTGGTTGTTTTGTTTCTCCAAAATAGCTTGCCTGAATACATTCCCCTGAATAGTTTGCCTATTCACGGTGTGAAGAGCATCTGAGTTTTATAAGTGAATATAGGTAGTCCTTGACCTACAACAGTTCATTTAGCAACCGTTCAAAGTTACAACGGCACTGAAAAAAGTGACTTGTGCCCTTTGCAGCATCCCCAGTATCATGTGATCAAAATTCAGGTGCTTGGCAACCATTTCATACTAACAGTTAACAGATAATCAGAGAGATCCTACACCATTCCCGACAGATGGCAGTCCAATCTCTTCTTGAAAGTCTCAAGTGATGATGCTCCCACAACTTCCTAGGGCAACTTCTGTTCCATTGGTTGATTGTCTCACTGTCAGAAAGTTTCTCCCTATTTCCAGGTTAAATCTCTCCTTGTTCAGTTTCCATCCATTATTCCTTGTCTGGCCTTTGGGTGCTTTGGAAAATAGCTTGACCCCTTCCTCTCCATGGCGGCCCCTCAAATATTGGAAGACTTCTATCGTGTCTCCCCTGGTCCTTCTCTTCACTAGACTAGCCAAGCCCAGTTCCTCTAACCGTTCTTCATATGTTTTAGTCTCCAGTCCCTAATCATCCTGGTTGCTCTTCTCTGCACTTTTTCTAGAGTCTCAACATCTTTTTTTATAGTGTGGTGACCAAAACTGGATGCAGTACTCTAGGTGTGGTCTTACTAACTTACTTACTTACTTATGATCGCTGCAATGTCCTTAGGTTACATGATCCCTTTTTTGCAACCTTCTGACAAGCAAAGTCAATGGGGAAACCAGATAACAACCAGGTTGCTAACCTATCAACTGAAGTGATTGAGTTAACAACTGTGGCATGAAAGGTCATAAAAAAGGCCAAAACTCCCTTAACAAACAGCATTATTTTTTTGGCTCACTTGTGATCGTAAGTCAAGCATTACCTGTATTATAACTGAATAAAGAGGAAAATAGTAAAAAGAAAAGTTTGTCTCCAACCTGAATGAATATTTATATAGTACGGTATACGTAGTGACTTTAAGGGTATCCATTGTAGGGTGATGACTTGCACAACAAAAATTAAAACCTACATCTAGGTCAGAAAATCAATAAAGAGTCAAATGTTTAGAAGCAAGACGGTAAAAAAATTGCATCAGATAAGTGAAAGAATTACTCAGTAGAGGTTTCTATAAGGGAAGAGATCGAATATTATCAGTTCTCTTAGTCTAGATTAGATAAAAATGTACACATACGTTGGCACTTATGAAATTCCCTTAGTATTTATTGCTGCAGACATATTGCTTATTTTAATACACGTTGAGAAGTGTATTTTATGGCATATTGAAATGTCAGTACGTTTTATAAAATATTGCACTATTTTTTTGAGGGGAGGGGAATGAAATGCTCTTAATTTATTATTAAAACTTTCTCTATTCCTTCAAGCCATTTTAGGAACATGGTGGGGTTGTTTAAATGCAAATGAACTGGAAAATAAAATAGTGAGGGATTTTAAGAACACCAGCCTTAAGCAATTATTTGGGCCAACAGATTCCAACCAGTTCTGAAATTCTCTTCTTTTGAACTTCATTTCATTACAATTTTGGTTGCTTTTTTCAGGTTCTGTAAATTCTTAAATCCCAGGTCCATACTTGCTCCTTCAGCCAAGTAAAACTGTGCACTAACAGGCAGGCTAAGATAATAAACTCCACCATTCTTTTGAAAGGTAGGAAAAATATTTTTTAAGAAGACACATGATTTTCTTTTACTTTCCTGTTTTTCCAGGTATAGAGAGGTATGGTGTGGCTCAATCTGTTAAAGGCTCACCAGTCTTTGCTCTGGTGGTTTGAGTCCTAGCACTGTGTGGCAGAGTGAACTCCTATACTTGTCTTCACTTCTGCCCACCTAGCAAACTGAAAGCATGGTGCATGCAAGTAGATAAATAGGTACCACTTTGGTACATGCAAGTAGATAAATAGGTACCACTTTGGTAGGGAAAGTGTTATGTATGTAGTGTTTGAAATCATTGGTTTAGTTTGAATTGTTCTTGTAAAGTGTTGGAGATGATTGGTTTAAAAAGTGTGGGAAAACCCTGCACTCTGATTGGCTGTCAGCTGCGGCTGCTGGCTATAAGTAGCAGCCGCAGCAAAGCCAGTCGGGTCCATTCTGAGCTGAAGTCACTAATAAACTTAAGAGCTGAAGCACTCCGTGTCTGCCTCTTCATGCAAACTTAACACTGGCGATGAGGGTGGGATACCCCTGAAGAAGAAGGCAACGCAGAACAGAAGAAGAGCAAGATGGCTGGCTGAACACCCCCAGCCCTGTTCGATCCAATGGCAGAAGACTGGGAGTCGTATGATCGTTTCCAAATGTATCTGGAGGGAAACGATCTTGCCGCCATTTCCGAGCAGCGGAAGAGGGTGGTCTTCCATATGTACTGCGGTCCGGCAGTTTTCAAGATGGCGAAGGCACTCGGGAGCAGCAGACGAAGGTAATGGCTTGGCCTGTTCTGGAAAGACTGTTAAGAGCTCCACACAGTATCGTGGCTCATTAAGACACGAGTTTTACCGTCGGGATCAGGGGGGAAAACGAAAGCATAAATGACTTCGTGGCAAGTTTAAGAGACATTGGGGGTGCATGCAAATTCAACAGTTTAGAGGAGGCCATGCACGATCGTTGTTTTGGGCCTTAAAGACAAGGTGTTACAGAGCAAGTTATTAATGAAACCTAAGATCACACTGAAAGAAGCAATAGAAGAAACCTTTTCAGCAGAAGCTCCCAAGTCCTCAGCAGCAGCCATGAAGAAGATAAACAGGCCATGAGCCATTCTGATGGGGAAAAGTCCTCCACAAATACCGGCGTCCCGACCCAGTCAAGATTATCCATCTTTGGTGCTAGGGGAGTGGTGTTGTTTCCGTGGATAGGGCGTGGAATCTGGGGGTCCTCCTGGATGCAATGGCTCCGGCTGGAGGAGCAGGTGGGGGCCGCTACAGGGGCTCTTTGCCCAGCTCGCCTTGTTCGCCAACTGCCTTTTCTGGATGGACGCCCATACATCTATCACCATGCCTTGTTACCTCCAGGTTTGACTACTGCAACGCTTCCCATGGGACTGCCCTTGCATACCATCCGAGATTGCAGCTGGTAATGCGGCGCGAGGTGGTGATGGGAGTTACCCGTTCTCCGCTGTGACCCTCCTGCCTGCATTGGCTGTCAAGTTGCGCCCAAGAGATTCAAGGTTTTAGTGTTAACATAAAAGTCCTTCACGCATGGGTCCTCAATATTTAAGGGAGCACCTTTCCAATGTCAGAAACACCGACGCTCTGTTCGAAGCTCATAGGCAAGGACTCGTTCCGTTGGCGGGCCAATGCAGGGCTGGCGGTTCTCGACGACGAGCCTTTTCTGTTGCTGCCCCTGACCTCTGGAATCAACTGCTTTGAGCTCCGGGCTTGGCTCCCTGACTCTCCGCACCTTCCGGCCATGAAGTTGAAGACCTGGTTATTTGACCAACCCGGCTGTGACCCTTTGGGGAGGTTATTTTAAATTTTAACTCATTTTATAATATTGGCTTATAATTCTGATTTAACGCTTTTTAATGTATTTATTGTTCTTGCTTTTTGTTGTAAGTCAGCCTGAAGTCTCGGAGATGGGATGCATATAAGTTCAATAATAAATAAATAAATAAATAAATAAATCATTGTGAGGAACTAGATTCCGAGTCAGATTGCAGTGAGGTGGAGGAAGGAATTTACAGACTCAGAATGGAGTGGAAAAAGAAAGACCTGGGAAGAAAGAGGCAAGATTTTTACTGCAGAGGTTGTGGGGGAAGCCACCCCCACACTGAATGCAAGTTTCTAGACACCATTTGGCCTCTGCAGAAAAAGAGGACACCTAGCAAGAGTCTGCAAATCATCCAGAACTCCACCCAACAGAAGGAAGTTTACTGCAAACAAAGACAAAGAATTCAAGCCAAACAACCTCAGTGAGAAAATGGGGCGCAGTACAGAAGCAAATGGGAAGAATGAAACTCATCAAACAGTAACTATTGGTCATTCTTCTCCTTTAAAAAGCAGAAAAGTGCATGTCAAGGTACTTATTGAAGGAAGGCCTTGTGAAATGGAAGTGGACTCAAGCTCATATCTATCTATGGTGTCATGGGACGCTATTCAGAGACTACTTCCAAACATCCAAAATAATCACTTCAAGAAGCAGGCATTGACTCTTAAAGACTACCAAGGGAACAAGATTCCAGTAGTTGGAACAAGAGAATTCAATGTGAAGTTCAAGGGCCACACCAAGCGTCTACCCCTGACCATTGTAGACAAGGATTGCCCAAGTCTGCTGGGACTTGAATGGTTCAACCCGCTGGGCATCGGGGTGACTGGCATCAATCATGTGAGCAAAACTGGGTGGGAAGAGGCCTTGAAGTCTGAACTCCCAGAGGTCTTCAGCGACGGACTAGGCAAGTACCCTATCACCTTTAACCTAGATCCCAAGGTACAACCAATTTGTTTAAAACCCAGAAGGGTTCCATTTGCCTTAAAGGAAAAAAATGATGCACAATTAGATAAACTAATAGCCCAAGGGGTTTTAGAGCCCACTGACCACTCCAGGTGGGAGACACCCATAGTCACACCAGTCAAGGCTGATGGGTTTGTGAGAATCTCCGGAGACTATAAGGGGACATTGAACCATGCGCTACAACAGAGCGCATATCCAGTTCCAGTATTGCATCATTTATTACATTCTCTTGGAGGGGGCACAGCTTTCGCCAAATTGGACCTGGCCCAGGCATATCAACAGTTAACAGTTGATGATGCCACTGCAGAAGCCCAAACCAACCACACTTGGTAGCTTCTGCTGAAGAGGCCTCTTCTATTGCTTCCTTCAGCGTGATCTTAGGTCTTAGTAATAACATGCTCTGAAGCACCTTGTCTTTAAGGCCCAGAACAAATCGATCAAGATGGCCTCTTCTAAATTGTTAAATTCACATGCACCCCAATGTCTCTTAAACTTGCCACGCGAAGTCGCTTACATTTTTGCTTTCCCCTTGATCCCGACGGTAAAACTCGTGGTTCTTAATGAGGCATGATACTTGTGGCGAATGAGCTCTTAACTTTTCTAAGTCAGGGCATTCCATTACCTTCGCCTGCAGCTCCCGCCAATGCCTTCGCCATCTTGAAAACTGCCGGATCAAGATGCGGAGAAAGACTGCCCTCTTCCGCTTCTTGGAAATGTCGGCAAAATAGTTTCCTTCCAGATACATTTGGAAACGATCTGCATACGCCTCCCATTCTTCTGCCATCAGATCGAACGGGGGGGGGTGTTCAGCACAGCCATCTCTCTCTTCTTCTGTTCCACATTGCCTTCTTCTTCAGGGAGATCCCACCCTCAGCCAGTGTTAGGTTTGCATGAAGAGACAGATGCGGAGTGCTTCAAGCTCTTTGTTTATTAGTGACTACAGCTCAGAACGAACCCACTTTGGCTGGGCTGCGGCTGCTACTTATAGCCAGCAGCCGCAGTTGCCAGCCAATCAGAGTGCAGGGTTTTCCCGCACTTTTTAAACCAATCATTTCTTACATTTTACAAGAACAGTTCAAACTAAACCAATGACTTTAAACCTGCATACATAACACAGAGACTGCTTCAATCACACATTTTAGCTTAGATTAAGAGAGTGTACAATGAATATCTGCAGTCTGAAGAAGTGCTGAAAGGACAGATCAGTGTAGCCCATTTTTAATACTGCATGGAGAAATGAAGGGTGGCTAAGGTTTATGGTCATACTTTCATAGGCTTCACCTGATGCTGTTGATATTTATTTTATTTATTTAGTTTATTATTATTTTATTTTTTGTATTGTATTGTATTATTGTATTGCATTGTATTCCCATCTCACCCCAAGGTGACTCTGAGCATCTTACAATGTTAAAAAGAATAAAACAATGGGACATTATGTATACAATAAGGATAAAATACTGTAAAATTATTAGTGATAAATAAAACAAAAAGTTGGGGAAGGAGAGAATAGGATGAGCGGGAGAGCAGTGGGATCTGTTATTAACTTACCAACCACCTCCAATTTGATATTCCCCCATTGGAGCCCCAGGCCAACTGGCAGAGCTGGGTCTTGAAGTCCTCGTGAAGAGATAGGAGGATTGTGGCCAACCTCACACTGAGGTGGGAGGGGTGGAAAGATGTTCCAAAATGCAGGAATAACAGCAGAGAAAGCTCTTCTCCTGGACCCCACCAAGTGGAATTCCCTGGCTGACAGGGCCTGCAGCATGTCCCTTTTGCTGGGACAGGTGGAATGGCCAATCCCATTGGGATAAGAAGGTTCTTCAAATACCCTAGACCCAGTGGTGGGTTCCCCCCAAAAAATTCCTACCGGTTCTATGCGCTTCACACTTCGCATGCACATACAGGTCTCCAATAACAACCACCTTTCAATGCTTCTGAGCTGTCTGCACTGTTTCTTAGCAGTTAGTATAGGAGAGGTAATAGTGGGGGAGGGTGGGGAAGGCCAGTCAGAAGTGGTAACAGATAACAGATAATCAGATTTGCAGGTCATCTAGTCCAGATTGCTGCCCAAGCAAGAGACCCTACACCATTTCTGACAAATGGCAGTCCAATCTCTTCTTGAAAGTCTCAAGTGATGAAGCT
The DNA here is from genome assembly GCA_009733165.1 of Naja naja. NCBI lineage: Eukaryota > Metazoa > Chordata > Lepidosauria > Squamata > Elapidae > Naja > Naja naja. Next base: position 42,426,965 of record CM019153.1, read on the forward strand.
CCCACAACTTCCAAAGGCAAACTGTTCCATTGGTTGACTGTTCTCACTGTCAGAAAGTTCTTCCTTATTTCTAGGTTGAATCTCTCCTTGTTCAGTTCCATCCATTATTCCTTGTCTGGCCTTCAGGTGCTTTAGAAAATAGATTGACCCCTTCCTCTCTGTGGCAGCCCCTCAAATATTGGAACACTGCTATCATGTTTCCCCTGGTCCTTCTCTTCACTAGACTAGCCATGTCCAGTTCCTGTAACCATTCTTCATATTTACCAGTTCTCTGAACTGCTCAAAATTTCTGCTACAGGTACACCAGAACTGGTTCAAACTGACTGAATACCATTTTTGCTTAGACCCATGTCATGAAACTGATGACCTTTCTAAGAAGAGATGACCCAGTTGGGTCAACAAGGGATTTTGTTCCTTCCTTTCTTTGCTCTGATTTCATGACTAAAAGTCTGGATTTCTTTGCCACTCCCTTGCAGCTCACTTCCTGTAGAAAAATCAAGGAACGTCTGCCCCACCATGATCTCAAAGGCCCAGGTTTCATATCAGAGCAAGCTACATTTTTAAATAGAGAACGTTGTCATTCTGGAACTGAACAGTCTGTCTACAGATATCCTTAAAGCTTTTGTTCCACTCACAACTTATACTCAGGGGTGGGATTCAAATTTTTTAACAACTGGTTCTGTGGGTGTGGCTTAGTTGGTGGACGTGGCTTGGTGGTCATGTGACTGGGTGGACATGGCTTGGTGGTCATGTTATTGGGTGGGCATGGCCAACTCAACATCACTCACATCGAGGCACGCATCTCCTCACCTGGCCTCTGTGACTGTGGGGATCCTGCAACAGTTGTAAGTGTGAAAAATGGTCATAAGTCCCTTTTTTCAGTGCCATTGTAACTTTGAAAGGTCACTCCACACAAGCAAAGTACCACCAAAGGGGAAAAAAACTCCAGAGACGTTCCTGAGACAGGAAGTCTAGTCCTGCCAAGAATGTAATAAGGGTTAACGGAGAGGCAGTTTCTGTAAGCAACACCAGAATGTTTCCTTCCTGCCTTCTTACAGGATTAGCCCAGTAATTTCTTCTAACAACCGGTTCTCCGAACTGCTTCAAATGTTAACAACTGGTTCTAGAGAATAGGTGAGAACTGGTAGAATCCCACCCCTGCTTACATTCAAATCCAAGTGAAGCATTTCTGTCAGAGTTTTCTCTATAAAAGTTCACAGGGCCATAGGATTAGAGAGCTGTACCAATAATTTAATAAATTGTGTGTGAGGGGGGAGAAATGAAAGAATATTCAGCCTGGATATGAGAAGAAAAGTAAAAAGCATTTTGGACTGTTGCGCTCTAAAAGAAGTGTCTTGCAAACTCAGCCACTAGCAGAAACAGGAAAGTAGCAAATAGGCTTGGGGTTAAGAAGTAAGAAAAAAGCAAAAAAATAAAATAAAATCCCAAAACATATAAGATAAACTGCATTTTCTGAAGTGCATCTTGTTATAAAATTTTGCAGAACCATTTGCATCATCAATAACAAAGCTGGATATTTTCAAGGCTATAGTGTTCCAATTGTAATTCAAGGTTGAGAAAGAGCTTGCATTTGTGAAATGGGCAGCTATAAAAATAGAATGAATGAGTAAATAAATAAATAATTATGAGAAAAGGTTGCCTATATACCTTTGAACTGGGGAAAATGGTTGAGAATGCTTAGGTTCACAAAAAGAACCAATCATTCAGTGCTAAAACAAGATTGCTCTGAAGCTTAAATACTTTGGCACCATAGGGTGAAGAGAAGAGCCACTGGAAAAGAGTGATGCTTGAAAAATTCAGATACTTAAGAAACAGCCTATCAAAATCAGAATAACAGAGTTGAGAAGGACCTTGAAGTTCTTCTAATCCAATCACCTGCTCAAGCAGGAGACCTTCTTCAAACAAATGGCTGTCAAGTCTCTTCTTAGAAACCTCCAGTCATGGAGCACCCACAACTTCTGGAGACAAACTATTGCACTACTGAATTGTTCTAATTATCAGGAAATTTCTCCGTATTTCTAGGTTGGGAAATTATTTCTAGGTCTTTCCTTGTTTAGTTTCCATCCATTTCTTCATCTTCTTGATCATATAAACACAAGATTGCAAGAGCTCAAAGAAACAGCTACTGACAGATGATCAGGGCAAAGTGACATTTCCTGGGTTCAAAAGGAGTTCAAAAAGACTAATAGTTGGAAAAGAAGCATGTATCTATATATGTTTTATGAAATGCGAAGAGATGAAGTTGGTCAGAAGTTCAAGAGGGTGACCAGATCTGCAATAGTAGTAATCGCCTAAGTGTTTAGCATCTTCCCAAAACGTGCTGAATTGGTTGGGAAACCTGTAAAGAGGAGGGGAGATACTGCAAAACTTGCAATTCGTGATGAATTCTTAAAAACAAAAACCTCCCTAGACATCCCATAAAGAAATCAGAAGGCTGTGAGGAAGTTGGATTTGAAACCAGACAGAGATAGAAGATGTTGCCTGTAGCAATCAAAGCATATGCAGATTAAATGTCCTTAGGGACAATGAACCACTGTCCAGGCATAAATCAAGCTTCCAGAGAGGATGGCTCACAGAATGAAAATGAGCATAATTTCCTGAAAGGTGCATTCTGCCTTACTAACCTGTCAGAATTTCTTGAGATGATCTCTGGGGCTTGTAGGTGAAGGTGTCCAGATTATATATATATATATATATATATATATATATATATATATATATATATAAATAAAACGTAGGTCTTGGTGTATTCGGGTCTTGTCCCATGTAAGATTGAGAATACCTTGGCGACGTTTCGACGAGATCCCACTCACCATCTTCAGGCTGGTGTCTTTGGCTTTGTGCTTCTGCCAGCAAAGATTGGTTGGCCAATCTGCATACATCAACTCCATCAACCAATCAAGAAGTAACAACACAACCAACTCTGGAGTTTAAAAGGGAAAAACAGCCACTATCACACACTTCTCCCAGAAGAACGAAGCTGAAGACACCAGCCTGAAGATGACGGATGAGATTTCGTTGAAATGAAAGATATGTATGTATATCTTTCTCTCTCTCTCTCTCTCTCTGTGTGTTCCAGCATAACTCTGGAACACCTTGAGCAATTTCAACCAAACTTGGTACACCTATGACTTACCCTTTGGAAACAAATAATGTGGGGGTAAGACACCCCTAACACCCCTTAGGGGTGGGTGCCAGTGGTGGTATTCAAAAGTTCTTACTGTTGGTTCAGTGGGTGTGGCTTGGTGAGTGTGGCAGGGGAAGGATACCGTGAAATCTCCATTCCCACCCCACTCCTGGGGGAAGGTTACTGCGAAATCCCATTCCCTCCCCACCCCACTAACCTGCTTTTCAGCTGATCTCCTATGCAGGGCAACAAAAGAAGACCCAGCTGATCAGCTGGGACTCAGGAGGCAGAGAATAGATGGGGATGGGGCCAGTCAGAGGTGGGATTTGCCAGTTCTCTGAACTACTCAGAATTTCCACTACCAGTTCTCCAGAACTGGTCAAAATCTGCTGAATATCACCTCTGGTACAGCACAGTGGACTTGCCATGGTAACAGCTTCACAGTACTCCACAAGGGGCTCCCTCTCAGACCTCCAAGGAAATGTCAGATGATTGGCCAAGTGCAATAAAAAAAATAAAACACCAGCATAGACAAGCAACTCCTAAGGAGTGGAATAGAAGACTTGCGTTGCTGAGCGAGAGAAAGTACAACAGCATGAGTCCTGATTACAGGATTTACCTGTCTAATACAGGATTGGGATAAATAAATACCCAGGCAATGCCAGGTTATCAGCTGCTGTATTTTAAAAAAAAGGTAGACCAAGTTCCTCATCAAAGGCTCATGAATAAAAAGAATCTTTGTAGGACAAGGTTATGCATTACTGAAATAGAACAGATATATTTCAGGGAGAACAAGAGAATAAAGAAGGAAATAGCAGATTTTTTTGGTATAAAATAATCAGAGAGAAACAAGGCCCAATTTTCACAAACACCTCTGCTCATTTCAAGGTCATTTCCCAAGAGTGTTTCAAAGTTAGATTTGCTCTCAAAGTAGGCAAAAGCTGCTTCTCTTTAATAAACAAGATTGTTCTCTTATAAGCTGAGCCTGAACAGTATGGGTAGCATATTGTTACTAGAAAATTGATATTATGCTGTTCAACACTCAAAGGCATGGTTGACTATCACCAAGAATTGAGGGATACTCTTGGTCAAAGGTGCTTTTTTTTTCAAGAAACAACTGGATTTTCTGGATTTTCCTTGAAGACATTGCTAGTTGAAGTGCTAATTGAAGTAAAAGAATATAAATGCCCAGCTGTCTGCAAGAAGTATAAATCTTTCCATTCCCCAACTTCCAGTCAGGGCTGAAGAAGCTTCTTGGATGAGAAGTGAAATGTCTTCAAAGAAAAAACCAGAAAGTCCAATTGCCTCTTGAAAAATAAAAAAAAACATATTTGGGACAACCATGACCTAGATGACTGAGAATCTCCATAGACACTGTTGTCCAAAGTTACTTTGTAAAGATAAATGCCCCATGTCCCAGCCTCTAAAAGCAAAATGGAGTAGCCTAAAGCAAAACGAAACATCCCACTGAGGGAATTATATCATTCCCTCACGTCACAAAAGAGCCATATGTTGCCTTCTTGGTGCAAAGTGATTTGTAGATAAGTTAGGATGAGATTGAAGAGGATGTGGTTGCAACATGAGTGAAGCCCACAGCGATCAGATAGAAATGCTCCTCAGAAATCTTTGTGGACACCTGCTAATTTGTGACATCTTGGAAGGCAGGGAGAGCTGAAATTCTACTTCTGCATCCAGGAACATTGCAGTCCTTCAGATAATTAAATCATCTTTCAGTAAGTCCCCAAAGTGCTTTTTCTGAAGGCAACTGGACTTTGTTGTTGTTTTCCTTGAAGATGTTTTGCATCCAAGAAACTTCTTCAGCTCTTTGCCTTTTGAAAAAGCAGTTTTGGGACAACCATGACCTGGATGACTGAGAATCTCCACAGACATAATTCAGTAATTTTATATTATTTTATTGATTTGTCCTTTCTCCTCCTTGAATTCCCTTCCCATCCTCCATCATTTATCACCTTAGAAGATATTAGAAGATATTAATATGAACAGTCTCCTCCTACCACTCTGAAGTCAGTGTAATTGATCATCCATCTTCAGTGCATGGTTGAGTGGACCATCAGTTGTTAGAGCTTGGAATCTTCCTGTGACTCTTTTTTTAATATGTGTTTTATTGATACATTTTCCTTTAAATAACATAAAAAATTCCATGTCTATCTGAACAGCATGTTGTCAGGGCACAATTAACTTTTAGTAAAGATACAACAATAACCAAAGTCATACTAGTAATCTTAATAAACATATCAATATTAATCCCAACATAATAATGCAATTAATTTATCCATCTTGCATAGTTTCCAGGTAGATGTGTTTACAGGTTCATATCTTATTTGGCAGCTCTTCAAACATCTTTAACATTTTTTGTACCTGCTATAGTTTCAATCTGATCATAATGATACAGATACATGGCATAATGATACAGATACATGGCATGAACTTTGTTTTATTTTTTTGAATAGTTTTTCTTTACATACTTCCTTCCCTGTCTTTCCTTGACAGTTTTCTCCTTCCTCAAAACAAATAAACAAAAATTATAACACCCTGCACAGATTGCCAATAAATGCAGGGGATTGGGCATTTCCTGTGTTTACATGGTAGGGAATGATTTTGAAAGCCCTCCCTTCCTTCCTTCCTTCCTTCCTTCCTTCCTTCCTTCCTTCCTTCCTTCCTTCCTTCCTTCCTTCCTTCCTTCCTTCTTCCAAACTATATAATGTCTATTTTTTGGTTTCACCCCACAGCTTCCATGGCTCTTTTATTTTTAAACAGGAATTATTATTTATTCAATTATTAATCGGCCATCTCAAGGATCAAAGAAAATCTACAAAGAGAAAATAACAATTTTAAACAAGTACATCTAACCAACCAGAAGGAAAGCTAATACATACCTCATCATTAGTGAAGTAACAGTAGAAGTAACATCTCATCCTGGGCACCCGTTTTTTGAACTATTACCATCTGGCAGACAGTACAGAATAATAAAAACAGCTTCTATTCCAAGGCAAGTAGCTCTTTTGAATTCTACTGTATAGTGCAGTGTTGGGGTTTTTGGTTCAATGTGTGGAGTGTGAAGGATGTGTGTTTGTGTTTATTTTCATGGTCATGATGTGCACTTAAGGTGGTGTTTGATTTTGTTGTACGAGGTGCAATGACAATAAAGTAAACTAAACTAAACTAGAAGCAGCTGGGACATGAAATATTATGTTTAGACCTCTTGAAAAGGTCAGGTTCCCCTTTTCTGAAGGACAACAAATTCAGGTTCCTTTCAAGGGAAATGCAATTCCAAAGGACAGGGGTAGTTATAGAGAAGGTACAAAGAATGGCATTGTTTCAGTGGTAAGATTTAAAGCATGGATATTTAAACTTGGAAACTTTAAGAGCTATGGACTTCAATGCCCAGAATTCCCCAGCCAGCATGGCTGACTGGAGAATTCTGGAATTAGACTCCACGAGTCTTAAAGTTGCCAAGGTTGGACACACCTCCTCTAAAGCATGCCAACCGTGCCACAAGTTTCCGAGCAGGCAGAAACATTCATCGAATGCAAAATACCACTTACCTGTCATCACAAAATCTCCAGAACTGTAAAGCCTACAAACTTGAAATTTGCCGTGTATGTTCCTTTGGCTTCTAGGTACTCACTAGGAAAGGATTTTTTTGAAATGACCATCAGAGCATTACTATTTCCTATATTGTTATTAACATGCTCTGATGCTAAGGAGTTCTACTCCCCCTCCCCACCTGAAAAGAAATCTATTCCAAATGCAAAACACAAGCAGAGGAGTTTCAGTTTCAGTTTCAAGCAGCTTTAGTACAGAATAGTTGAGCTAAGCCACACACAGGCTCCTTGCTGTCTCCTTGCTCACACAGCAAATACTGTTTCTGTTTCCATGTTTCAGTTTCCAAACAGCCCTCAACTCTCTGACAGGATGCTATCCAGATGAATACCAATGGATGCTGGTAGGCAGAGGCACAATTTCCACACACCCCTTATTTTCCTCCCCAAAAACTAAGCCCAATCACATAGTATCGTACCAAAACATGGTATAGAGCTAGTGTAGTCATAAATACAAAACTGCAGTATGAGTTTTTGGCTGTTGGAACTGAAGGATGTTCTAAGGACAAGCCATTAGTTGTGCCAGGTGAAGGACCTCCTTTTCTTTATACAAATTCTAAGCTGAATGTAGTTTCAGAGGTAATAAATGAAATATAAGAAGAACAATGCAGATGAACCATAATAACAATAATACCACCTATTGATAAACCTATTGGTAAGTTCTGTTTTTGAAAAGGATTAATAATAGAATGTGAGGCATACATTTATGGATGCAGTGGGAACAAGAGGCCGAATCAGAAACAAATTCTGTGCCATGTATAATGTCAGAAGGGAGCTTTATAGCTTTGCCCATTTTTTTTTGTTTTTGTTTACAGAATTTCCTTTTATGACACTTGGAATCAATCTTGCCATGTTTTCCCAGTACATGTGTATTCATTGCATCATTTGTCATCTATCTCGTGTCATAGAATGATAGCCTCTGGCAAGGTAAAATGTTCACATCTGAGAGACAGAACAACAGATCAAATCTGAGAAATACTAGGTTATATCCCAATAAAAATAGAATTATAATTTATTTATTTTTAAATGCATGATTTAGATATAGGTTCCTGACAATGTCTAGAAAATCAGTAGGATATCCTTAAAGGACTCCCCATTCCCCAAACATTGTAGATTTTACTAAAACAAAACTGCACCAATTCATGCTCAATTCCTTAGGGCATTTCGGTCTGCTTGTGATGGTGATTTTTGTCATCTCAGGACAAAAACACAGACCAAATACATAGTAGAAAGAAACCCTGCCCACAAAGGGTCTCTCTCATTAATAAGTAAAAGATGGATTTTTGCAAACAAGTCTGTGGATGCTGGCATTTAGGATTTGTGTATAATTTCTCAATGTCAGTGTTGATTTATTACAAGGATCACTTCAGGATAACAATGGTCCCAAGGAGTCTTAAAAATCAATGTCTGCAAATATTTTTCTGACAGGGAAGTTGTGACCAGGCTAACATACCTACCTGGGCTGCAAGAATCCCAATGACCAGCCAAAGCCATTGGAAAATTACTGCATTTTTGGGATTAGTTCCACATTTTTGCAGACTAAATATAGTGTATCTACTTTATGGTGTTAGCTTTAGCTGTTTGGTTATCCTTCTGAATAATAATGGAATAGAATTAAACTTTCCTAATATACTTTTTAAAGAGTTGTGTTCCTCTGTCTGTACAAAATCAACATATGATAAAGCAACCAAGTGAGGAAACAATTTTCATAGATTGGCTGCAAACTGGCTAACATTCTACTGTAAAAACATGACAAGGGAGCTCTAAATTTTAATAATTACAAATTCTTCTCTCATAAATACCTTCCTTCCTTCCTTCCTTCCTTCCTTCCTTCCTTCCTTCCTTCCTTCCTTCCTTCCTTCCTTCCTTCCTTCCCACCTTCCTTCCATTATGGTAAGATACTGTTGATATCAAACATGAGATCTGGCGCAAACATTTTTTTTATACTTGGACAATTCCAAAAGAACATGATTGCTTTTTGAAGACTTAGGAAACTGGAAGAAAGAACGAAGAGTGGAGATTAAAAAAACATGCCACTACTTTTTCCTTCCTAGTTCAGAACCTAAAATAACTGCTTTGTATTTGATTACCTGCTCAAAATTTCTCATGAGAATTGTGACTTCTATAAAAAGGACCACATCAAGATATCCATTGTCTAAACTAAACTACACTTCACGAATCAACTAAACTACGATTGTTGAATATTTCATATATATATATATATATATATATATATATATATATATATATATGTAGGTCTTGGTGTATTCGGGTCTTGTCCCGTGTATGATTGAGAATACCTTGGCAACGTATATAATATACTTTTCATCCTGCCAGTTGCATGCTAGTATTATATATCTGAACCAGGAACAACTTTTTCCAAATAGATCAAATATGTATTACTTTACAGTGATGGTTTTGGCATGTAATTGTCCAATGGAAGACATTCAAGTTATTCTGACAATTGCTAATTGGATGGAGTGTGTTGATTGACAATGGCAAGGAAAGGTAACTTCAAGGAGACACTGGCAGTATATTTGGAAAATGAGGTTGAGTCTACATTAATCAGCACTGAATTATGCACCAAGCAGTGAACTGATTTTCTTTTTTTTCCCCCAGTACCTAATTTGGAGGTAAATTTCTTTTCAGTATAACAACTGATGAATACTCTATGGACTCTTTCAGGAGTAAAGAATGGAATGGAAAACAAGAGAGAGAAAAGACAATGCCATTTTATTTTTATTTTTTTGTAACATCTGGAGATTCAGGACACAGTTAATGTCAAGCAAGAGATCTCCATGACCAATTATCTATCTATCTATCTATCTATCTATCTATCTATCTATCTATCTATCTATCATCTACCTATCTATCATCTCTCATCTGCCTGCCTGCCTGCCTGCCTGCCTGCCTGCCTGCCTGCCTATCTATCTATCTATCTATCTATCTATCTATCTATCTATCTATCTATCTATCTATCTATCTACCTATCTTTCTATCTACCTATCATCTCTCTCATCTGCCTGCCTGCCTGCCTGCCTGCCTACCTACCTACCTACCTACCTATCTATCATCTCTCTCATCTGTCTATCTATCTACCTACCTATAATCTACCTACCTACCTACCTATCATTTCTCTCATCTGTCTGTCTGACGTTCTGTCTGTGTCTGTCTGTCTATCATCTATCTATCTATCTATCTATCTATCTATCTATCTATCTATCTATCTATCTATCTATTTCTGATCATGAGAACAGACCAGAGGTGGTATTCAGCAGGTTCTGACCAGTTCTGGAGCAGAAATTTTGAGTGGTTTGGAGAACCAGCAAATATCACCTCTGACTGTCCTCACCCTCATCTATTCTCTGCCTCCCGAGTCCCTGATCAGCTGGATCTTCTTTTGTTGCCCTGCACAGGAGAATGGAGCTGGAAAGCAGGTTAGTGGGTGTGGTGGGAATAGGGATTTTGCAGTAACCTTCCCCTGCCACACCCACCAAGCCACACCATGCCCACCACGCCATGCCCACAGAACTGGTAGTAAAAAAAAAATTGAGTCCCACCACTGGAACAGACCTAATATTTCCCCCACTCAATTAATTTGAAAAGCAATTGCAAAATATAAAGGAAAAGTAGAAGTGAACTTCCTTATCCCTAGAAGTTGTGGATCCATTGGTAAGAAATTCACAATGATAACAGGGTATCTTTAGGTGTCACTGCACAGAAGAAGAAGAAAAAGACTTCCAATAAATTTTAACCCCAGCATGTTCTGATTTTCATTTAGATCGTGACAGTATCTTGATAGCTTCTTTCTTGGAAAACAAAAACAAAAACTCGAGCAGTTGTAGATTTACAATGTTTCTGACACTCAATATTTTTTTATAGATCATATTGAAAAGTTCACACAGAAAGTCCATTTTAACGTCTGTGTGGGTGTTTTTCCTTCTGTAATGGCAGAACTACTGTTATGCCACATCATTTTTTTTAAGATTGTGACCTTTTAACTGAGTTCTTCTTTCAGTGCTGGGCTGCCTTCCACCTTTCCACATGGTTGAAAAATGATCTAAAATATTCTCCCTATCTACTTTATTATATTCTTAAAGATGGTTTTATTCCAATCACAATTGGTTTTGATTGAAAAGGCCCTTTTTGATCCCTGAATATAATCATGGTCAATAATATCCAGGGATTTTCCCAGTTTCTCTCTCTTCTCCTACTTTATTATTCTTGTCTCTCTTCATTAAAACAACTTTTAATTGCCAAGATTTAAATTATGTTTAGTTCTTCTAGTTATCGTAATTTTTGGTGGCTTTTTTTCCTCCCCTAACTAAACCTTCATGGTTTTATACAGCCTCATTATATTCATTTCTGAATGATGTTCTACTGTTCTTTGACATTTGACCAATCTTTTCACATTCTTCTAATTTGTCTCTTAATGTCTAGTTAAATTCTGGGAGGGCTTCTTGCATTTGTCTCTGTGTGTGTGTGCGCGCACGTGCTCATGTGCCATGGTGGCATTTCATTCTCATTTTCCAGCCAGCTTCACTATTATCTTCCAAAAAGATCAGGATCATTTTTCTTTTGATCTCATTCAGTCATTGTTTCCCCACCCAGTATGCAGATAATACACTTTATTCTTCTCATTAATGGACAACCAATCAATAATATGGTTTCTTCTATTATGTGGAAAGACTCAGTGAGATGCCTACAAGCATTTGTTTGCATAATAATGCTTTTTTTTCAGCCACTAAGTTAATTTTTTTTGCACAGATAGGTCAAGAGCCTTTCATCTTTCTCATTTAAATTCTTTAACTGTGCAAGCATAGACACGACATTATGCTGCATTAATCTTAGGTTAATATGTATGAGAGTACAACCTAAGAAAGTTGGGATAATGTCATTATGACATTAGAAAGTTGAAGATAAAACATAATAGATGACTTTGGGTGGGCAATGAATTTCTGATGTAAAGCAATGTTGGAATCAAGAGAAGACCGTTAAACATTAAAAGGACTCATACAGAAGCTACTGGAATCACTCTTTATAATCCCATATCTGCTATCCATATGGGTTTGCAAGACTCTGATTTTCCAGATGTTTCCGCAGGCTGAATTATGGAGATAAGAATATCAAGAAAGAATCTAGGTTGGAGAAGACTCTTCTGAATTTATGAATGGCCCAAATATACCTGGAACTTACTTACTTATTTAGCATATGGTGATGCTACATTAGCCAGGAGATTACAGTAGAATTAAAAGTAATTGTTTGGCTGCCATCAATTGCTAGTCCATTCAGTTCAGGCTTGCACGTTATCCAGAATGCACACTCAGAAAGGTTCAACAGCAGTCTGCAGTGTCCTCTGGGGCTTCTCCCTCCTCCAATGTCATCTGGTATCACACTGGAGAAGGTCTGGTGCCAGTTAGATTCACACTATCATACGAAACATGATTCTTTCTGTTAGGTTTGCATGAAGAGGCAGATGCAAAATGCTACAGCTCTTAAGTTTATTAGTGACTTAAGCTCAGAACGGACCTGACTGGCATTGCTGCTGCTGCTACTTATAGCCGGCAGCCGCAGCTGACAGCCAATCAGAGTGTAGGATTTTCCCGCACTTTTTAAACCAATCATCTCCAACACTTTACAAGAACAATTCAAACTAAACCAATGATTTCAAACACTACATACATAACACGCCCCCACTAGGTTCAGTCCATACTCAAACCCCATCTATCTAATGTATTCCTTTAAATAGGTGGGGCTCTTACGTGTACGTTGAGACCTACGTGATTCAGATATTTTAAGGTTCTCACCTTGTGAGGGAGGAAATGTGTCTGTTGACATTTCCTTACTTGGATTTCTAGTAATGGTAGAACCTGTTTGGTTACTACAACCTGGTCTCTCCTCCCAATCCATCTCCAACCCAATGTCAGCACCTAAGTCAGGAAGTGATGTGCAATCTTCCATTTGTACAAATGGTTGTTGGCACTGTGACAGGTTTGAGATGGTTCCTGTTGTGTTATCTTGTTACACATGGGGTTGATTCTTGCTTGCTGATTATCCTCATAATCCTCCCCTTCCCCCCTAGAAGAGGCAGTAGGTATGGGTGTTATGTATGCAGGTTTAAAGTCATTGGTTTAGTTTGAACTGTTCTTGTAAAATGTAAGAAATGATTGGTTTAAAAAGTGCGGCAAAATCCTGCACTCTGATTGCCTGGCAACTGCGGCTGCTGGCTATAAGTAGCAGCCGCAGCCCAGCCAAAGTGGGTTCGTTCTGAACTGTAGTCACTAATAAACAAAGAGCTTGAAGCACTCCACATCTGTCTCTTCATGCAAACCTAACACTCTGGATCCCCCGTTCCACAGCAGAGACTGGATATGGCCTCCCCTCTCATTCCTGACTGACAGTCATCCCTGTACATTGCACTGTCATAAGACAACACATAATCCTTCTAACTTGCAGCTGCTAAAATGGCACTAAGTTGCTTTTCAAACATTTCACATTAAATAAGAACAATGGTATAAAGAAAAAGCTTTATTCTCTTAGCTGCTACTTTTTTCTGGGGAACAGCAGACATAACGATGTCTTCTCCCAAGTCAGCCGTTGGATTTCAGGAACTGAAATCTACAGATCGGTGATGCTTCTGGGCATTCTGAAAATGTGAATAGCTTACCCTGATAATCAGCTGTTTCTGCAGAGTTCTCTTTCTCTCCAGCTCCCTTGCTCTTTTATCCTCTTTTGGATTCATCCCCGCTCACATACTCACCAGATTGTTTCAAAATAGGATTTGCCTTTAGGGCTCACCCCCCGCCATTTTGTACTTTAACCCACCGTGTTTTTTCTTCGAATTCGCCATTACGTTTGTGTGTACAAGCACAGTGGTGACACAAGCATGGGCAATTTCCCCTGAAGATTGGGAATGAAAAATCCTTTTGCAGGTGATCACACCTGGCCTCAAGCTGATTCTAGTCGAAGCAGGTTGTTTCCAACCACTTTAAAATGTTCTCTACATCACTTCACCCCTCGCTTGTCCTTCCTACCTTATCTCCTTCTAGCCTTACTATCTGTTTCATTTCTGCCAGCTTATCACAGGAGATTGGGGTCTCTCTTAAAAATTATGGTCCACCTGAAAGATTCACCAATGAATCTTTTCTTGAACCCAAAGCTGCATCTCATTAAATGAACAAGTAGGGCTCTTTGATCTAATCTGTTCCAAAGCTGGACATATAGTTCATGTCTTATAATAAGGTGGAAGGGAGAATTCCGTGTCAGTTCCCTTCTGTGTTCCTATTGATTACAAAGTAGACAGCAATGGAATTACAAGTACATTTATGGCTATCAAATGCATTAATTTATGTCAGGCATTTTCCCCTGATGTAAAAAGAGGCTGTAATCATCCCGTCTGCAGCAGATGATATGTGTGTGGCTAAGTGTAAGTCTCCAAGATAATACACCCAGCTATATATTTGTTATTCCATTAACGAGATTAACAACATATGCTTTGAATAAACCTCATCTAACAGTTATAGTCCTCTGTACATTTCAACCACAAGCACTGATGAATGGAGCAATAACATGTTAGTGTTCCAGAGACCGTTAATATAGCATCATTTGAATTGCTTTTCCATCATTAATATTTAATAAATTAATTAATGTAGCCAAGTCGTAAAAATCACAACTTCCCCCAACCCACCCACCTTATGGTATAGTGGTGGAGGTTTTGCGCTGGGGTTGATAACTATAAAATGTCTAACGAATGAGCGGTAGCTGGGAACTCCATTTAAAATAATTTAAAGACAGCTTATACAGCAGTTTTGGACCCAGAAAGGGAAAGATTTCACAGCTAAGTAAAAAATAGCTGATTAGGCAGATGTGAAGGTAAATGTATGCCAGATAAATAAATATATAAAGGTCAATTTCTTTAACCAGTTTCCACTTTAAAAGTTTATGTGTTTCCCTATATACTTCCTTGGGAAGATGACTTAATCCTTGTTCTGACAAGCTCCCAATTCCTCTCTTTCTTCAGATGTCAGAGTTGATTAAAATAATATCTTTCTCAGATGAATGAATGACCTAAGGAACCATGGCCAGTAGGAAAGGAGACATCAACAAACTGCATTTTCATGTGATATGTTAAGATTTTGCGTGATATGGTGGGTTTTTTTTAAAGAATATTGTTACTTTTAGCCCATTGAAATCGGTTCATGCTTTTTAAGTCATCCATAATTCAGGGCTAAGCATTTTTGTGTCACACCAATGATATATCTACATGGCTAATTCAAAACTTAATTATTATGCTGATAAATGGGGACCTGAAATGAAGAACAAATTGATTAAGAAGAAGGAGAGGATGTAGGTCAGGGAGAAATGAATACAACAGATGGGAGGTAGAAATTGTTATATTTGTACATTTTGTGGGCTGTGTGTACGGATTTATTTATTTATTTATTTATTTATTTATTTATTTATTTATTTATTTTATTGGACTTGTATGCCGCCCCATCTCCAAGACTCAATGCTCACAACTAAAAACATACATTTACAATAAATAGCTAAAAGAGAATTAAACAAATACAAAGCCCAATAATACCAAATTTAAAATATTTAAAATTATCCCCCCCAAGAGGCAGTCACAGCCCGGTTTGGTCAAATAACCAGGTCTTCAAATCATGGCAGAAGGTGCGGAGGTCAGGGGCCAGACGGAGGCCCAGAGGCAGCTGGTTCCACAGGTCAGGGACCGCCACAGAATAGGCTCATCGCCAGGGAACCACCAGCCGACATTGGCTTGCCAACGGGACCCTGAGGAGCCCCTGCCTGTGTGCCTGTACAGGGCGGTTGGCACTCGATATCGGCAGGAGTCGCTCCCTTAAATATTGTGGACCCATGTCGTGTAGGACTTTGAATGTTAAAACCAAAACCTTGAATCTCACCCAGAGTGCAACCGGCAACCAATGCAGGCCGCGCAGGAGGGGGGTAATATGGGAGAATTGGGTAACTCCCATCAGCACCCACACGGCCGCATTCTGCACCAGCTGCAGTCTCTGGATGGTATGCAAGGGCAGTCCTAGATAGAGAGTGTTGCAGTAGTCGAGTCGAGAGGTAACAAGGGCATGAGTGACTGTACGCAGGGCATCTCGGTCCAGAAATGGGCGAAGCTGGCGAACCAGATGGACCTGGGCAAAGGCCCTCCTGGCAACAGCCCCCACCTGCTCCTCCAACTGGAGCTGTGCATCCAGGAGGACCCCCAGGTTCCACGTCCTATCCACAGGGGGCAACATCACTCCCCCTATGGTCAACGGTGGACATTCCTGACTGGATTGTGGGCCTTTCTTGCTTTCTGTTTCTTCGTTGAATAGTTGGTTATTTTTGTTGAGGGGGTTTAGACAAGGGACTAAATCAGGCATATTTATCATACTTTTTGGAAGTATATTAATTAATTCCCAACAAAAATAGATCATGTAGAAAATATTATACATCCAGCTGACCACCAAATCCCTGTACTTGGGAACCCTTCTGAAGATTAAGCCCACTAGATGGCAACAACTACACAGAGGTCCAGAAAAGGGGTGATGGCCTTGACCTTGCTGTTGCCCAAAACCATAAGAAAAGTCAGATCTATTTAGTTTCAGATGTTTGATGACCACCAAAAATGGGTACATCTGGTAAAAAAAAGAACACACCAAAAAATTCACATGGATGCTTCCATTAAGTCCTCAGAAATTGAAGACTTCGCTCATTAGGTTAGTGAAGAGAAGGGCCAGGGGAGACAAGATAGCAGTGTTCCAGTACTTGAAGGGCTGTCCCAGAGAGGAGGGGGTCAAGCTATCTTCCAAAGCACCCAAAGGCTAGACAAGGAATAATGGATAGAAATTGATCAAGGAGAGATTCAACCTAGTAATAAGGAGAAATTTTCTGATAGTGAGAACAATCAACCCATGAAACAGCTTGCCTCCAGAAGTTGTGGGAGCTTCATTACTGAAAGCTTTCAAGAAGAGACTGGACTACCATCTGTCAGAAATAGTGTAGAGTCTCCTGCTTGGGTGGAGGGTTGGACTAGATGACCTACAAGGTCCTTCCAACTCTGTTATTCTATTCTATTAGAAATGACTTCAAGGCAGGAGCTATGAAGAAGACTTATTAAATCATCTATGTCTCCTTCAAGCAGATCTGTGATGTATTTTCATTCAGTTACATCCTTTAATATTGTCTAATTTTTACCCCAAAAGCTACAATTCAATTTAATACATACAATTCAACTGTCTGTACTTGCCACATTTCACAGAAGGTTTTTCTTAGACTGGAGTGATTTTAAAGCAAAAGAATGATGCAGAATGGCTACTTTTCCTTTCTCTTTCACTCCCTTCCTCCGAGGCACAATTTCTTCCAGCATTCTTGTTACTCCATCAACTTGGTAACCTCTGCTACCCAAAATTTCCCTCAGATGAAGGCCTGTTCATAAATATTCCATAACATCTCATTAGTTCAGCCAGTTATGACAGACAATATACAAGGGAATTAGTTGTTTATTCCCAGTCAGTGAAATGTTTGATCTTTCTTAGCTACCTTATTTGTTTGCTTATCAGATTGATCCAGATTTTCAACTGATTGGATCAGGGATCAGAAATGATTTGTTGTGTTTTGTTTTTGGGGTGTAATGTGGGCTGAAATTTTAACAGTTGTAGATGTTGTCTAATATTTTAATACTTTTTCCAGAGTTAAAAAGTAACTGTTAGGCTAATTATACTTCTGCCAGTGGGTTTTCCTTGAATTTGGGGGAGAGGTTTTCAAATACAACGTGTATTCTATCATCATTATCGCTCTGAAAATCAGTGAGAAAATGTCTCCACTTATTGGCACTTGGTTGCCAAAAAAATTCTGATTTTAAGGGGACTCTGAAAAATAAGCTGGGAACTTAGGATTCTCATTCTCTTTCTCTCTCCCTCTCTTCCCCTCCCTCTCTCTCCCTTTCTCCCTCCCTCTCTCTCTGTCTCTCTGTCTCTATCTCTGTCTCTCTCTCTCTCCCATACCCACACACACTCCTACAGACCACTAGATGAACACACACAAAATAATTGCCTAATGATATTGAAGAGCAAAAGTGTTCCAACAAGCAACACATCATAACATCCTAATGACAACTACCCAAACCCCACCCCCACAAAAATAACAAATAAAACACACAAGTGGAGCATCACCCCCATATGTCTCAAATGTGTTTTTTTTTCAAAAGGCAACTGGATATTGTTTTTTTTTTCCTTTGAGGAAGACATTTCACTTCTCATCCAAGAAGTTTCTTCAGTTCTGACTTCAATTGCAAAATGTCCATAACCATTGCCCATTGTCTTTTGAAAAAAGCATCTTTGAGACAACCATGGCCTAAATGACTAAGAATCTTCATAGACATATAACCATCTAGGAAGAACCCATCCTGGCCTCAATGTTGAGAGAGCATCTGTGCTTTAAGGCCTTCTTGAAGGCCAACTTGATTGGGGTTAGTTCAAATCTCATAACGTGATGCTGTGCTTCAAAACAGCTGCAAGCTCCAAACCTCTTCCCTTTCATTCATCCACAGTGCCAGCAGGTTCCAGATGAATTTGGAAAAGCAAATCAACCCATTTCTTCACTGCAACACCAGTTAGAGAACAAATGATAGATGTTTCTTCATCGGTAGTGAACTGGGAGATAGTTAGATTCAAGACTAATCCAAGACTTCTTGGCACTGTTTTACCAAGGGTGAGAAAACATGTGTACCATATACAGAAGAAAAAAAAGGAGATTTCCTCACTTGTGTGTGCAAGGGAGGCTGCTAGATTTCATATTTCATTTTCCAAATTAAATTTTAATATTGATTTGTAATGATAAAAATATAAATGCAAAATACACAGGTTTCTCCAAATATGTACTATAACTTTATTTATATCTATTTATGTCTCTTTCAGATCATTTTCTGATAGATAGATAGATAGATAGATAGATAGATAGATAGATAGATAGATAATAGATTAGAAAGAGGGGGGGGAGAAAGAAAGAAAGAAAGAAAAAAAAAAAGAAAGAAAGAAAGAAAGAAAGAAAGAAAGAAAGAAAGAAAGAAAAAGAAAGAAAGAAAGAAAGAAAGAAAATGTGAAACATTAAATATAATTTGACTTTGATATCCATCAAACTCATACACTGCTCCCTCCCTTTTAAACTGTTATTTGACTTTTGGGTAGAAAAACCTGACCCTAAATATTCGGTCCATAAAAACCAATCCATGACAATGCATTTTGAACAGAACATTAATTTTAGTGCCAGATATATATGATGAAATAAATCTTGACACTTAGCTGCACTGCTTCCCAGATGAGTGAATTAAAATAATCTGTGCAGAAGAAGAATTGAAAATAAGACATCCCCCACTAATATTTCACAGGAGAAAAAAGGCATACCCTAGGTCAGATTTTTTTTTAAATTATACCTTCCCTCTCTCCCTTCCATCCATTCATCCACCATTTTTGGTATAGGAAGCACCATGTTCCTTCAGACATGAATATATAGGAGGCAATGTTCTAATTCCTTCACAATAAAAGTTGTTCCTAAAAATAATAATAGATTAGATAGATAGAGAGATAGATAGATAGATAGATAGATAGATAGATAGATAGATAGATAGATAGATAGATAGATAGATACTACAATTCTATTTCTATTCTTTTTCTGCCCAATTTTATTCCTAAAACTCAGTTATACTATTAGGTAGAATTCTTCAGTTTGGTTAATAAGTAAGAATGCTGTCACATCCTTTCTGATTATTTGCTTGACTGTTTTTCCATGATGGAGGGTCCCAGAGTAAGAAAGAAATTATCAGACAATGACTGAAAATTATGCCTTAACTTGAGCCTAGTTTAGTCCTCTTCTAATAAATCATGATCCATAAATCAAATTTCTTCTATATTCAAAAAAACAAACTTGACGTGTGTGTGTGACTGATTAGAGATGAGTTGGAAGTATGGATTGTTATCCTGTCATCTTGTACCCTAACAACAGCCTGCTTATTTTAACCACTCTTTCCTTGTAGGGTGTGTTAAATTTATATTTACCGACAAAGAAATAAAGCAGAAGCAGTATGCTCCATCCAATATTTGGGTAGACCAAGTTGCCCTGATAAAAATCACTTACTTGTAGGGTAAGACAGTTGGGACTCATTAGACATCATGTAGCTTGTTTGGGCTGGAACATGATGACTCACAAATTTAGAATGATGATTGGCAGGCTTGCATCTGAGACCCATTGCTGCAGCAGATGAGTTCCCATCACATGCTCCAGCTCCTGACAACCCAGAAATTCAAAAGTGGGCAACTGTGAATAGATTAATGGGTACCACTTCAGTGGGCGTCTTCATGGGGGCACGGAAGGGACCCCCCAACAGGGTGCTCTCTCCAGGTGACAATGATGTCACTGGCAAATCCTTTCTCTGCAGAAGCAGCAACATGGAAAAAATAGTCAATTGGTAGCACTTACATTATAAAGCATCTCTTCCCCGCTCTCTCCATGGTTAATAATACTGCTTGTTGCAATGATGAAATATTAAAAGGAGAAGAATATTCTTTAAAATGATTGGGATTTTTTTTTTTTGTGGCAGAGCACTGCATATATCTAAGCGTACCTGGATCTTTCTGAATCCTATTCTCACTTTCTTGAATGTATTCAGTTCCCCAGGGGAATCTGCAGCCGCAACTTTCTCCTAGAAAGCCACACAAAACTAAGATTTGCCTATTATATTTGGAAATATTTTCTGCTTTCAAAATATGCCTCCCTGATGATTAGAATGGAGGCATTTTTTTGCAAAAACAAAAATAAAAAAATAAAAATATCTTGTTGTCTGCTGCTTAGCTTCCCCTACAGCCCATATTATAATTCCTGCATAAGAGAACTGCCATAAATTAACTTTGTTTTTCTGCTGTCCACTTCAATGTTTTTCCCCCCACTTTCTTGGAAATAGCATGCTTAGTACGCCAGCCACATGCTCATAAACATCTAATGAGGTGGGACCCATGACAGCTTGAAGTGAAGGAATATATTGTAAAAGTTGTAATGAACACATTCACAAGACCAAAAGCCAAGGTCTTGACAGGTTCTCCTGGTGCGGCTCCCCAAAGGGGAAAATATGTTGTGACTCTCTGACTTCTTCCGGCTGAGAGTTATTCTTGGTTTCTTTCAGGGATAAAAAGCAGTGCCTGTGTTGAATGTCACCCTATTTGGGGGAAGTGCAATTCATCCTTTGTCTCCTGCCTAATTCATTCCTGGTAACTCAATTTCTCTGTTCGGCTTTTTAGTAGGACAGCCAATGTGCAGAACAGAACAGAGTGGAGAATGGAATCTTTTACTATCTCCCACTGTTTTTACCTTGCAACCAGGGGTGGGCTTCAAAAATCTTAGCAACAGTTTCTCTGCCCGGTGGCTGGGTGGGGTTTCCCATGGTGGGCATGGCCTAGTTGGCCTCCTGCACTATGGCGGGGGTGTATTTTCACCCTCCCTGTTGAGAAGAATTAACTAATCCTGTGATTAATTAATGTGATGGACCGTAAACCCCTTGTCTATAACTAAAATTATTTAAAGAAGATTGAACCCAGATGAGTTTCAAATCAAAGGCTTATTTATTGTAACAAGCAGATCAAACCAATAAATATTCAGAATGAACAATACAGTTGTCTTCTCTTCTGTTAAGGTCCTCAAGTCTTTAGTTTTACAACTGCCTGTGCAGTTTGAGTCTCAGTCCTGTCCCTTTCTCCTCAGAGAGATAAAATAGAAAAGTCTTACAATAGTCTCTTGCCTAGGAATTGTCCTTTTCCTTACAGCTTGAGATTCTTTTCTTCTTGCTTGAGACTGTCTGCCTATGCAGCACAGTTTCCTTCTGACAGCTTCTGTGTTGGGACTTGACTGGACTGACAGGCTGCCTATGCAGCTGTAATGAGACTGACTGGAGACTGAGGTAAATGGCAGTTGGTTGTCCCCTTTTATAACCTTGTATCAGAAGGGAGCGTGGCTGTAAAAGCCAGTACATTGCAGATCTATCTGCGCTGCCATTGGTCCATTTGACTTTTCAAATACAAATAGTGAAAAGTGCACAGCACGTGGAAATTCTTCCAACACTCCCCAGGGTCCGGAGGCTTTCCTCAAGTCTCTGGGGGGGCAAAAATGGCCTCCCTGAGCTCCAAAGGCCCTCCGAAGGCCAGAAACAGGCTCGTTTCTGGCCTTCTGGAACTTCTGTGAGACCCATCTTTTGCCCTCCCTGAACCTCCATGCGGGCTCTGCACTTATCTCGCCTCCAAAATGGGCCGCATGGAGACTCCTAGGAGGGGAGGGGCAGGGTGGGAGGGGCAGGGCGGGGCTGGCAGAGGCAGCCGGGGTGGGATTTGGTGGTTCTTTGAACCAGCCATAATGTTAGCTACGGGTTCTCCCAAACCCGGGCGAACCCGTAGCAGCCCACCCCTGCCTGAAACTCTCTGCCTATGATTGTAAGGCTGAATCTTAGTTTGATTCCTGCTTCCTGGAGCTTATCTCTGCCATCAAAGCTGCACTTAAGGATGTTTAATTCTAAATACCCAGTTTACAAAAATCGGTCCGTGCCAGATTTATTTTGCATGGGAGAAAATACATTTTTGATATGACTGCATTATTTCCTACTTGGAGAATATAAAAAAATAAACAGAGTTAGGTAAAAAAAAAATTTAAAAAATGAAGACATACATTCTTCCAATATTTTACACAGAAAAAAAAAAACAATAAAGGCTTTTCTGAGATCAGCAAAGTTTTAATTAATGCATTTAATCCTTCCTTCCTTCCTTCCTTCCTTCCTTCCTTCCTTCCTTCCTTTCCTTCCTTCATCCCTCTCCTTCCCCTTTTTCCTTCCTTCCTTCCTCCCTCCTTTTGATCCTTCGCTCAGCACTAATTAATGGTATGTTTTCAGACCATCAAGAGTGCTGTACTCTTTCCTAATCACATTAATGAGGGGGAAAAGGCTGAGAATAGGGTGTCTGAGGACATGGGCACCTCCGTTATTTTGAACATCAATATGAAGCCATCTGTCAGTTTTGGGTGAGGCATCATCAGTATGCTAGTGATATCTATTTATGCATATTTATCCCAGCAAAGCGAAAGACTTG
This sequence comes from Naja naja, assembly GCA_009733165.1. Classification (NCBI taxonomy): domain Eukaryota; kingdom Metazoa; phylum Chordata; class Lepidosauria; order Squamata; family Elapidae; genus Naja; species Naja naja. The sequence goes on from CM019153.1 coordinate 42,449,872, forward strand.
GCTAGGAGGGGAGAAAGAGACAAAGATTGAATCCCAGCAAGATGGAGTTACTGTTCATGTAGAGGCATTCAGACACCAAGTATGGGCAATCCTTGACTTACGACCACAACTGAGCCCAAAATTTACAGTATGTTGCTAGGGGAGACATTTGTTAAGTGCCTTTTGCCCCATTTTACGACTTTTCTGGCCACATTTGTTGACTGAATCACTGCAGGTGTTAAATTAGTAACACGGTCATTAAGTGAATCTCGTTTGTCCCATTGACTTTGCTTGTCAGAAAGTAAAAAAAGGGGATCACATAAACCCCCCCCCAAGGACACTGCAACCATCATAAATCCATGCCCATTAGCCAAGTGTCAGAATTTTAATCACATGACCATGGGGATGCTGCAATGGTTATAAGCGTGAAAAATGGTCATAAGTCACTTTTTTCAGTGCTGTTGTAACTTCAAATGGTCATTAAATGAACTGTTGTAAGTCGAGAACCACCTGTAGGATACATATGTAGTTTTTCCTATCCTTTACTTGCCTCAAAAGAAGAAAGATGTAATCTGGGGTTTTCTTGAGACTTCTTGGTTCCACTAAACCAGCAGGTGGAATTCATTTGGGTCATTTTTATATAGGCTTCTAGTGCAGGGGTGTCAAACTCAAGGCCTGGGGCCCAGATCCGTCCCATGGAGTGCTTAGATCTGGCCCGCAGGGCTGCTCTGAAAATAGTAAAGGATTGGTCTGCAGTGGCTCTGCTAGTGAAAGTGGAGCTCAGGAAAATGGAGCTCACATGCTAAGCTCCATTTCCACTGGCAGAGGGCTGCAGGAGGCTGTCCTGGCCAAAAATGGGGCCCGGGGGGCTGCATGTGGCCCTGTTGTGGTTCGTCGTCGGTGCGGACGGCTGAGGGCTTGGAGAGCAAGGACTCAGATGAGGGGCCTGCGTGTGATGCAGGGATGGGGCCAGGACCATCAGGGTGTCTTTGGAGATTATGGAGGCTGGCCACAGTGATGAAGAGGTCCCCGAGGAGCCCATGCCCAGCATCCATGCGTGCAGGGCTGCTCGAAGGAAAGAGCAGCTGCAGCAGCATGGGCAACTTGGGAGTAAGGCTACAAGGTAATGGCTCCTCCCTGAGGAGGTAAAAGCCAGCTGAGAAACCACAGTTCTTTGTAGAAGGCAAAGAAGTTTTACACTCTAGCTTGGTGGATGTTAGGAATATCTGAGTTGGTGCTTGGAGACTCTTTGTGTTGGAATTATTGCTTAGTAACTTTATCTGGTACTCTTGGCAGCCTTTCAAAACCTGGTCAAGGCTCTTTCTTATCGGAGCTAATTGGTTTGAAACAGCCTTTTACCCGTGAAGGAATGGGATTCATTAAGAAACACTAAAAGGTTGTGCTGTTACCTTTGTCTCGTGTTTGCTTCATTGGAACCAGGTTTGGCTCTGAACAGCCCCCCACAGTTCCATTTTGACTGGCAGAGGGTTGCAGGAGGCCGTCCCGGGTGACAACGGGGCCAGGGGCACGCATGTGGTCCCCCCAAGCTCCATTTTTTCTGGCAGATGGCCACACCCACCCCATCCCATTCACGCCTCCCTGCCCCCCTGAGGTCAAACACAACCCTGATATGGCCCTGAATGAAATTGAGTTTGACACCCTTATTCTGGTGGATAATTTTCTTCGACCATGATGCACCGAAGACAGTGATTTCCATTTTGACAGTGATTTCCATTTACTACATATTTAATTCTCAATGATGCTTCACCTGAAGATGACCTGGAAGTTACAATTAATGCAAAACTGATGTTTGTCCATTGTTGACTGGTGATAATTCCATTTGACTGAATAGTATTTAAACTGTTGAAGAAGCATGGTTGCTGGCAGATCTCTGGATACAGTACTGTTAAGGACTTCATTATCTGTCCTACTCCATGTCACAT
>CM019153.1:42452793-42473054 GCA_009733165.1 Naja naja
TTGTATCCCAAAAATTGTAAGCCGCCCTGAGTCTCCAGAGAAGGGTGGGATATATATATGATAAATAAAGCTGAATACCATATACACACACATATACACAATGCACTAAGATTGTCCACTTCACTCCATATTGGCTTTCAGTGTTAGGTATTAAATACCAGTGCATGTTAACTATTAATTATAGTAGAAATCATATATGCCAATTATGAGCCATGGTGGTTCTGCAGCATTGCAGGCTACTTCTGTTGACTGTCAGCTGCCTGCAATTTGGCAGTTCAAATCTCACCAGGTTCAAGGTTGACTCACACTTCCATCCTTCTGAGGTGGGTAAAATGAGGACCCAGATTGTTGGGGGCAAGATGCTGACTCTGTAAACCACGTAGAAAGGGCTGTAAAGCGGTATATAAGTCTAAGTGCTATTGCTATAAAAGTGCAATGCTTGTTGTGTGTAGGTATGTAGTGTATAGGTATGTGTATGTATATATGTGTCTGCATGTGAAAAATATTTTCATATGCTATAAATATGCAAGCATATACACACACGTTTACATATACATAGGGATGTAATGCTTCTTTTATTCAATATTTTATTTTAAAAATATTTGATTTGTATCTGGCCTTAGAGCTACCATAAATCTGAATAATTCTTGAGGGCATCCATTTACCCAATGTAGAAGAGCTGCAGTTATTTATTTATTTATTTATTTTATTTTATTTGACTTGTATGCCGCCACTCTCCAAAAGGACTCGGGGCGGCTCACAGATAAAACATAGAACAATAAATTATTTAAAAAGAGATTAAACCTAACAAGCCAAATATAATAATAAAAACCCAATTAAAATCCCAGTTAAGCCTTGCAATAGGATATACTCTGTGGGTTAGCAACATACAATATTTCAGTAAATATTCTCTTAGGTAGCTGCTTGATAATCAGTCAGAATGTTCACCCATTTTTCTTAGCCTCATCTGAGCACCATTTCTCAGATGGTTTATATTTGTTTGTTTGTTTGTTTTGTTTTGTTTTTTGTTTGGAGACCTTCCCAGACTGTTTCAAGATACTTAAAACGGAAGCCAGGATATTGGCTAGCAGATCATGTGTATCAACACACATCACACTTTTTTCCCTCTTCTCCATGCACAGAATTCTCAGCTGTGCTTTCAAAGAGACAGAATTCCTGGAAAATGATTTTAAAATGAAGAGTGTCTTGAAGTTGACAGCATTTTGCAATCAGGACTTGCTAAGGGAGCCATCGGGTTTTGAACTTTGGAGTTAAATGATATGTATTGACAGAAGAGAATGTTTGTAGCTCAGGGTTGAGCCGTAAAGGTCCTTGGTGCTCTCTGAGCTTGGAGGTTGCCTTGCAGATGTTTTATTACCAAACTAGGTAACATCGGCAGTGTATTAATGATGTCTAGTTTGGTATAAAAAAAACATCTGCAAGAAAAGAAGTCTGTAGAGATTCTCAGTCATCCAGGTCATGAAGCTTTGGGACAACCATGACCTGGATGACTGAGAATCTCTACAGATTTTTAGCTATACAATTTGGGATAAACAATTTGATTGGTGTGGGAGTAGGAATGGACTTTCAGAGAAAGGAGCCAGGAGCAGTACCCAGGTGACCCTGAGGACACAGATAAACCTCCAAGTGCTTCAACGATCCTGCAAGGAATATGAATCCTTCCATTCCCCACTATCCTGTCAGAAGCTTCGGTTCTGACCCAAACCTGGTTCCAAGAAAACAAACACAAGACAAAGACAGCAGTATAATCTGTTTAAGTTTCAGCTAAGAATCCTGTTTCTTCACAGATAAAAGGCTACTTCCAACTGATCAGCTCTCACAAGAAAGAGCCTTGCCAAGTTTTTTTCAAGCCTGACAAAAAAACAACAGATAAGAAATAGTTTACAAGAGTCTTCAAATACCAACTGTAATGTCCATGAGGCTGAGTTCAAAACTTCTTTGCCTTCTGCAAAGAAGGTTCATTTCACAGCTGGCTTTTATCTTCTTGAAGGAGGGGCCATGACCTTGCAGCCTTACTCCTGAGTTGCCTGTGCTGTTGTAACTGTTCTTTTCTCCAAGCAATCCTTCGTGCACATGCACTTGCCACAGGCTCCTCGGGAACCTCCTCATCGCTGCTGCCAGCCCCCACAATTTCTGAAGGCAGCAGTCCATTCCCTAATGGTTCTGGCCTCTCATCTGACTCCTCACTCTCCTCAGCTGTCTGCACCTGCTGCCAGCTAACCACAAGAGCTTCTTGAATGAGAAATGAAGCATCTTCAAAGAAAAAAAACCAAGAAAGTCCAGTTGCCTCCTGAAAAAGCACCTTTGGATCTGCAAGAAAACCACCAACCTGAGTAAATGATGTGTTGCCAATTCCAAGAAAAGGGAAGAATTATAACTGTGGCTCCATGGGCAAATGTCCTGTTCATGATAGGATGTTTGCAATGTTAAACACAAGTAGGAAAGTAGGAAAGCCAATCAGAGGAAGGCTTCATAGCACAGATCTCTTTTTCCTCAGCAATGTGATGTTTGAGGGAAGAGCAGCTTCTGTCTAACAGCCTGAAAAGTTGTGATTTGATTTGACCCTGTGTCAAAACACAGGCAGGCATTTTCTTTCAGTCCGAAATTTGAAAATATGAAATTTGTAAGGCACAGCTTCTTCCAGGACCGGATGCACTTGGTGAACAGGACAGAGACACAAAAGCTCGTAGCCTGAAATAAAATTGGTTTGGCTTTAGAGTTCCACCACAAGACATTTGTCAGGAAAAACTGACACAGTTATCTCCTTGTAAAACACGAATCAGTGTAGACATTTTCAAATCTACTATCTTGTTAAATGGAGATCAGGCCATCCTGGTCTTGCCTAAATGCTGTAAAGCAAAGTTCCCAGCATATCAAATCTGGGGAACCCCACTGAGATACACTTCTAGATCTAATACGTGCAGTCTAAAACTATCCAATTGTGTTGCACAGTTGGCAGAGAACCCAGATGTTCCATTGTATATGCCTGCTTATTACTAAGTGGCATTTTTACAAAGTCAGCTTATTGCCCCCAACAATCTTGGGTCCTCACTTTACCTACCCCGAGAGGATGGAAGGCTGAGTCAACCTTGGGCCTGGTGGGATTCGAGCCTGCAATAATTGCAGGCAGCTGGAACTTAAGTGCTAGGCATTTAACAGCCTGTACCACCAAGGCTCTTCATTTGAGAATATAATAACCCAAGCCCGAAATCCTGACAGCATTTTTATCCCTCTTCCCTCCTTTTTATATAGCAGGGTGTTAGTTAAGGTGGACTCCATTGAAGTTTCTTTTAAATGTTTCCTTTGTCTTTGTAATGCTAACTGAAACTTCTCTAGGGTCATTCCTATGGCTTCACATAATAGAACGGCAGAATGTTCATTCAACACCTCACTTCCCCTTGCATTATTGTGGAAATAAAGCATTAAATTAATGACATAAACCACATGAGTTTGTAGGAAACTCAATCACTATTGGTGCTATATTTATTTTCATTAGTTGACAGAAAATCTCATTGTCTAAATACTGTACCATATATGTATGTGCATGTACAAATACACGTATTCATACATGCACATATATATATGGTACAGTATTCATACATGCACATACATATATGGTACAGTATTTAGACAATGGAAAGGGGGTAGTTCGGGAGGCAGGGTTTAAGTACACAGAAATGCAAAAGAAAGTAAGAAATCCATGGAAGTGAAAAGAATTCCAGTTGGTATTAAGGGATGACTAAACATCAATGAATGCCAATCGGACTTACATCTCACCATCTCTGGATTTACCCTTAGAAACATTGTGCAGAAGCACTAATCAATGGTTGAAGATGAATGGTAGGACTAGAGTCAAATTCTATTTTATCTTCCACCTATTGGCTATCCCTACACACAGCAATCTTTGCAGACTTACAGATCACAACAAAAGGAATAAATTGTGTGTGTTCCTGTTTTCAATGCACAAGAGTTAAAGCACAAAGGAAGCAGAAATAGAAAGACAGGGAGAAACATAGACCACTAATTTCTCTCTTCCCTATACAGCTATGTCAAGATCTGCTATAAAAAGTACATATAATCAATGTAAGTGGATCTATACAATATATGTAGGCACTGTGCAATTTGATTTGACTTTTCTTATTACTGATCAGACCCAGTGATATATTCTTAGCATGCATAATAAATGAATACTGTGATGGGCAGCTGAAAACGGGGTTTTTTTTCATTGTGACAGTTTCCCAACGAACTTGTGTTCTTTAAACACACTTTTAAATTGGCAACAGCAGCAACAAAAATCCTACCAAATGTTCATATCAAAACTGTAGAGCCAATGAATTTCCAAGCACAAGGAAGAAAAGAGGAGAACATAAGAGAGGACGTTTTAAACAATGTACTAAGAATATCTATTTATCTATCTATCTGTCTATCTGTCTGTCTATCTGTCTATCTGTCTATCTGTCTATCTGTCTATCTGTCTATCTGTCTATCTGTTTATCTATCTATCTATCATCTATCTATCCATCTATCCATCTATCTTTCTATCATCCATCTATCATCTATCTATCTATCATCTATCTGTCTCTATCTGTCTATCTGTCTCTGTCATCTGTCTATCTGTTATCTGTTTATCTATCTATCTATCATCTACTGTCTGTCATCTGTCTATCTCATCTGTCATCTATCTATCTGTCATCATCTATCTATCTATCTGTATATCTATCTTCTGTCTATCTGTCTCATATCTGTTATCATCTATCTGTCTATCTGTCTATGTCTATCTGTCTATCTGATTATCTATCCATCTATCCATCTATCCATCTATCTTTCTATCATCCATCTATTTATCCATCTATTATCTATCTATCTATCTATCTATCTATCTATCTATCTATCATCTATCATCTCTATCTCTGTCTCTATCTCTATCTTATCTACTTATATATCTATATCCATCTATCATTTATCAATCAATCTATCTATCCATCCATCCATCCATCCATCATTTATCATCTATCTACAGTATATATCTATCATTTACAATAATTCAAGGATTACAGCAAAGGTGATGTGTATAATATTTATGAATGGCTGAATGTGTGTTAATTGTAAGCTTGTTCTTTCAAGATCAACAACTTATGGTAAGGTTTGCAGCCAGATAGACGATCAAAGGATTTTGTGCAGTTGTGCTGTCTTTTCTTAATAGGTTGCTTTGTGGTTGAGGGGAAAAAAAGGTTTAGTTATACGGATGATATTTGGGTATTTACAGATGAACAGAAGCTTCTGATAGTTACAGGGATTTCCACATTGGCCTTACCTCTTTTGTTGCCTGCAGCAATTTTGTTCCATCACACAAACATTCTCACTTCTTCTCACTAGGGAGGATAAGGAAAAGAAAGAACAGTGAGAATAATGGCAAAGGGGGAAAAAAATTAATGCTTGAGAGAGAGTTGCCTGTCTTCATTCCTCCTTGGGTTTTTCTGATGACCATGTGAGGGATGTGTAAAGTCACTTCTTCAATTACTTCTGAAGTAGGAGGAAATGATGGCAAGATACCTTGGCTTCAGAAAGGGACGTCCCTGGAATCTGATGGCTTGCCAAACTGAACATTTCCATGAATGGGAAATGGCCTGCTCTGTATTTCGAGGGAAAAAAATATATATATTCAAAACCAACGTTACAGTCTCTTTTTGTGAAGCATTTTCCCAAGAAGCACGGCATGTGAAAGAGATCATAGAGATACTGATCTTGGAAGGAAGGGATTTCCAAGAAGGGATCAAGAGCAGGAACTCTGGCTTTTCTTTCCTAGTGCCAGTTCTCTTGTATTGCCTGGTTCATATACCTTGATCCTGCTCTCCAAGGGAATACAGGGCCAATTTTATTTTTAAGTTATTCTATTCTATTCTATGCTATGCTATGCTATGCTATGCTATGCTATGCTATTCTACTCTTCTCTACTCTATGCTACTTTACTCTATATTCCCAATCACACATGGCCAATAAAGCTATTCTATTCTATTCTATTCTATTCTATTCTATTCTATTCTTCTAGTCTAGTCTAGTCTAGTCTAGTCTAGTCTAATCTAGTCTAATCTATTCTTATTCCATTCCATTCCATTCCTATCTTTCCCTATCCCATTCTTGCCTTGCCTCACCTATCCTTCCCTAGCCTAGCCCACTCTATCCTGTTCTAGATATATTCTATATCAGGAGCCGATGGTTTTAATTTATACATTAGTATTGACACTTTTACACACACACACACACGTGTGTGTGTGTGTGTGTGTGTATTTGCTGAAAATACTGAAGTTACATTTGTTCTCTGCCACCTTCTTATAGTAACAGTTTTTAGATTTTCCAATCAACCTCTCTATGCCATCTGCATCACACAATGTTCTGTTGGCTGATGGTGAACTTGATACAGTTGGGCAACTGTAGTTCTTAGAAGCATGTGAAGCACTTGGCGGATGACTGGTAATCATGCTGCGTTTGGACTAGGAGTCCAAACACAGCATGATTACCAAAAAGAAGAGAGCAACAGGGAAGCATCACTCTTCCCCCTGAGTTTCAGGCTTCCTTATAGATCTCTGCTGTTTGACTGTTAGCAGCAGAAATGCTACGATTCAGAAAAAACTATTGAAATTAGAAGGGATTATACACATGACATATGTGTGGATATGGATTTGTGTAGCCACCAACTTGTCATCTGATGGTCCTCTCCTGTTTACAATTGCTGACCTTAGGTTTATAACAGTAAATATTCCATAACACTATATGGCCCATTTCATTTTTTTCCTTATTTTCCATGCAATCTTTCAGTCACCTCAGTCTTTGTAAGCCAAAGTGACACGCTAAAAATAACAAACTCCCTGGATCCAGATGGCTACCACTCGAAAGTTCTTTAAAAAAAAACCATATGAATTGGATATTGCAACTTCTCTTGAGAATCGGCATCTGTTCTCCAAGAGTGGACCAGGGCCAGGGTGACCCCAATTTTTTAAAAAAGGGGGTGAGGGGTCAATAAAGAGAACTAAGAGCCAATTTGCTTAACATCTGTTCCAGGCAAAATGACTGAAAAAGCTGCTAGAACAAATATAAGCTATCACAAAGACATTTGAAGCTTGCAGCTTCCATAAAGGTGAGAATTTTGGAGCCAAACCTCTGAATGTTATGAGGGTGTCCAGCAAACTGCATGCAATGGAAGGCTGACCTCCCCCTCAAACTATCTTTGCCAAATTAATCCTTAGTTTCCAGATTTAGACTAAAAGCTTCAAATCATCATGGAGCTAAGGATTTTTAGTTCTTCTCCCATATCAATCATTCTGCAAGTATTTCTTTTGTACCATCAAGTGTTCCCTTCTCCCTCACATCCTTCGATTATCTTCACTGTGTTGGAAGAAATGTCCATCTGGGTTCAATTCCAAGTGGGAAGAAAGACATTGGAAACATAAAGGCTGCTTGGAAGGATGGTTTAATGGTGAACAGGACCACATGGGTTTTAGGTCTTGGGCAGCTGAACACATGGAGTGGAGAGTGAAATATATTTATACCATCTCTTGGGCCTTACCTTGAGCTTCCTGTTCCTGTGGCACGGGCATGTATCCTATTGGTTGCAGACTCCCATGTGGAGTCATGTTTGTCTGAATTAAGTTTGGTTCAACCTTGCTGGGTGATGAAATGAAGGAGTTTGGTTGTGCCATGTAGTGAACTCTGCTGATAGGTAATCTTATTATGTCCTGGAGGGTCATATCTTAATCCCATCACCCTGGAGCTGTGGTCTTTTTCCTTGTAGATAAACTAGCACCAAAATATCTACTGGGGGCAGGAAGCTGGACTGAGTTTCTGTTTTCTTTAAGATTTTTTATTTCTCTTTTAGCAGAAATATTTTGTCTTTTTAATATTTCCTAGAATATTTCATTCTAAGAGGGGTGAGTGCTAACTTTCTTCAATCATTCTTTCTTTTTACATGCCTGCAGCTTTTCCTCTCCTCATAACCCATCTTATCTTGTTCCTTCGCTACTTTTACTTGTTCCACATAAATCTTAATTTCTTATAATCGTTCTGAGCTGGAAGCAAGATGCCTCTTTCTCCTTTTTCCCAACTGCAGTGAATGGTTGTTAAATTAATGAAATGAAATACATCACACCCGCATTTTCTGAGGAACTTCTCTAGGTAAACATCAAGTCAAAGCAGAAAAATGTATAAATCTGTATTAAAATCTTTCAGTTAGAAAATAAATCCTGGAAGGTCATTCTGCTAAATTTTAATTGTTACTCAGGTCTGTGTCCTTCCATAAAAATAGAGTTTGTAATGGTTCTTTTTTATAGTTCATATTTATATGCCGCCCTTCTCCGGAGACTCAGGGCGGCTTACAATTTTTTTTGGAGCACTACCCAATGCACTCAGCAATAACCTTCATTCCATTGTATATGCCTGCTTATTACTAGGGCTTTTTGGCCCCAAACGGCATTTTTACAAAGTCAGCTTATTGCCCCCAACAATCTTGGGTCCTCAATTTACCTATCCCGAGAGGATGGAAGGCTGAGTCAACCTTGAGCCTGGTGGGATTCGAGCCTGAACTAATTGCAGGCAGCTGGAACTAAGTGCTAGGCGTTTAACAGCCTGCACCACCAAGGCTCTTTTTACAACCAAGGTTTGTAATGTATATAATAAACTATATATCAATAAACAGGTGTTTGTAGAAGAAATAAGCTTCTCAGAAAAGAGAAACAATCTCTTTTATTAAAAAAATACAAAACCAGTCTGCAGATGGACATAAAATAATTTCTTCTACTACCATTTCCCAAATTTGTAGCTAACCTGAGATTAGGAAAATCAACATGTAGTAGAAGATGATACTTTTTGACTTAATTTTTTTTTTTTGCATTAATATCTTCCAGGATTCAATCTGGGAATATTGGGACCAGAGATTTAGTCTTCTTAACTTTCAGACTCATGCTGGAACCCATCCTCACGGAAACATCTCCCTAACAGAGTGTGTGCTTTGGGCTATTCTGCATTTGTATGGTGTCTGGTTGTGTGTGGCTTTTTAGTTGGTGATTGAGGATGTTGATGGCTGGCTGTTAAGTCGTTGGCTGTTGTCCCAAAAGTGCTTTTTCAAAAAGCAACTGGATTTTCTGGTTTTTCTTTGATGATATTTCTTTGATGATGAGAAGCAAAATATCTTATACCTTATGCCACCAGACTTGAAATTCTAGACCTAGAAAACCTAGAACTACGCCGCCTTTGGTCTGATCTAAGTATAGTACATAAAATTATATATTGCAATGTCCTACCTGTCAATGAATACTTCAGCTTCAGCCACAACAATACAAGAGCACACAATAGATACAAACTTAAGGTAAACTGCACCAAACTTGATTGCAGGAAATAGGACTTCAGCAACAGAGTGGTCAATGTCTGGAATACTCTGCCTGACTTTGTGGTTTCTTCCCCAAACCCCAAAAACTTTAATCTTAGACTGTCTACTATTGACCTCACCCCTTTCCTAAGAGGTCTGTAGGGGGTGTGCATAAGCGCACCAACATGCCTACCGTCCCTGTCCTATTGTTTCTTTTTATTTCTCTTATATGTATCCATTTCATGTATTTATAACTATGTTTATACTTATACCTGTTATCTTATAATCACTTGACAAAATAAAATAAATAAAAAATAAATAAAATCTTCAAAGAAAAACCAGAAAGTCCAGTTGTCTCTTGGAGAGAGAGAAAAAAATCTGGACCTGGATGATTGAGAATCTTTATAGCCATTAGCTGCTGCTTCCTGGCTGCCAAGCCCCTGCCTCCTAAGTATTTGATAAGCTGGTTGACATGGCCCCCTCACCAGTCAACCGTAGTGCTAATTTACCCACCAGCTTATCAAGTACATAGCATGTGAGGTCTTGGCAACACAAGGAAACAATAGCCACTTAATAACCACCAATCAACAGCCCAATCAACAAATAAGAACCACACAAATATCACACAGAGAATAGCCAAAAGCACACAATCTTATAGAGAGAAGTTCCCTGAGGATGAGCTCTGAAAAGTTGGAAGACTAAATCTTTTGTCCCAATGACCAACCAAGATTGGATCTTGCAACATTACCCTGGGATGTATTTTCGCCTTCATTCCTATTTTACCTTGGGAACATTTCTAAAGTAATTTTGAATTGCTTTTAAAGTAACAGTTCCCACTTGCTAAGTGCAGAAGTGTAATAGTGATAACCTGTAAAATTTATATCTGCTACCATTCTTTGAATAGTAAATATGAAAGTTCTCCATATTAATGCAAGAGATTTTGAGAAATAGGAGTTAAATTTTCTCTTCTAGACCATGGAAAGTTAATATCTCTTTGATGAGAGTGCTCTCTTCCCAAAACTCAATTCCATCAAGAGTGCCTTACCAGAAAAGAAAGTTTCAGACTCCAAAGACTTTGCCCCCAGCTCTAAAGATTTTAAGCTATCAAGAGATTTAGACTGAATTTTCCTGAAATCCAAAGGACACTTGACAGAAGAGAAATGTGTGAAAAGTCCTCAAGTATTGAGGAAGAAAATTCCTTGGCAGGTATCTGAGCAACTGTACAATCTCTGAAAATTTAATTAATGGAACATCCCAGAGAAATACCCTTTAAAAACAATATAGCCAAATGTCAGTGAATAATGTCAAGTTTATTTGGAGAAAGAAGAACAGGAAATCATACATAACAGTGGCAACTGCACTTTAACATGGCTAGATATATTTAACTTGGTAGGGACAACCCAAGTGGTTAAAGCATGGCTAGATTTCCTTGCAGAGGGGATATTCAAAGGAAAGCGTCTTTTTTATGTGAGGCTTCATATAATTCTGATTTTAGAGTAGTAAGACAGGCAACCTTTTAAAAGGTCATATCTAGTTTGGCTCTGACTTTTCCTGTTGCAACCCTCATTGGGTTTTCATGTAAGCTCCTGTAGGATTCTGTTTTCTTATGCTTCTCTGCATTGCAAGTGGCAAAAAGTCCAACTGTATTTTAAATTGTATTTTATCCAATTCCATTTTAAAATTGTTTTTATCAGATTTTAATAATATTTTTTGTCTGGAACTCTGCACTTTGATGTGGCCCAAGGGCTAATCAATAAAGCAAAAATGAAAATGAAGTGGCAAAAAAATTAAAAGTTAGTACAGGCACTTACAACAGCTCATTTAGTAACCATTGAGACTTACAATGGCACTGAAAAAAGTGGCTTATGACTATTTTTCACACCAATGAACATAGTGCAATTCCCACGGTCACGTGATCAAAATTCAGACCTATGACAACTGACTCACCTTTAGCCTGGTTGCAGTGTCCCCGAGTCACGTGATCCCCTTTGGCAACCTTCTGACAAGCAAACTTTCACGCCCTTGTTAGAGTCGGACTCTGTGGGAGAGGAGGAACAGCCGACAGGGAGTGGAGGTGTGGCTCCGGAGGTTGTGGAAGAGGCTGAGGAAGGGCAGAGGCTGGCTGGGCAGTCAGAGGAAGAACCAGGCCCATCCCCTCTTCATCCTAGGACATGCAGGGAGGAATGGAGAAGGAAACAACTTGGCTTTTGAGAGAGGAAGTGGCCATGATCTGCCTTATTGGTTGCAGCTGGGGAGAATAGTATATAAGAGAGACGATTACAACACAGCATTGCCAGAAGCAAAGCATGTGTTATTTTGCGCTGAAGTTATCTTAGTTGGTGTCCTTCCAACAGACTGTGCCTTGTTATCTCCTTGCAGCTGGTAATTATTTATCTTGTTCCATTGTGGAATTTCCTTCACTATAGTTTGTTTTGGTTTTTTATTTCACCTCTATCTGCTCATTAAGTTCGGACTGTATTGCTTTCATTTGAAGATTATTTTTGAATAAGTTTTATCTCCAACTGAGAATTATTGAACAGTGGGGCCAAGTTGGAGGCATTAAAGGACATTTATTTATGTTTTGGATTTTGTTACATTTGTGTACACTCCGGGTCATTACACAAAGTCAACGGGGAAGCCAGATTCACTTAACAGCCATGTTACTAACTTAACAACAGTGTCAGGACGCCAACAAATCCACCCCCATTCAAACCATAAGTCTCTAGCTGCATCTCTCAGAGTAAAAAAATGATTTATTAGAAGTGGCCGTGTTGGCGTTAGCTGGGTGGGCCGATACTAAAATGCATCATTCATTTCCCCCTTGACCCTGGTCTTCCCCCCACACCCTGGATGTATATTCTCCAATGGGACACATCCATAGCCAACAGTAATGAATCTTGCTCTCCAGTAATATTCTTGTGTGCCGACAGCTTTGGGCTGCCAAGGTGATTATCTGAGGCATTTGAGGAATGCACTGCTTTCCCCCACTCCCTTTCTGCTGGCAACTAAAAAGACCAAAGGAGTTTTTTTTTTTAGTTGACAAACGGCAGTGATTCACTTAATAAATGTAGCAAGAAAGATCATAAAATTGGACAAAACTTTAAAAAAAATCTCACTTAGCAACATAAATTTCGGACTCCCTTGTGGTCATAGGTTGAGGGCTACCTGTAGCTTGTTGCAGTAAGTTCACACAAATCATAACCTTTTTTTTCTCATTGAAATATATCTCCCTATCACAAAGGGCCTTGGTGGCTCAGGCTGTTAATTTCCTGCACTTAAGTTCCAGCTGCCTACAACTGCTGTAGGCTTGAATCCCACCAGGCTCAAGGTTGACTCAGCCTTCCATCCCCTCGGGGTAGGTAAATTGAGGACCCAAGATTGTTGGGGGCAATAAGCTGACCTTGTAAAAATGCCGCTTAGTAATAAGCAGGCATATACAATGGAATGAAGGCTATTGCCGAGCACACTGGGTTGTATCCCAAAAATTGTAAGCGCCCTGAGTCTCCGGAGAAGGGCGGCATATAAATATGAATTAAAAAAAAAAAAACAGCGAGATACTAATATTGTATTAACTTTAGCATGTTGTTATGCTCTACCCAAACAGTTCTGTGGGCTGATATAAAATGTTCCATATGAGCTGAAATTTGGCCCTGTGGACAATGGACATTGAAACCACAGTTCATGTTCTGTTGTATTGCCTCTTTTATGGGGACACACAGACTCATCTTACCTGACTAAATGTCTATGGAGATGCTTAATCATCCAGGTCATGGTTGTCCCACAGGTGTTTTTTTCAAGAGGCAACTGGACTTTCTGGTTTTTCTATGAAGATATTTTTGATTCTCATCCAAGAAGCTACTTCAGCACTTAGAGGAGAAGCAAAATGTCTTCAAAGAAAAAACGGGAAGCCCAGTTGCCTCTTGAAAAAAGCACCTTTGGGACTTACCTGACTAAATATCTAAATATCTCAGAGACTCTGATCATTTTTATCTAAAACTATTATTGTCAGGTCAGTATGGTTCAGTTTCTCTGAACGTAGCTAAGTTTTGTTTACAGTGTGTGTAAAATTAGATAGACTTGGGTCACCCATTGTTTTTTTACCATCAATTGTAATATATTTGCTATGCCTTACTGTTTCATTTTTAGGGGCTGGCCCATGACTGT
The DNA here is from genome assembly GCA_009733165.1 of Naja naja. Classification (NCBI taxonomy): domain Eukaryota; kingdom Metazoa; phylum Chordata; class Lepidosauria; order Squamata; family Elapidae; genus Naja; species Naja naja. Next base: position 42,466,337 of record CM019153.1, read on the forward strand.
AATAAAGATTGAATTGAATGTAAACACATATTTGTTTAGCAAAATCTGTATAAATTTACAGCAATCCATACCAATCCGACACATCCTCTCTAATATTATTAGCAGAGCTATTCATCAGCATACATTTTCATATCTTCATTGCAGCCTTTGCAAACCTGTTAATATTCTGGCCTTTGCAAACAATGCAATCTACTTTGTTACATGTTTGTCTTCATCAGACAACAGAAAAATTATTTTTTCCCCCATTTGATAAATATTTATGTGTCTTTTGCCGGGGGGGCCCTAGGCACATAGTAGATTATGCACTAAAGTATATGTTATTTTGGGGGAATTACCGCTATCCCATGTGTTAAACACTTGCTGAATTTGAAAGCCTTTGACTTTTGTGAGACACACAGTTTGGTGACTTCACACTTAGATTGCTGCAGAAGTCTTTTTCTGTTCCTTTTTTCTCCCATGCTCCAAAACCCAGTCGAACCATTCTAGATAGAAGAAGAAAGAAGAGGAAGAGGAAGAGGAAGGAGAAGGAGGAGGAGGAGGAGGAGGAAGAGGAGAAGAAGAAATGAAGGAGGAGGGGAAGAAGAAGGAGAAGGAGCAGAAGGAAGAGGAGGAGGAGGGGGATTCTATCTTGCTTTCCTGAACTATTAAATAAAATAGTATGACCAGGAGCTGAAATACTGGAAGCATTCTGCTTGATGATGAATTACTGACACTGGAAACAAACAAACAAAATGTGGATTGTGCTATAGGAAGCCCCCCCCAGAGCATGAAATATTCTGGGGAATATTAAAGAGGCAGGATATTATATTTTCCCAAAGAAGAAATGGAGAAAAATCTTAACAAAGGCAGAAAGCAGCCCCAACAGCTTCCAGCAGATTCCTGAAGTCTTTAGAGATGGATATGTTTGTTTGTTTGTTTGTTTATTTATTTATTTATTTATTTTGACTTGTATGCCCCCCTCTCCAAAGGGACTCTAACAAAAACCCAACAATAAATAATTACCTAAAAATAACATTAAACAATACAAGTCAAATAGAGCTAAAACCCACTGATTAACTAAACATTTAAACCCTCCCCCCGGAGGTCAGCACAGCCCAGCCTGTTCAAAGAGCCAAGTTTTTAAATCATGGTGGAAGGTGCGGGGTCAGGGGGAGTCCCAGAGATAGTTGGTTCCATAGGGTGGGGGCACAGAATAGGCTCTTCCCGGGGCACCCAAGCGACATTGTTCTGCCCATTAAGAAATCCAGGCCTCCTCCTCCTCCTCCTCCTTCTTCCTCTTCCTCTTCTTTTTTCTTCTATCTAGAATGGTTCAACTGGGTTTTGGAGCATAGGAGAAATAAGGAACATAAAAGACTTCTGCAGCAATCTACCTGTAAGTGTGAAGCCACCAAATTCTGTATCACAAAAGTCAAAGGCTTTCAAATTCAGCAACAAAGATATGAAAATGTATGCTGATGGAAAAACTGTGGTCAAAAATTATAAATTAACAATGCCCGTTGCTTATAAAGAAAATCTTCACAAAATGTTTTATCGCTGGCATTTAGCACCAGCAAGATTGACTAAGATATATCCAAACCTGAGTCCAGATTACTGAAAGTGTAAAAAATATGGTACCTTTTTCATATCTGGTGGTTGTGTCCCAAAACAAGGAAATATTGGGTAAGAATTTAAAAAATGGCTATAAGAAATTATAGGTCTTTAAATTGAACTCAAACCTGAAATGTTTTTATTAGGAATAATTAGAGGAGAATTTAATTAAAAAACAAATATATTATAGTACATATAGTGACAGCGGCAAGAATTGCTTATGCACAAAATTGGAAATGGACAGTACCTCTTCGAAGACATGATAATAAAGAAAGTGTTGGACTGTGCAGAGATGGTTAAACTCACATTGGAACTGCAAGATAAGGAAGAATCAGAATATTATATGGTGTGGGATAAGTAGTATAGTCGGTTAGACAAAAGAAATAAAATTAAAAGTATGTATGTATGTATGTGTGTATGTATGTATGTATGTAAGTATGTATGTATGTAGATATAAGTGAAAATGTCAATGTGTTAGTGTTGTAAAGAATGTACAACAGACTTGTAATTGTGGAAAAGTACAATAAAAATTATTTAAAAGAAAAAGAAAAGAAATCCAGGCCAGATTCACAAACAAAACACCTTCAGCTCCAGTTGATGGGATTAAAAATTTACATTCCCCCTTACCCAAATTCTAAGGACAGGACATGACTTTTAGGACAAAATAGGATTAACATACCACCATTAGAATAGCAAAAGACACAAGGCTCACTACATTGCACAACCCCTGCAGCATCTTTGCACAACCCGCTGCAGCATCTCAGAACCCTATAAAAATCCATGTACTCATCAAACCAATTTGTCAGCTGTCCCATAACTGTATGCTGTTATTGGTTCTGCTCATCCATAAATAGAGCCCTTCTTTCCAATCGGCCTCCAGTTTATTTCTAGTGCATTTCTCCCAGATTGGAACTGAATCAGATTTTTCTTCCAACAGTGGAAAGCAGCTGAGGTCAAGAAAATGGTAGTCACATTAACAAGGCTAACAGGAGCTTTTCTTTCAGCCCTAAGAAGGAGGTAATGGCAAACCACATCTGAAAAACCTTGCCAATCTCCAGTACGCGATAGTCTAGATAATCATCAGGTGTTTTGACTGAATGAATTTTAGTTGGGATAAAAATGGATGCAATGTAGCTCTCCAGATATTAAGAGCTGCGCTGGTGCAGTGGTTAGAGTGCAGTTCTGCAGGCTACTTCTGCTGACCGCTGGCTGCCTGCAATTTGGCAGATCTCACCAGGCTCAAGGTTGACTGAGCTTTCTCATCTTCCAAGGTCAGTAAAATGAGGACACAGATTGTTGAGGACAATATACTGACTTTGTAAACAACTGAGAAAGGGCTGTAAAGCATTATGAAGCAGTATATAAGTCTAAGTGCTATTGCTCTAGCAGTCCCTTAAATATACTGCTTGTATACATTTCTAGGTAATTTTTGGGCAAGTTCCTAATCCAAGATGGAGCCATAAAATACAAATTTCTAAAATCCTTGGGGAACAATGTCCAGGTTTTGTAGATTTAGCTGACAATTCTAATTGATGGAGTTTGGGGTTTTTTTTGGCAAGCTGCCTTAATGGGTAGAATACTTATAGAGTACATTCTATTTTGGCTCAAAGTCTCAGGTGTATGATTACCATGTATTTGCTAAATCCATCTTAGTTATATTTCCATTATTGTTATGCTCCAAGGAAACAAATAATACACAGTCCAGGCAATTCACAGCCTGTATTTAACATAATTCTAGTATTAGTCCTTTATCTCTGAAATCACTTTTCAGGGTAACTCTCTTTGGCAGTAAGAAAAGACAGATGGCTAAGCATAAAAATTGCCAATCAACTCAGAGTCCAATACAGTGAGGCTGGGGAAGAAAGAAAATAAATCCCTAAGGATGGCACATCAACATTACAAGGGCACTATTAATTAAACCTGGAAAAAAACCCACAATTGCTTACATGTTGAGGGAATGAGAACAATCTACGGTAAACAAGAGGCCAAAACTGATGAGTTTGCCAAAGTGTTATTTTAATTAGCAGAATTTCAAGTGTGAGACAAGTAGAGGATATTCTTCATTGTTGTAAATCTTCAGACAGCCCAGCATTTAGGCTGAATATTCTGCTTTCTCTAACTCTAGGAATACAGCATCAGCAGCAACAATGACAAACAAACAAACGATTTGTCATCGTAATAGAGACTGTAGAGCTTGATATTTGGGAGGGCAGAGACGCCTGCTTTAAAGGTTAATTGTGTTAGTAAATATTTCACATGTGCTAATTTACTAGGTTGTAAAATTTGACTGCTGTCTCAGGGAAAAAAGAGAATAAAATAAAATCCCCATGCCACCTTGTATCGGAATTCTTCTGATATGTGGCAGCCACTGATGAACAACCGTGTGTGTGTGTGTGTGTGTTCAACTTAATTAATGATAATATATTTTCACTTATGCTAATTTTGCTTAGTTCTTGTTTTTCAGTCATTTTGTGCTTCCCACAAATCATTCATTCATGAGCTTTTATTTCTACTTTTTTCCCCCTTGCATAGAATAGTGTCAGGAAGACAATACAAGGCTGTTTGAGCCATGCCCTTCTTCTGTTTTCTCCTTGTAAGCAATATCCACTCTGATAGTTGAATGGGTTAGCATGTTAGGTTGGATCATTAGAGAAATTGTGGTTGGAAAGCCCCAGACTGTTCTAGAAAAGGATGACTCACAGCTGTGGAATCTATCTGGGCAATCGGTGACTGCAGTCAAAATAGCATAAAACTTGGAAACTCCTGGGTGGATATTTAAACCATTGTCTATGTAGATTCTCAATCATCCAAAGTCATGGTTGTCCCAAAAGTATTTTTTCCCAAAGGGCAACTAGACTTTTTTTTTCCTTAAAGACATTTCACTTCTCATCCAAGAAGCTTCTTCAGCTCTGACCAAATAGTGGAGGATGGAAGGATGCAGTCATCTGCTCATTAGTATTCTTTCTGAAAATCATTGAGGCTACTTGAAGGTTTTCTCTGCCCATAAATCTTTCCATCTTCCAGCATTTGGTTAGAGCTCTGAAGAAGCTTTTGGATGAGAAGTAACACATCTTCAAGGAAAAAAACAAAGTCCAGCTGACTTTGAAAAACAGCCCTTTGGGGATATTAAAACAATTGCATTATTCATCATCAAGAGCAACCAGGATGATTAGGGGACTGGAGACTTAAATATATGAAGAACAGTTACAGGAACTGAGCCTGGCTGGCCTAGGGAAGAGAAGGACCAGGGGAGACACGATAGCAGTCTTCCAATATTTGAGAGGCTGCAACAGAGAGGAGGAGGGGGTCAAGTTATTTTCCAAGGCACCTGAAGGCCAGACAAGAAATAATGGATGAAAACTGAACAAGGAGAGATTCAACCTGGAAATATGGAGAAACTTTCGGACAGTTAGAACCATCAACCCATGGAACAGAAGTTGCCTTCATAAGTTGTGGGAACTTCATAACTGGATGCTTTCAAGAAGAGGTTGGACTGCCAATTGTCAGAAATGAAGTTGGGTCTCCTGCTTGGGGGGGTGGACTAGATGATCTACAAGATCCTTCCAACTCTGTTAATCTGTAATCTCCTCTGGGTAGTCTAACTTTCCTACAAATTATGGACTGATTTGGGCAAACCCCCAAGGGTGGATGCTGTTTCTCATGTGAGTGAGAATTGGTTCCCCTGCTTTTTTCAGAATAAGAATTGAGTTTGGATGAACTACTCATTGGGCCATTTCTAGGACTGAAAATTAAGCTACACAATGGATCATCGCAGCCTGCAAGATATTAAACTGATCATTAACAATGGGATGTCTCCCCTGAGAAAAAGTGAAGTCCAAAATAATAATTCATTGAAGCTTAGATGGTTCCAACAAGGTGACGTGCTACCAATAAAAGCTTATTAGTGGTCCAGTAACCAAGGGGAACAGGATAGAAAGAGAAGGACATGTTTCGTCCTGGACTCTCAGAAGGCTCTGTTTCCAGCATGTGCTGATTCTAAAAGATGGAAGGTCAACAGTGGAAGAAGAAAGTACAGAAATACAGGTGGGTGGCAGGATCGCTGCTAAAAAGAAAGATGCCAATTGTAAATAGCAAATGGATGAGGCAGCAGTAGGAAAAGAACTCTGCGCTTGAAATGCATGCAGTATGCATTAGGCAAGGATGATACATTTGAAATGTGTATGAAAAAAGCAGGAAATGTTTTCTTTTGCTTGAGAGTTAATAGCTGGTAACCAAAAGCAAAGCAGAAAGAAAAATGCTCAGAAGATCAGGGTTGCCTTGAAATAAGGCCTGCTCTTAAACTTGCTCCTTTCACTCATATGCAAGGCTGAAGGTCTTTGAAGGAATGTTTTCTTAACACAAAGCAAAGCCAGAGGGAGAAAATGAAGTCTGCAGCCTCTGATCCCTGTTGTTTCCTTCTCAAAAGCCTTCGACCAAGGATTGGAGCATCCCCATTGTCACAAAAGGGACATTTTAAGCTTTGCTTCCATTTCCCCATCACAAAGAAGTGTTAGATCCTTGTCGTAACAGGGAACAAACTAGATCAACTCTTGAAATGAGTTGATTACCTTTTACCAGAACAGTCAATGTATGACTGTTGTATGAGTGTGGATGGACACATTTTGCACGTCTTATTTCTAGCTTAATCTGAGACAATAGTTTTGCTCCTTAAACTGGGTAAACTCAAAATCATCTTCCTTTCCTTGCATCTAAAATGTTCTGAGAATTATGCATGGGTTGTTTCCAAGAATGGTCTGCATTCTTTTAGGCAGATTTGAAAGTCCTTTTTTTGGAGTGGAAGTCTACAAAAATGGAGAAACAATAAGGGTTGTTGCTTATTTTGCCAGTGTATGCTTACATTTTTGCATATTTTTTGCAAAATTAATCAACACGACCTAGCCCAGATTGTTACATATTTAAAATAAGTAGTACATGTGCTGTATCATATCCCATCATAACTTTTAACAAAAAGTAAGCAATCTATCTTCTGGGTCTCATGTTGTTCTTTGACCTTCTCTTTATACATATGTGTGTGTGTGTTGTATACTATGGAAGCCCAGGGCATTCTCTCCAGGTGAGCAAATAACTTCAATTTGCTCTTTTGGTATGTAGACTTTCTTCCCTTGTCTTT